>CM053786.1:229430770-230030770 GCA_028749045.1 Cupressus sempervirens | reverse complement strand
TCACTTTAGGAACCTGGACGACATTTCTTTCCCATTTCTTTTGTTACATTTTTTGGAAGATTGTATTCACAAGGGTAGGAGGAAAGAGGAGGAGGATAAAAATTTCTACCTTATCCATTAGGGGTTCATGAAAAAATTGTATACCCAACATCTCACCCAAAACCTGTCACTCTTGGTTAACCCTCTAGCTTCTATCACCCCCAAGTCTCTTTGGACCCTAGCCTTGGCCCTAGCCATAAGAAATTCAAGAAAACCCTTTGCCCTGAGGTTAAAATTAGCCTCATTGAGCAAGGTTAAGTAGAGTGCAAAGAGAACTAGTAAGCATCTCCAGTTGGAGAAATTTAAGTCCTCCCAAGCATGACTCTAGCTCTAATTCTTTTGAAAGTGATGTCAAACCTACAAAAAAAAAAGACTTCCTAAGGACACCAAGTATGCCCCTAGCCCTCTTAGCCCCTCCCATATCTCAGACAGCCTTGATGCTACCTCAACTAGAAGAAGGGGGGAGATATCACATCCTCCAAGAATGAAAACCCCAAAGACAGGGGGAAGAAAGCCAAGCATAACCACAATAAGGTGAGATTGGAAAGGCTTGATCAGTCTATGAGATACCTAATAGACAATGAAACTGGTATCTGCTAGTGATTTAAAACCCTAGTTGAGTTTTCCACCAAGTTCATGCATTTTGTTGCCACCATGCTTTACTTTTTGCAAGTGAATAAAGAGGAGAAGAACCTAGGAAAGGTGAGCAAGAAAACTTGATACATTTATGGGTTTTTGGTAGAGGATTGGCTAAAGACCATCCTAGACAAACTAGTCAAGGTGGAGAAGGTGGATGTGCATAAGGACATGCTTGAGAAATAGAAGGAAGACGACCATGGGCAGAAGGAGGGTAGTTAGCCCTAGTTTTGGTGTCTATTTTTGTTGTTATTATGCTCATGTCTATGAACTCGGTACCCCATGGGTTTTTATATTCTATGCTTATGTCGATTAATCGAACTAATAGCAGTGATTTGTTTAAGTGTTGCTGGTCTATTTTACAATATTTTTTGCATATTAGCTTAAGGACTAATAGTACTTTTAATTCAATTATGGACATATATTATTTTTTGAAGTTTAGAGTTGGTATCGATTAGATGACTGGGAAGTAACCTTCGACTGATTCTTCAACCTCTTTGTACTTTGGGGTCAGCCCCCCATCTTTTTGGCTACTATATTATACTTAAAATAATAATAATAATTGTAAAATTAATTATAATTTATATTTGAATGGATAATTTTAAAAGTAATTTTTAGTCACTATAATGTGTTTTTACGCGAAGAGGCGTCCATACAATGGCAACACAAACGCTGAGCATAGGTATATGTCAAGATTCCTTATCAATAAAAAAGAAAAGGTAGCAGTTACAAACTTCTAAATTAAATATTAAATTATTAAATTAAAAAGAATTCCAAAAATAATAACTGAGCAAAATAATAGGAAGCCAAATGGAGGCAAAAATAATAGGCCCGAAAAAAAGGGCCCAAAAAAGTAGGACCCAAGAAAATACGGCCCAAAAAATATGCCCATTAAAAATAGGGCTGAAGTAATTTCAATTTGATTTTTTTTTTGTTAAATATAATTTTTCATGCACATTCATGCTCATTTTTTATGGGGATTGAGGGAATTTGAAACAAATTCATAGAATGTGAAAAGATGTTCATTGGGGGTTATGAGGAGCCTCTCACAAGTTATAAAACAAAGGTTCCTCATTTCATTTTCATTTTATGCTTTTGCAGGAAGGAAGAGGTGGAGATTATTGGAGGATTATATTGGAGTTTTTGAATAGGAGTAGATTGCAATTTTGTAGTAACTTTTTTGTAGGTGAGATTTCTATTTTTTATTTAGAATTTCCTTTAGATTTATATGTAGATGTAGTTTCAAAATTAGTTATAATATTCTATTTTGATCTAGATTTCAATTTTAATTACTTTCATTTAGATTTAGAATTCTATTCATTTTTTTTTAAGGCTTGCACCTAATAGTTTAGTCTTGCATGTTTGATTTAGATTTAGATTTGCATTCAAAATCTATTTGATTTATATATTTTACAATAATTTTCATTTGCATATTTTAAAAGTGCATGTTTCAAATTAGTTTTAGATTTGTATGTTTCATATTAGTTCTAGATTTTCATGTCTTATATTAGTTTTAGATTTGCATATTTCAAAATAGTTTTGGTTTGCATATTTTAGATTTGAATGTTTCATAATAGTTTTACATTTGCATGTTTTAAACTATTTATATTTTCATGTTTCTAAGTATAATTTTATCATTAATGTGGATGGAAATGCCACCATATCAATATAATTTGTATTTTATTAAAGTTAACATTTTATTTAAAGTAGATAAATCATATATTTAGCATATATTTTATCATTAATAGATTATAAAAGAGAAAAAAATTCTCAAAATAATAGCTGACCAAAATAATATATTTTTGCATGCACATTCATGCTTACATTTTGTGGCGAGTGGTGGAATTTAAAACAAATTCATGGAGTGCCAAAAGTCATCCATTGGGGGATATGAGGAGTCTCTCATAGGTTATAAAATAGATGCTCCTCATTTCCCTTTCATTTTGTGTTTTTACACAGAGGAAGAGGTGGAGATTATTGCAGCAAATTAGAGTTTTTGAAGAGGACCAGATTAAAGTTTTGGAGTAATTTTTTGCATGTGAGATTTCTATTTTTTATTTTTTATTTTTTATTTAATTTTTAATTTAGATTTATATTTAGTTATGTATTTAGATTGAAATGTAGATTTAGCTTCAAAATTAGTTATAATATTCTCCTTTGATTTAGATTTTAATTTCAACAAGTTTCATATAGTTTAGCCTTGCATGTTTGATTTAGATTTAGAATTCAAATTGATTCAAAATCTTCTTGATTTAGATATTTTATGATACATTTCATTTGCACATTTTTATGTTTCATAATAGTTTTATATTTGTATTTTTGAAAATATTTATATTTTTCATCTTTCATAATTAAATTTTATTATTAATGTGGATGGCAAGGTCACCTTATCAATAAAATTTATACTTTGTTTAAGTTAATTATTAATTTAAAACAAACAAATCATATATTTAGTCTATATTTTTTCATTATTTAATTAGATTATGTATATTTTTTTATTTAAATATTTTTCTTAGTATATATAGATTTTTATTAATATTTATGTTTGTAATGTTGAAAAGTGGAAGGCAATACCACTATATTTCAAACATTACAATCTAACTATTTCATTTGAAATAGTTTTGATTTTTAGTTATGTTATTTTGAACATTATTCATTTGAAAGAATTTATGTAATATATTAATTTTTTTTCTTTTTTGATTATTTCTATAGAATCAACACTATTTGATACTAGCCTAACTACTTCAATGACCTTAAATGATTTCTTTGAGACCAAATTTGACAAATGCCTAAAAATAATTAAAGAGACATGCACAACTATAATTAAAGTTATGGAGAACACAATATTTGAAAGATGCATAAAAATTCTTGCATGATACATCTACAACCATAACACCAAGTGTCCTATAAATTAAATTGTAAACCTTGGATCCTAACTCTAGTTCTTACTCTATATATGACTTTACTAAGCATTTAATAAATTATATACCTTAACCCAACTCTATATGTACTAGTAACTAGAAATAATGTTATATTTTTTATAAGTGGGAATATATATATATATATATATATATATATATATATATATATAGAGAGAGAGAGAGAGAGAGAGAGAGAGAGAGATATTACGGGTGTATTTAGAGAGCATAGAGGGAGAGAGGGATTAGGAGGTGTATCTAGAGAGCAGGGTGAGAGAGATAAGGGGATGCATCTAGATATTAGAGAGAGGGATTAGGGGGCATATCTAGATACTAGAGAGAGAGATTAGAGGGTGTATTTAGATAGGGAAAGATATTACTGGGTGAAGTTAGAGAGGGAGAGGGAGAGAGGTAGGGAAGGGAAGAGAGAGGGTGAGAGAGTGAGTACATTATTTAAAATTTTAATAACTTGTATCACAATAACACTAATCATGGGCACTATAATATAACTAACCCACATTAAAATTTAACCTGACAATTACCCTAACACTAAGGTAAAGTGTAATAATAGCGCTAACATCAACTATAATATGATTAGTAACCCAAAAATAACCTTAACCACAACAACAACACAAACCCTAACTCTAATTCTAATTCTAACTTGAAATCTAACTCTAAATCTAATTCTAACTCTAAATCTTACTCTAATTATAATCCTAATCTTAATCCTAATTCTAATCCTAACCCTAACCCTAACTCTAACTAACTCTAACTCTAATTCTACCCATAACTTAACCTTAACCCTTTGTAACTCCAAATATAATCCTAATTCTAACCCTAACCCTAATTCTAACCCTATCCTTAAATCTTATTATAACTCTAATCCTAACTCTAATTCTAACTCTAATGCTAATTCTAACCCTAATTTTAACCCATATTCTAACTCTAACCCTAACTCTAACTCAAACTCTATCCTTAACCCTAACCCTAACCCTAACCCTAACCCTAACCCTAACTCTAACTCCAACTTTAACTCTAGATCTAACTCTAACTCTATCTCTATCTCTAACTCTAACTCTAACTCTAATCCTAACTATAACTATAACTATAACTCTAACTCTAATTGTAACCCTAACCGTAACACTTACCCTACCTCGATCCCTAATCCTAATCCTAACACTATATATAATGCTATTCCTAATGCTGACACTATATATAACTCTAACTCTAACCCAATATCTAACCCTAACCCTAATCCTAACTCTAATCCTAAATCTAACCCTAACCCTAAATCTAACCCTAACCCTGACTCTATCTCCAACTTTAAATCTAACTCTAACTTGATCCCTAACTCTAACATTAATTCTAACCTAACCCTAGCCCTCATCGTCACCTCAATTCTAGCGCTAACACTAACACTACCACTAACACTAACACTAACAGTAACAGTAACACTAACACTAACACTAACACTAACACTAACACTAACACAAATTGTAACCCTAACTCTAATGCTAACCCTAACTCTAACTATAACCCTTTTGCTAACCCTAACTCTAACAATAATTCTAACCCTAACTCTAACTCTAACCCTTGTTCTAACTCTAATTTTAACTCTAACTCTAACTCTAGCTCAAACCCTAACACTAAATCTAACCCTAACTATATTTGTAACCCTAATTCTATCCCTAACCCTAATTATTTCCATTACCCTAACCTTAACTCTAACTCAATATCTAACCCTAATTATATTTGTAACCCTAATTCTAACCCCAACCCTAATCCTAACTCTAACTCTAACTGTAACTCTAATTTTACCCCTAACCTTGACCCTAACCTATATAACCCTAACTGTAATCCTAATTCTAGCCCTAACTCCAATTATATTCCTAACCCAAACATAATTCTAACCCTAACTATAACATTAATCCTAACTCTAAACTGGACTATAACTCTAACTCTAATTCTCACCCTAACCCTAACCTTAACACTAATTCTAACCCTAAATCTAACTCTAATGCTATTTCTAATCCTAACCCAATTCTAACCCTAATTCTAACCCTAAATCTAAGTCTAACTCTAACCCTAACTCAAACACTAACTCAAACTCTAACTCTAACTCTAGCTCAAACCCTAACACTAAATCTAACCCTAACTATATTTGTAACCCTAATTCTAGCACTAACCCTAATTATTTCCATTACCCTAACCTTAACTCTAACTCAATATCTAACCATAATTATATTTGTAACCCTAATTCTAACCCCAACCCTAATCCTAACTCTAACTCTAACTGTAACTCTAATTCTACCCTTAACCTTGACCCTAACCTATATAACCCTAACTGTAATCCTCATTCTAGCCCTAACTCCAATTATATCCCTAACCCTAACCTAATTCTAACCCTAACTATAACATTAATCCTAACTCTAAACTGGACTATAACTCTAACTCTAATTCTCACCCTAACCCTAACCTTAACACTAATTCTAATCCTAAATCTAACTCTAATGCTATTTCTAATCCTAACCCAATTCGAACCCTAATTCTAACCCTAAATCTAAGTCTAACTCTAACCCTAACTCTAACTATAACTATAACTCTTACTTTATCTCTAATTCTAACCCTAGCCTTAATTCTAGCCCTAACTCAAACTCTAACTCTAACTCTAATGGTAATCCTAACCCTAATATTAACCCTAACTCTAACCCTAAACCTACCCCCAATTCTAACCCTAACACTATATATAACTCTAACTCTAACCCTAACCCTAACCCTAATTCTAATCCTATCCCCAACCCTAACTCTATTCCCAACCCTAAATCTAACCAAGTGACTCTAACGCTAACCCTAAATCTAACTCGAATCCCAACTCTATCTCTAACTTTAAGTCTAACTCTAACATGAACCATAACTCTAACTCTAACTTTAATTGTTACCCTAACCCTAATGCTAACCATAACACTAATTATAACCCTAACACTAACCCTAACTCTAAATCTAACCCTAATTCTAACCCTAACCTTAATCCTAACCCTAAGTATAAACCTAACTCCAACTCTAACTCTAACTCTAACTCTAACTCTAACTCTAACTCTAACTGTGATCCTAACCTTAACTATATTTGTAACCCTAATTTAAACTCTCATCCTAATTTTTACCCTTACCCTAATCCTAACTCTAACTCTAATCCTAACTATATTTACAACCTTAATTCTAACGCTAACCCTAATCTTAATCCTAACTCTAACTCTAATTCTAAACCTAACCCTACCCCTCATCCTAATTCTAACCACAACTATAACTCTAACTTTGACCCTAACTCTAGCTCTAGTTGTAACCCTAACCCTATCAATAACCCTAAATCTCACCCTAACTCTAATTCAAATCCTATCACTCACCTTAATTTTAATCCTAATGCTAACCCTAACTCTAACTCTAACCCTAACCTTAACACTAACCCTAACCCTAACCCTAATTCTAACCTTAACCCTAATCTTAACTCTAACTCTAACCCTAACCCTAACCTTAACCATAAATATAATTCTATGCCTAACTCTAGTTGTAAATCTGACTCTACCATAATTGGACTCTAACCATAAACCTAACCCTAACTTTAATCCTCACTCAAACTTGAACCCTAACCATAACTCTATCCTTAACCCTAACTCAAATCCTAACCCTAATCCTAATCATAGCCCTACTATAACCCTAACCATAACCATAAATCTAACCCTAACCTTAACCATGAGCATAACTCCAACCCTAACCTTTACTATAAACATAACTCTTCTCCTAACTCTAACGCTAAATCTAACTCTACCATAATCAGACTCTAAGCCTAACTCTAACCCTAACTTTAATCTTGACAAAAAATCTAACCCTAATCTTTACTCTATCCTTAACCTTGACTCAAACCCTAACCCTAACACTAACCCTAACCCTATAATAACCCTAACCCTACAATAACCCTAATCGTAACCCTAAGTATAATTCTAACTCTAACTCTAACCTTAACTATGAGCATAACTCTAACCCTAACCTTAACCATAAACATAACTCTACCACTAACTCTAACCTTAAATCTACCTCTACCATAATTGGACTCTAATGCTAATCCTAACCCTAACTTTAATCTTGACTCAAAACCGAACCCTAAATCTAACCTTAATCCTAACTCAAACCTTAATCCTAACCCTAACCCTAGCCTTACTTTAACTCTAACCCTAACCCTAACCATAACCATAATTGTAAGAATTTGGTATAGGTCTGATACCATGTAAGAATTTTTCTTAGAGCCAAGAACAAGGAGCACCACCACAAGCTCTATAGTAGACCAAGAGTATGATCAATATAAGAATGCCCATTGTTATGTAGAAAGCATATAGCATGTCCATACACACTAGGAATGCCTATATATAAAGGCCTCTAAGATGCATCTAGAATGTGTCTAGAATGTACTAGGAGATAAGCATGACAACTAAGCACATATCCTCCACAATAAGAGGATAAGCATGATGAGGTGTCTCACATGTGTAGATGTTGTAGACACCATGTGCTCAAATAAAGTGTTTACTCCTATGTTGTAGACATCATGTGCATAATTAGAGTGCTAACTCGTGTGTTGTCAACATGAAAACTCACAAGAGTACACATACTCCTAGGTGACTAATAAATAAATAATAAAATATGTATTAATGAAAGTAAACTTAAGTAAAGTGTAAATAGTAAATACTTATTTACACCAACACCCTCCCTTAAGTGCAACTTAGGGGAATGCCCTTAAGCTTACAAAATCTAGGATGAAATGCGTGATGGGTCCTAGCTACTAGGCCATGTTAGGTACCCATGTACATATTGAAAATGCAATCTCTCATAAAGCAAAGAAAGAGGGAAAACTTCATGGGGAAAACCCTCCCCCAAAAAGAGAGATGAAAAGACAAGATGCATGGATGGATGGAGTAATCAAGAACCACCCCCACAAATGTAGTATGCCGACCAGTGAGAAATTCTCTAATGTAGAAGTTGATCGATGACCGCTAAATGATGTTCCTCCCCTTTGGAAGAAACAATGGCAAGGGTATAGTGAGATGCTTCCCATGTATGTGGAAAGAATCTCGATGATGAATAGTTTCTCTAAGACATGCTCAAGTGTCCCTGTGTCAATGTCGATGATTGCTCCCTCCAAGACTATTGAAAGGAACATGTGTACATCGAGAAAAGAAGCATGTAGAACTCATCTCAAAGAACCAACAATCTCCTTAAATGATAAAGAGACCTCTTGCAATTGATATACATAAGTATCCACAACCACATCATCTTGTAAAGATTGATCATGTAGAGAATGGTCATGAGGGTTAGAGTGGGCCCTCACAACAACTATAGAAGGATTTGCCTCATCAAAGAGAATTTGAATATCATCAAAGAAGTCCTCCAAATATGATGTGTGTGACTCTATGAAAAAACTTGAAATGTTAGTCAAAAAGTCATCACCTGAGGCTAGAACTGCAAGACAAAGTGTACCCTACTATGTTGGATCTATTACTATGCCAATATGTGTATGTGGAATTTGTTGATGTCGTGACCTCTCCCTGTAACTATTAATAGAACCCTACATGTCTGAATCTATTGAAGTACTATCACTGATATCACGATTAGTTTCCACAATGCATGAAATAGTCTCCTTAAAAAAGAGAAGACGAATGGAATTGATGATGTCTCCCACATCTTCAATGTGAGACTCTATGAACAGCTCTACCATATCTGGAAGGAAGTTGTCCCATGAAGATGAAGAAGGAAGACATGATTTTTCCTGTTGTATTGAATCTGAACCATCTATGGCAAGAACTAGATCAGTAGAGCCAATAGGAGAATCAAGAGGTGAGATCTCATCAAGAGTTGGAGGTACCATAACAAGAGTAACTAGAGTTAGAATGTCCTCACAAAATGGAGGAACACATGGATCTCCATATGCTTTCCAAAGAGCTATCCAAACATCATGAGGAAAACTTGTCATAAGAAGAGGAGCAAAATATTCCTTACTCATACTATTATACAGAAAGACAAGAAGATTAGAAAGATGTTTCCAATTAAAATTAGGTGGCCATATTTGCGAATAGAGACAAGGAAGGACTTCTTGATGTTGTCTGAGATGATCAAGCACCAAAGCACTCCATTTTTTATAGTTCCTCAATGTCAACTTTGGTCTTAAACCAAATTGACATATTTGACAAGACTACAGGAGATCAATAAATGTATGCACCCCGCAACATACAAAAATAATCAATTAACTTCCCCCCCACCCCCCCCCCCCCCCCCCCCCCCCCCTCCCAATGTATGATTTGGCACTTAGTCTGATAGCCACATGCTAATTTAGGGCCTACATTTAAAAGCAATATTTCTACCCATAGAACCTATAATTTTATTATAGATCTGAAAAGTTGACAAAAAAAAATGAACTTTAAAAAAAATGGAACCTGATTTAGAGTCTAGATAAGCCCGTACTAAGCATTTGAAGTGGCAAAAATCAAGATTTTTGAGTTGCAAAAAAATTCAGGAATAGAGATCCCAAATGACCTACACCAATGTGTAGATCATAAAATTCTACCCCAGAACAAAAAAAATTGCTCGAAAAAATGAGTCCATGTGAGGGAGATATCGATGTTTGAAAATCACTGCTATTATTATTTTTTTCTAAATCACTGCCACTCTTTCAAAAATCAAATGGCTCTAGATTTTGCTTCAGATGTCCGATTTGGATGAAACAAAATCTGATTTGGAGGTCTTTTGACCTTCTGAATGTGATGCAAATCTTAGATTCGCACTAGCAAGCACCAATCTTCACCTACAAAATATCTCTCCTATAGGCCTGATGGCCAATTTTTCTAGAAAGTAATGCAAATCTGACTCTTTTTTGTAGAGAGGTAGATGAAAAATGTAGATCTAAAAATTAAATTTATAGATTTGAAATGATCATACCAATTCTACAAATTGGGCCTTCAGGTGCTAGTTTGCAAAAAAAAATTGTCTCAATTTTGACTATTGCCTAACATAGACAGATTTATAGGAAATTCACAGATTCAATGTTCTGCATGTAATGACAAGGTCTAATTTGGATCTAGATGCTCCTAATATTTGCAGATTCTTTAGATTTAGGTCAAGGTGTTGAAGCAACAATGGTCTCAAATGGCTATGTGAAGAGAATCTCCTCGAGAGCTCTAATACCATGTCAGAATTTTACCTAGAGAAAAATTCACCCAAGATCAAGGAGCACAAGCACAAGCACACTAGTAAACCAAGAGTAATATCAATATGAGAATGCTCACCATTATGTCAAAAGCATATAGCATGTCCATACACACTAGGAGAGCCTGTATATAAAGGCCTCTAAGATGCATCTAGAATGTGTCTAAAATGTACTAGGAGATAAACATGACAACTAAGCACAAATCCTCCACAATAAGAGGATAAGCATGATGAGGTGTCTCACATGTGTAGATGTTGTAGACACCATGTGCTCAAATAAAGTGCTTACTCCTATGTTGTAGACATCATGTGCATAATTAGAGTGCTAACTCTTGTATTGTCAACATGATAACTCACAAGAGTACGCATACTACTAGGTGACATATATAAATAATAAAATATGCATTAACCTAACTAAACTTATCTAAAGTGTAAATAGTAAATACTTATTTACACTAACAATAAGTCTAACCCTAACATTAACCATGCCCATAACTCTAACCCTAACCTCAACCATAAAAATAACTCTAATCGAAACCTTAACCATAACTTTAACAATAACCATAACCGTAACTCTAACCCTAACCCTTATTCTATCCCTAAGGTTAACATTAACTGTAATGGTAACTTTGTCCCTAACCATATATCTACTTTTGACTATAACATTTTACATTACAATATCCATAAAATAAAATTAATTTTTTTACCTAAATTAAACTCCATATATTAAATTCTAAAAAAAATATTTTGAAGCATAATTTTATAGTAACTTTATACATCTCTAATTAAAATGTAGTTAACAATTTTATAATAACCTTATCAAAACATAAATAAAAAGTAAATATCTTTCCTATATATATTATGCTAAGAGAAATCTAGTTTATATATAAAATTTAATAATCTAATAATGTGAATATTAAATACATTATGTACTAAATAATTTTTAAAAGAATTTAAAAAATAAAGGAGTGGTGAAAATTTATTCAAGCTCAAAGAGAATCAAATACAAATATAGAAAGGGCATTAAATGGCCCTGTCAAGATCAACTAAGAGATCAAGGTGACGGGACAAGCCCATCGGAAGTTGAGTCTTATCAACAATGTTCCAATTACACATATGATCAGAAGCCCACTTTGCCAAACAATTGGCAACACTATTCCATTCCCTTAGAATATTAGTAAAACTAACAGACTCTAAAGAAGTAGACAAATGATGAATTTGGTCCATAATCAAAGCTAACTTCCAACTAACAACTTCATAATGTTGTTGATTCAATATATGTATCACCACTTGGGAATCAGATTCACAGATAAGCCTTCTCCAACCAAGGTCACAAGCATTCTTCATAGCATACAAAATAGCTATGGCCTCCATTATGTTGTTAGCCTGAAGACCTTTATAAATAGAAAACACAAATTGGATATCCCTCTTAATATCTCTACCAACACCACCAATACTAGTAGGGCCTGGATTTCCTTTGGAAGACCCAACTATATACTTGGTAATAGCTACATGACAAATATTTAGCTACCATTTTGAATGTGGAGATTTTTAACATATTACTTTTTTAATGACTCATAATATACCTATACTTTATCCAATATGGATTAAAATATGTTAACTCAAAATTATAATAAAACTGTACTTAGCCATTATGTGGTCCTTGTTAACGAATACAATAAAATTGTCAAAGCATTGTAGTTCAATCAATTGAACATGATTGATGACAATAATAGTTAGAAAAGATAATGACATCTACAAAGGTTCCAAAAGTATTTTTATAAAACTATATTCATCACCACCTCACCTTATTATTAAATATTATATTAAATTATCATACCACCTAGTACCTACCAATCCTAAACCTATTTTTTTTCAAAATAATTAATACGAGGAAGATGCCATTCAGTAAATATTACATTAAATGATTACCACTCTCTTATATAAACATGAGAAGAAAGATTACCAACTAATTCAATTTAAAATCTTCAACCAAACCATTAAAAAATCTTTGAACGTTTTATATTTCATGACTCATTGAAGAATAAATTCAACTTTAATTATTATCAATGAGTCAGAGGAAACTCTTAAAATTTGCGCATTGCTAGCATTTCTCTTTCCTTATTTATGTATAGCTTTATAAAAATTATAATATAAAGCTTTACATCAAATAATAATATATAATATAAATATATAAAATAATATTTATTTAATATCTAAATTTTTGCATAAATAATAAACTTTGTGTTAATGTTATGAATTTAGAAATAATTTTATAATAATATATGTATTTAATTATTTTTGAAATTGAAATAATGTGAAAAATAAAAATAACTTCAATATATTTTCTTAACATTATTAAAATTTGAGTAAGGTTGATCTAAAGCTATGTATTGACATGTCCAAAAATAGGAGAGCTAATTCCCACAGTCCACTTTCTCAAACTTGGAGACCAATGAGCATGGTGGGCCAAACGGGGTTTGACCCTTAATCGTTATTTCACCACTAAAATATTTAAACTAACACTTCATATGAAAATACAGTAAAACTATATTATATCCCCACAAAATATTTTCATTGGAAAAAGATAATAATAATGGAAGAATAGAAAAAATAAATAAAGAGGTTTACAAATTTTTATATATAATATTAATTCTAAATTTCAATTTTCATTATTGAAGTCAATGTTTTCCTAAATTGTACGGCCAACATTGAATATCATCACATTCTTTCTCTAGTGCTTCTACATCACCTTGCAATGTAGTATATGACACAGCGAACATGTAGTAAAAACAAAAAAGCACTAATAATCGAAAACTTCTGCATAAAATTCTAGTATGTAGATGTAGACCAGTTGTCATGGTTGCCTGAAATCATATTTATGTCATGACCTGTATCCTCAACTAAATGTGAGATGTCTACTGGTAGCTGAAAACTTCCACAAATACCATGAAATGTGTCTCTAATGTTCTCCAATCTCTTAACTATATCTGCCATATTTGGGCGTTGCTGAGGCAATTCCCTTGTGGAATCTAAACCCACTTCCATAAAATGAGTGAGGCATGACAAAATCATTGGTTTTCAGATTCAATGACATTTTTCAAGATGGTCTGATCGACCACTTTCATAATTTGATTTGGAAAATTCATTCCTACCCACCTTCGAAGATGGATTCTACCTACAAATATGTTATCTATCGACTTTCTTCCTGTCAATAGCTCTAAGAGTAGAATTCCATAACTGTACACATCTCCACTTGTGGAAACTCTTCCATCCATTCCATTCTCTAAAATTACACATAATGATTGGTAATTACCAATCTATTTTGAACGTTTACATGATAAATGAGATTCTACACTTATATAAGAATGTAAATCCATACCTGGTGCAATATAACCATTAGAACCTTTCAGTGCATTTTTAAAAGATAATGAGTCCATGGAATTTCCAAATAATAATTTGGAGATACCAAAATCTGCTACATATGAAGTTATATCATCACTGAACAGTATATTATTAGGTTTCAGGTCACAGTGAATCACATGAAGAAAGCATTGGTGATGTAAATATGTCATTCCATGTGCTATCTCTATTGCTATTCTTAACCAATCAATCTATGAAAAATAAGTCACAACACTAAAAATTTTGCTCCATACATGAAGGTGCTGAGTGCTAGTTTTGTTCGGTATCAATGGATGTCGAGTGACAGTTTTTTTCAGCACCAATAGATGCGAGTGACAGAAGGGCGCTGAGTAAGTTAGGCACAAGAGGAAGCCAAGTGAACTTGGCACACAAAGGGAAACTTAGCAACAAGTATATGCCGAGTGAGCTTGGTAGCCACTTCAAATTGGTGCTCGATAGAAGAGAATGCTGAGTGAGCTTGACAATAACTGTAGAGATAGAACTCAGTCTAAGACTAGGTCAAGTGAGCAAAATGACAAACTAGATATTTCCACCATTAAAACTAGAGAGCCGAAGTATGAAGCTTTCAACAATGAACTTCTCAAATGCATAAAATAGAAGAAGAACAATAGATTTTAGTATGCCTACTTGCTTACTTTCTTTCTATTCAAATGTGGTTAAAACTATTACAAAATCTTGGAACATTCAGCTTCAACCAGAAAACCCTAAAATCTTCAAACTGGTAAAACCTAAAACTTTATTTAAACTTACAGCTCCAATGGCTGCATACAACAATGCCTAGAGCAATCACTGCTTCATAGGATAAATTTGACAATAACAAAACTTACAGAATGATAAGAGGAAACATGTGCTACTGCAGACATGAGAACAAACTTCCTTTGTCTTCTGAACTCTGACAAGTGGATGTGTTGATCAATTTACTTCTCTACAACTGCTTCAATCCTTCTCTCTACTATGCTCTCTTCAATTCTCTGATCTATTGAACTATTCAAATGAATCAAAAATACATTCCTTTTGTTTTTCTTCCAAAATGATTTCTCCTTGTTTTCCAATTTTTAAAACACACCTACCAAGCATTCAAGTCTTTGATGCCATCAGGGTGGTAGGTGGGTGTTTGGCTCAAGGGGCAACCGTATATTTCAACACACTCAAATTCAAGATGCATTCACCTCTTTCAGAAGGATACAACAATTTCACGAGACTCCCCTTTGACATTAAAGGAAGAATCAAAGCTCTAATCTCATGGTTACAAAAGGCTGATATGATCTTAATTATATTCCGATGCCCAACTCTTTTCAATATCTTACACTCTTTACTAAAACTCTGATCAACATTTCTCTCTCACAGATTAAAAGCTTTAACTACAACATTTCTACCATTTCTAACATTTCTACCATTGCTTAAATAGATCCAAAGCTGCCTATGCCTATAAGGTTTGCCTCACTAAAGCCATCTATTGCAACTCCAAGTTCATCATATGAAACTCGTTCTGGCGAGAGTTTGAGAAGAGGGATCTTTCTATGTCTCAATTTGTAGGAAAACGCTTGCAGCAAAAAAGAAAGGATGAAATCACAATATCGATCATTGTTGGAATATGCAGCGTACATTTTCTCCCTCGAGCCAAATGCTCACCTACCCCCCTGATGTCTAGAATAGATAGAAACATTTATACAGGTAGGTGAGATTTTTAAATTAGAAAAAGAGGGGAAAAATGGAATGTGAAAAAAGGAATGTTTTATTCATTCATTCAGTGAGTTCATGCAGATCAAGCAGATCAGTAGTTGCAGAGCAGAGTAGAAGAAGGAAGAAGAAAAGAAGTTTGTGCCTACAGTTGCATGTGTTTCCCTTGTTCTCTCTATAAGTTTGTTATTGTTGAACTTGTCTTGTTGAAGCAGTGATTGCTCCAGGCACCATTGTATGCAGTCATTAGAGTTGCAGGTTTAAAGTGTTGAGGTATTAAAGTTGTTTGAAGTTTTACCAATTTAGGGTTATTTTAGGATTTTCTAGTTGAAGCCAAATGCTCCCAAATTTTGTAATAGTTTAATGAAAGATTGAATAAAAAGAAAGCATGCATACTTGAATCTATCTTTGTCTTGTATTCATTGCACTTGAAAAGTTTTGTTAAAAGCTTAAAGCTTTAGCTTTCTGGTTTTAATGGTGAAAGCATTCACATTGAATTTCTCTAAGTTATAATATTTCAGTTGAAATAGAACACTCGGCACCTACTGCATTTGTGTGTGCCGAGCTCTTCTTGTGCTGAGCATATCTTTTATGAGTCGAGCTCACTCCGCATCCATTGGTGTTGAGCTTTCTCTTTTGAGTGCTGAGCTTACTTGGCACCTGTTTCCTGTCACTCGGCACCTTCAAGTGATGAGTAACCTACCACTTAGCACCATCAAGTGATGAGCAACCTGCCACTCAGCACCATCAAGTGCTGAGCAATCTGTGACTCAGCATCTTCAAGTGCCAAGTAAAATTGGCACTTGGCACCTTCATGTGCCAAGCAGTTTTTAAGTTCCAAATAAAATTTTAGGTTTAGAGTTGTGAGTATTAAATCAAATTTTAATATATTTCTCACATGGTATCAGAGCTTTGAGGCCCCACATCCACAATGAGTTAGGGAAAAGTTTTTTTTTCCTTAGAATATTTGACATGGCAGTAGATACAGGAAAGATATTGCAGCATCCATCATCCTTTAATAAGCAAAATTATGATATATGGGCAAAGAAGATGAAGATCATAATGGTTGCAAATAATTTGTGAGAGTTTTTGGTTAATGGATTCAATGATGTCACTGATCCAACTCAGTATGCTACCCTCACAAATGCATAGAAGACTCATTTGAAAGAGTCAAGGAGGAAAGATGCAAAGGCATTAAGTCTTATTGAAGCAGCAATGGAAGAGACAGTATTCTCAAAGATTGTAGTAGAAAATTATGTAAATGAAGCTTGGGATATCCTTCAGACAAACATCAAGGGGACTGATAAAGTCCACACTCTAAAGCTATAGAATATAAAGAGGGAGTTTGAGAACCTTCAAATGAAGGAAAATGAATATGTTGCAGACTTTAGTTCAAAGACCTCCAATGTAATTAATCAACTAAAGTCAAATGGAGAACACTATTGAGAGAAGAGGATAGTGGAGAAGATATTGAGAAGTTTACCTCATAAATATGACAATTTGGTCATGACCACAGAAGAGGCATAAGACCTCATTGTTTTGACAATGGATGAGTTGATGGGTACACTTCAAACCCATGAGCATAGGATCAATAGATCTACTTCTTCATCTTCCCAAGAGCAAGCATTCAAGGCTTAGACAAATCCAAGAGGAAGGGGAAGAGGAAGAAATGGCTTAGGCAGAAACTCCAGAGATAGAGGCCGAGGAAATGGAGGACAAAAAAATACTGCAACAGAAAGCTCAGGAAGAGCAGATGGAGCAAGTAGCTCACAAAATACCTCAAGAGGAGGTAAGAAAAACTACAACTCAAATAAGAGTAATGTAGAATGTTACTACTATCATAAATATGGGCATTATGCAAATGAATGTTGGAAGAAGTAGAAAGATCGGTCAGGACAAGCAAATGTGGTTGACGTGAATATGGGAAGTGAAAACATTGCCTTCATCATGTGTAATGTTCATGAAGAAGGAAGCCCTGAGGTTTGGTACCTTGATAGTGGATGTAGCTACCACATGAGTGGAAATGAAACCTTGTTTTCATTCATTGACAAGAGTTTTAAATTAGAAATTAAGATGGGTAACAATGGAACCCTACCAATAGTGAGCAAAGGATCAATTATGGTCTACACCAAGAAAGGTGAGAAGAAGGAAATACAAAATGTGTATTTTGCCCCTGGTATGAAGAAAAATTTGATGAGTATTGGTCAGCTCATTCAAAATGGATACAAGGTGCTGATGAAGAATGACAAGTGTGTCATCCATGAAAAGGATTGGAGCAAGAACTTAATTGCAGTAGTTCAAATGACAAAGAACAGAATGTTTCCCTTGAAGATTGAGACATGTTTCTCATCTCAAGTTAGTGTTGCACCTCCCACAGAATTAGCTCTAAAGAGTGTGATTGAAGATCCCTCATGGCTATGGCAATTCAGGCATGGTCATCTTGGCTATGCTGGTTTAAATTTGTTATCAAATAAGAGAATGGTAGAAGGTTTGCCACATATAGGAAATTCATGTGACAAGTGTGAGACTTGTATTTAGGGTAAGCAACATAGGCTTCCCTTTAATTCTAGAAATTTTAGGAGGGCTAGATATCCATTACAATTAGTGCATACCAAATTAGTCAGTCCTATGCAAGTTACTTCCATTGGGGGGAGTACTTATTTTATGACATTTATAGATGATTTTAGTCGTAGGACATGGGTGTATTTCTTAAAGAATAAATCTGAAGCATTTGATAAATTTGTAAAATTTAAAGCCCAGGCTGAAAGAGAATGTGGACATTATATCAAGTTTCTAAGATTATATAGAGGAGGAGAGTATACCTCCAATTCTTTTGTAAATTTTTGCAGGAAACATGGCATAAAGAAAGAGCTCACAGTCAGCTATACACCACAGCAGAATGGAGTGGCTAAAAGAAAGAATAGAACCATTGTTGAAATGACAAAGAGCATGATGAAAGAGAAAGGTCTCCCAACTGAATTTTGGGGAGAGGCTATGGCAAGAATAGTTTACCTAATTAATAGGTGTCCTATAAAGGCAGTCCATGAAAAAATTTCAATGGAAGCATGGTCATGAGGAAGATGGACAGTTGAATACCTAAGGGTGTTTGGATGTGTTGCATATGCTTATGTGCCTAAAGAAAAAAGGCAGAAATTGGATGAAAAAGGTGTGAAGTGCATCTTCACATGGTACAGCTTAGAATCAAAGGCATACAGATTGTATGACCCATTGAACAATAAGATGACTCTCTCAAGAGATGTAGAATTTTTTGAAAATCAGTCTTGGTATGGTTCAATTAATGAGTCACCAAGCACTTCTAGTAAAGTGCCAATTATGAGTGAAGAAAACACTGATGAAAAACAAGAAGAAGGAGCAAATAAAAGAAAAGACAAGCAAGTTCAGTCATTGCCGAGGTCCTCTAGGCATGACTCACTGTCAATACCGAGTACTAGTGAAGACCAAACAAGTCAGAAATGCAACAATAGTGAAGATTTTGATCCTATGCTCTCCTCCTTGTTACCAAGAAAGACCAAGAGTCTTAGGGAGATATACCAAGATGAAAGGTATGAAGATTATGATGAGAGTGCTAATTTTGCATTATTTTCTCATAATGATCCAATATATTTTGAAGAAGCAATCAAAGAGAAGAAATGGTGTAAAGCCATGGATGAGGAGATAGATGCTATAGAAAGGAATGAGACATGGGAGCTAACTGAATTGCCTCCCAAGAAGTAAGTGATTGGAGTGAAATGGGTCTATCAGACCAAATGCAATGCTGAAGGCAAGATTGATAGGCATAAGGCAAGGCTATTAGTCAAGGGCTACAAACAACAATATGGAAGAGACTATGATGAGACCTATGCCCTTGTTGCAAGAATGGAAACTATGCATAGCCCTTGACTACCAGGAAATATTGTCTTGTGCCCATGGCACAAAAAATTCAAAATCATAAGGAGGCATGTGATTTGGACTCAGCCTACAACCGCTTGTTATTCCTCTGATATAAGAATCTCTCTTTTCTGCTTCTAATTTTTCATAATCATCTATCAGCTTTCCTAGGTCAATATGTACATTTGATTGTTGTTGTTGAATCCCTAAGTTCAAAAGACTAGCAAATTCACTCTCAGTTATGGAAAAAATTTCCTCCTGAGTAATTTTATTCACAATTGCTTTTCTATTTTCATCATAAATTTTGGTACAGAGCATAACAATTTATGGGCAAGGGAATACTTGAGGTTGTTAGTGAATAGTTTTTCCAATGAATGTTCATATATCAAAATAGAGAAAAGAATGTACACTAACAAATGAATTCCTATTTGAAGAACTAAGGAATTCTCTGCTTAAAATTTCTTCAATTGAAACAGGTGCAACTACCTTTATTGGATTGAAAGTTTTAACCCAATAAATTCAATAGAATAACTTTCCAAGAATGTAATCTACTGGAGGTATTGAAACAACTTATTTTATCTCATCAATATGAAACAAAATTTAATGCAAAAGAACCTTTCGATTTTAATTATCAAAATGATCCACATGATTGAAAATTAAATTTTGAGCAGGCAAATTTCATGAACCAATTTCCCACAAAATTTCTAAATTCAGAGTTCACAATTTCAAAATCAATAACAGGCACAGCTAAAAGCTTAAATAGTATCTATAGAAATATTGAAAAATAACCATATAATAGTATCTACCTACAAAGCTTTCAACCCAAAATCAAACTGTAGAGTTTCATGTATCTGTTGAAGTTCTGAAATGTTACTTTTAAATTGGAAAATAAAACCATAAACAAAAGTAGTTCTATCTATTACTCTACCAGAGAAATTTGAACCCCCTAAACAATACTAATTATTACATTTATAGGCATGGGGCTAGACTCAAGCCAAAATTACCCTGCCAGGAGTTAATTATCTTTAGAAATAACTAATAACTAAAATTGCGAGAAAACAAAATGGCAAAGAAACTGCAGCTAAGTGATTCTTGATCAAGTTGCACTGTCTCCACCAAACACACCTTTCACCATCTTCCACATTTCATAGGCAGTTGAAAAGGAAAAAATAACAGATTGATGTGGAAGACCAAAGTAGACGAGCCATTGCTTCCAAATTTCCTTCATCTTCTTTAGTTCAACAGCCTTTTCCTCGTGCATCTCCAAGTGCTTCAGATTGATAATCAACATAGCTTCAGTATGCACCACGTTGGAGAAATCCTGCTTGGCTGGTGTCCTCTTGTCCTGCCATTTTTAAAAATTCTTTTGGACTTATTTGATTATCTCGTCTGATTGGGCAACAGACTCATCTTCTTTTTCCATAAACTGTTTTACAAACCACTTAAGGTCATTCTGAATAATCTGATGTATAACCTTAAGTTCTTGTAATGCTTCTTTGATTTCAGACAACCCTTGTGCCAGTGCTTCATTCTGCCATTCAATGCAATCTTTGATGACATACAGGGTTTTTTCATCAAGACCAGCTATAGGGCATTCGGCTTGGAATTTTTGCAAACCAAATTCTTGCACATTCTCTAGCGATATTACCACTTTTGCCTAGTTATTCTTCTCTTTTTTATATCCTTCATTACTTACCTCCACTTTTTTGGCAATGTTTGATATCTCCTTTGAGGCATGATCTAAATGTCCAATGTGTTTTACGGTGTTAAGTAGAACATCTTGGACCCATTCACCTGCTACTTTGGCTACTGCTTTTCACTTATGCAGGTTCTCCAATGATTGTTGATTGGTTGCAGAGGATACATCAATAATGGCTGACATCTCATGGATCAACTTTGCTTCAGGATGCAAGATAGCATTAATGTACTACACCATATTCTTTATTATTTCCTTCATTTCTTGCTTATCTTTCTTGTCTTTCCACACTCTTTCTGCAATCTTCTTATTGGACACCTCAAAGAATCTCATATCTACTTCATGGTTTCCTTTTCCCAAATCAACCTTTGTTATTTGGAAATCTTGAGGCACTACAAAATCATGAGAGCTCCCATTAGGTGGTGTAGCTATCTCTTCTACCCATCGACCTGAACTATTGTCAAAATTAATTCTTGCTTTGGTCCTTTCTTTTTTTACTTTGGGTGCCTTACCAAGGCACTTGCTGACCAGATCGTCAATAGGCATAGATATTGGGACCATACTTCTCTTCTTCTCCATTGATTTCTCTAGCCACTTAGGAGTAGTTTGATCCTTTATGGCAGCAGGGGAACATTTAACTAAGGGGAGATTACTTTCCTGATTTTTGGTATCCATTGGAGAATTCTAGGATTTAGGTACATTATCCACCATAGATAGGTCTTTTGTTGTCTCCAAGTCCACTGTTATGGTGCTCTTGCTTTTGATGGCTAATGCCTTCTTCGTGCTTGAGTGGGTTAGTCTCCTTCCTTTTAGAGTTTCTTCTTGAACTTGAAGTTGAAGTGTTTCCGGAACTACTTCAAGTTCAACTTCAAGTGGACCTGCAACAGAATCAAGGACACTTTGATTAGTTTACTTATGAGCAATCCTTTTATCCTTGCTTCTTGAAGACTTCTTAGAAAAGCTTGGAGTAGCCGCTACCTTTGATTTTATCCATTTGGCAGTTCTAACTATTACATCCTTGGTACGAGCATATACATCATTTTCTTCCCTTTTCTCCCCATCGATTTTAGGGATAGGCATGCATTCAATCTGATCCATGTAAAATTGATCAAGTACACCTTTAGAATCATCATCTTTCAGCCTATAGGTATCTAACTCCACATTGAACATGATGACTTGTTTAATGGTCAAGCATGACCATAGCCTCTTCCTCACTTCAAATTCATTATGACAATTTTCTCGGAAATCCTCTAATTGCAGGGAATGAGAGAGAGAGGCTGCATTTTTGACATTGTTTTCAATAAAGCCGGTATACTCAAAATCTAACAGAGAGGTGAAAGATTTAAGACATAAGCAGGTTAATGATTTGGCTGACAATATGGCTTCTTTCAAACTGGGGCATCTATAATGTCCAATTTCAATCAGGAAGAATACTGAAGAGGATTTTTTTGAAATTTGAAAGGACTCAACAAGAGAAGCAAACTGCCTACACATTTCTGACAACACTATAGAATTTGAACAATAGTGTGGTAATTTCAAAGGTTCACCATGAAAACCACCTACTCTAATATATGTAAATCTAGGAAATTGAATGAAATAACAACCATAAATTTGCACAACTTGCATGGCTTCTTCTGACATCCTATCATTTTCTTGACCTTGTAGTTCAAACACCAGTTTCCCTAAAAAAACATCATTGACCTTCTTAAACTCTTTGCATGCTATGTCTTCCTTGAGATCTCTATAATATTATTAGATAGGCATGTCATCTACCCAAGGTACATGTGGAAGATATTCCCAATCTTTAGATGTGGCTAGGGTGTAAATCAGATAAGAGGACAAGAAAAATGGACCGCAATTGGTAACATCTATCAAGCCCTTATGCAAGTTCTCTGCCATTAGGTCTGACCAATCAATGAATTTGACACCTTTAGCTATCTTCTGTATGAAGAAGTACATCCAAGACTCCTAATGGAAAGCATGTTCATTTACCTGAATTCTATTTAGCAGGAATACAATATCTGCAATCTCCTTGATGAAGTGTTTTATGGTCAATGGTTTAGGCAACCTAGAACCTCCCTCTATAGGCTTCAAAAGCTAGGACTGAGAAATCTTGGTGTTGTAGCTGGTTTTGTTTGCGACATATAGGTGCTCAGCTTCTTCAAACATCCATGGCTCATAGGGTTCTTTATGAGGAATCTTGAGGGCAGAATTGACACTGGTCCTATTAATTTTGACAACTACTTCCCCTGAGGTTTTCTTAATGCATCTTGAAATAGGTTCATAATGGTTTGCACATTCAAGGACAAGCTCTAGGCATAGGATTGTAGTGGAAAAAGTGGCAACTTCTAATAAACCACTATCAACTAGCCTCTGGTAAATGGGACTTGATTGATTAGCCTTGGTTCTTTCAACAACTTCAGATAAATTTCTATTAACCAAAAACATATCACGAATTTCAGGCAAGGAACTGAGTAATGGCAGCTTCTCTAATTTGGGCATCTTTGGCCAAAAAAGTGTCATGATTCTTATGAAAACAAGTCTACATGACCAGGTTTCAAATACTTTCAAAATGAAGCAAAGCACAACTAAAATGCAAAGGGGAATGGAGATGCACTTACAGTTTGACAAAGACACAACCCGAAATTTGCCTTTCTTACCCAGAAGCACTGAGATTTTTTTGGAGAAAATGAGATGGGTGGGAAAGGATAACTACATGCATTTAAGGAATGATTTGGATAGAGAATCGCGAGATAGATTTAGCAAGTAAAAACCATCATTACTCATTCATGTGACATTCATTAGCAAAGGCGTCACAGGTGTTCTGTTTTAAATACCTTGTCAAATCCACATGTATTTTCCCATAACAAGTAATCATGAAATGACATTTTTAATACTCCATTAAGTATTGCCAAAATTGAATACGTGTTGCCTTAAATTTCTTTGCATATGACTTCAGATGCTTTGGGAAAATATTATGCTAGGACACACCTTGGAATGGCTTGGCAATCTTTGATCTGCATACAAAAATCGTTAGCGGACAAAACCAATACTGAAATTGAAGTTGAAGTTTTGAGTGATCTAGCTTCAACATCAACTTTGACTTCAAGTTTACAAAGGTCAACTCGAGAAAACAAATGCGCTTATCACATGGCAGACCAACAAGACTTTGAACCTGAAGTTGAAGTAAATTACAACTTCAAGTTCAACTTTAATGGGAAGACTTGGGACTGAAACCTATTAGGGTGTGACGAAGATTACAAGCTCTAACAGAGGTAACGCCATGTGTGCCGACCCAGCTACCCACAATACAATTTTATTTGCAGTTGCATTTACACTAGCATTAAATGAACAAAATCTTGAAGCCTTATTTTGATCGTTCCACTTGTTTTCAAGTGCAAATATTATCTCCATTATACCCTTATTTCCATGAATAACAGGATCATGTATATCATGGAATAAATCACTGAAACATGGTGTTTTAAGCATACTATGGAATTATGTTATTTTGCTCATGTAATTCTTGGTTTTTTTTTTTCCCATCGTGGTAAATATTTAAACACAACTACAAGCCTACATGGGTGATTCAAAATTAAAACTTTACAAACTAATTTTTTTTATATAATATAAATAGTAAAGTTTTAAATTAAGAGACTTGAAAAATTTAAAATGGGGGACATAAATTTTCAATATTTTGGTAGTTACATTTACCCGTTCATGTTCACATTGCCCTTAGTTTCAATTTTTGCAGAGAGCCGAGAGACTATAGTTTGTTTCTTTTCTCAGACCATAATCCTCAACCTAGAAAATTAGAAATTAAGAATCTGTAACTTTGTTACACTATAACTTTATAAATTGTAACCCCTTTCTAATTTCTAAATCTGCAGATAACGTAAAATGTAAAATTAAAGAAACTTAACATGCCAAAATTGTACAATCTATACTCTATAGTCTATAGTCATCACACGTGTCACACAGTACACTTTCAATTTAAATGTGAGTGGAATCATGGACCACTAGTTACTAGACATGTGTTAAGTGTTAACTAACCCATCATAATGTATTAATGTCATTCATAATGTCACTGTTAACTACAAGTGGAATGTGATTATGTCAATGTGTTAACTGAGTAGTGACATGTGTCACGATTCTAGGACGCATTTGAAATGATGGGGTTTCTTTTTCCTTTTAGCCTAAAACTCAACTTTGATCGTTGATCTATAAACATCCAATGGCACTGGTGAATGGCGTGGTGGCCCCATGGGTCATAGGTCCCACTCCCATTAACTAAGCTAGTTAGGTATCAGGACTTGGATGAATCACATCACGAGTCAAACATGTCAATGTCACGTCATTGCCAAATTGAAATGACATTTTTATTGTTGGTTGATTGAGGAGTTTAGTGACATGTGTCATAATTCTGGGATGCATTTGAAATGACAGGGTTTCTTTTTTCCTTTCAGCCCGAAACTCAACTTCGGTCATTGATCTATAAACATCCAACAACACCGGTGAATGGTGTAGTGGCCCCGTGGGTCATGGGTCCCACTCCCATTAACTAAGCTAGTCAGGTATTAGGATGACTCACATCACGAGTTAGACATGTCAGTGTCACGTCATCAGCAAACTAAAATGATATTGTTATTTTTTGGTCAACCAAGGAGTTTAGTGACACGTGTCATGATTCTGGGACACATTTAAAATGACAGGGTTTCTTTTTCTTTTCAGCCCAAAACTCAACTTCGATCGTTGATCTATAAACATCCAATGACAATGGTGATTCATGAATGGTGTGGTGGCCCTGTGAGACTACCGAGTTGCATAATTGCATATACGAGTAATTTAAGATAATATTACGATTTAATTTTAACTAAACATTTGGGAAAATAACCAGCTAGTACAATCAAAACTAATATTAATAGATTTTTAAGACATTATCTATACATTAATATTTTAAATTAATATTAATATTATTAATCATCTCAAGATTTAATATATAAGTGTTAATCATATAATTAACATGGGTCAATGAGTCTGCCTCAAATCCTCAAATCAAAATTACAATTTAATATATTTTTTAATTTCTAAAAATTAAATTAAATTTACTATATAGCTAAAATTAAATATATTTCATAAGACACAGATATATATCTAAAATTTGTATTAAAATATTAATATTATATATTCACAAATTATATCTCTAACTAATATTATTTATCTTTAGCTATAATATTTCTACTTTCTTTTCACAATAGGTAGGGACTCATGCTCCAACAAGGCTCTTGTAGTTGTTATTATTATTTTTTGGCAAAACTTTATTTAAAATCAAAAGAAGTGGAAAATGGATCTTCTGCGCAAGCAACAAAATACATAAAATAATAAAATTTTACCTAACAATTGTAAATTGTAATGAAGGTAGAAATGCAATTATTTACATAATTAATCTTGGTAGTTTAACTTTAATATTTGGACATTAGTTATTAGTGCCTACCGTAGGAACTATAGGCAACGAACTTTTTTAACCAGTGTTTGAAATAAACAACTTTAACCAATCAAGTTTCACATAATTTTTTAATAATAAGTAATAACATATTTTGCTATTAGGTAAACTTTGAGGCAAGAACTACGTTGCTCTGTAACCTTGTTTCTAGGGGAAATGTATTAGTGATTAGTGATTATCATTATAAATAATATTTTATATTCACATAGGCTTTTATAAACAATTCAATAGAAAATTAAAATGCAAAATATTGCAATGCTGCATAAGTAAGCATAAGAAGTTAAAACAATGAAATAAAATTTTATATGGAACTGAAACTCCAAAAATTTCATTGATATTTCTTGAAATTTACAAATTTACAAAATCAAGGGAAAACCCTAGACTCTAGTACTACTGTACTATTCGTCGTAGAATTTAGAAACTACCAAAATCAACCATAGTTATGAATTCTTGTAGCCAGTGGTTGCCATCTTCCACTTCATCCAAGAAAAACCATTCTCGAAGAAAATTCAACCCAATTCTTGCACATTTCCTATGGTGCAGCAATTGCCCAGCAGTCAAGCCCAGTAAAAATGGTTGTAAGACCACATTCTAGCTAGGTTCTAGAAGCTTGGACTTTACTAGCCGAAGGGATCCCCACTCCTAAAACTGCATGAGCAACAATTTCAATGTCATCGCCCAAATATACTACTTTAAAAATCTTCCTCAAGAGCACCACAATTTCAGCCCTTGCTTCTCCGAGGTCAAGTAGGGAGGTTAGAAATTGTGATGTCATGTCACTGTTGACACAATATCGATTCTCATTGTCCAAAAACTCACGCTCCAGAACCATTTTGACAGTAGCAATAAAAAACTTCACACTAGAGCATGTAACAACCTTATTGCAAATTGACAAGAGGTTTTCCTCAGGAACGTGACCTAGAAAGACCTTCTGCTCCTCTTCCAAAGTGCATCTCAGGAGAATAGGGTTGTCCATCTTTACTTCAAAGTTCAAACTCTAAGTTATAGCAGACTAACACTAAACAAACCAGACCTATTGACTACCAAAAATGAGATGAGAAATGATGAAAGAAGTAGTTCAATTGCCTATAAATAAGCTTGGTGGGCAGGGTGCTAGAGATTATTTATTTTTTTCGTCCGATTGCCAATTCAATTACATTAAATTAGCAAATATTCTCAAATCTTGAACATAATTGCAAGTACGTGCTGAAAAAGCCAATTGTAATTAAACACTAACATCGTCTATTGTCCTGTAATGCATGTGAACCCACTTAACCGATGGAAAAGGCCAATTGTAATTAAGACTAATAGTACTACTACTAGTGGACTATGGCATGTCCTATAATTCGTGCTGATGGAAAAGGCCAATTGTAAATTGTAATTAACAGTGACAAGACATCAATATACTATATCCTGCAACTTAAGTGATACATGCTAGATAGAAACATGTCACCATTTCGGACACTTGAACAAGGTCGAGGCTTCATTCCAGATGTTTGGTCCCAAAATAATCCTTCAATTGTTGATATATTATCATCGGAAGGTAGTTTGAATAATGTAACTAATATTCTCTATGTAATTAATATTTATCATTTAAATAACCTGAGCTTTGTTCATTTTAAATTTTAAATTTTTGTCTATAATCTACATGTAATTAATGTTTATCATTTCAATCATCTGAGCTTTGTTCATTTTGTATTGGTAATAATAACAAGTGCCACATAGTGGCGTGTATTTGTTGTTATAGTTTTAATTTAATTAGTAATTAGAAATATAAGTTCAATTTATAAATTATCAATTCAAAGTAAAAAATATAATGCTCTCAGGGTGTCAAGCTACACTTGCAGTTGTGAATTATAAAATTTGTAAAAAATTGTAAATGATTTTTTTTATCATATAACACATTTGAATCCTAGTTAGATTAACAAATAATCATTTTAATTATTTTTAGGAAGTAAAAGTCATTTGACTAAATTTTAATGATCGTATTTTATATCTTTACTATAAATTTTTGTTTTTGTTTTTTACCTAATTGAATATTTCTAATTTTAAATTAGTTAGAGAACCAAATAAATATGCAATACTTGCTAAAATATTTCCTTTATTATTAAAAATATATTTTTTACTTTTCTTTTCATGTAGTTATACACTATAAACCCATGATCAAGATGTGTATACTATTAAAAATATATTAAAGACATTTAACTAATTAAACTTAATACAAAATTTATCTCACAATTAGGGGTGATTGTCAAATTTCAAGCCTCACACTAAGTAATTTAGTGTTGGGATGTTATAAATAGAACATGTTTTTAATTTAAGAGATCAATAAATTTTATTTTATAATATCCTTTTAAAACTGATATGTTCTATCAATATAAAATATTTAAATATGTAAAAATAGTAGTTTATTTGTTGATAACAATTTAAAAGTACTTCATCAATGCTTTGATGGGAGTATTTGTACTTCATTAATTTTATTAGTTTTTCAAAATCTATATTAAAAATTGGTTCAATTAAAAATTTAAATTTAATTTTTTTAATAAACTAAACTGTAATGGTATTGGTAATTGTCAATAAAAAACTATCAAAAATTAGCTGTACAATTTGGGAAGTGGTGTGTGGTTAGTGGTGGCATACTAGTGAGAGAATGTCGCTATCACTGACATGGCATTTAATTCTTTCCAGGTACACCGTACTCCACAAACAACTTACCTTGTTATGTGTCAACATTCCAGTGACTACCTCGACAATTCTTCTTCCTTCAAGAAATGTTGGCTGAAATTAAACCTTAGCCATTGATCTTGGATCATCAGACGGTCTGAGTTCTCAAATAATACATTTAACATAATTATAGTGGTAGTGGAAAAGATTATGCTTCCATAATGTACGATAAAAAAACCACGTCTTTAAACCATCACTTGTTAGTTGCCAATAATTTATGTAAGTTGGTATGTTAGGTTAGGCTACTTATTTCCCATCTTTTGAAAATAGTATACCAACTATAAATTTTTGAAAACCATTCACCATAACAAATAAATTAATTCAATTAGTTGGAGAATAATTTTGCCATTTTTTTATAAAAAAAGGTATCGGTTATTAAAATATTTGCCAACCAATATCCATATTTCAAAACATAATTCACCATCAATATTAATAATTTTATTTTTAAAAAAAATGATAATCGCCATTATTTTATAAAAATTGTCTAAACTATTAAAAAATTTGCCACCAAATATTCGTCGATTGACGCATAATTCGCCAACACTATTAATTTTTTTTTCACCCAAATGACGCGATTTGCCACAATTTTATAAATTTTGGGAGGGGGGTTTCCTTAAAGTTATCCCTGGTGTTGAGTTTGAGATTTTTGCAATATAAATCTAATCACTGTATATATTTCAAATCTGATGGTGATGGTTTCTTGGTTATTGCCTTGTATGTCAATGACATGTTGTTTATTGGAAAAGGAAAAGGTTTGATTGTAGAATTAAAACCTCAACTCTCAGCAAAGTTTGAAATGAAAGATCTTGGTGTAGAAAGGTACATTTTGGGAATGGAGATTATAAGAGATAGAAAAAACAAAAAGATTTGGTTAGGCCAAAGTAAGTATGTTGGCACTATTTTGAAAAGGTTTAATATGTAGGATTCAAGACCATTGAGTGTTCCTGTTACTATAGGAACAAAGCTTTCTAGCTCACAGTGTCCTACATCCCCAACGAAGATGGAAGAAATGAGTCGAGTACCATATTAGAGTGCTATTAGAAGTTTGATGTATGTTATGGTTTGTACAAGACAGACATTGCCCAAGCAGTGGGAGTACTTTCTTGTTATATGTCTAATCCAAGAAGAGCACATTGGGATGCAGTAAAAATATTTTTCAAATATTTATGGGGTTCCTCAAAGTACTTGATATGTTTTCATGGAATAGGAAACGAGCATTCCTTGGATGTTTGAGGCTGTGTGGATTCAGACTGGGCTGGTGATGTTGATAGAAGAATATCCACTAGTGCATATGTGTTTACATTATTTGGTTGTGCAATTAATTGGATGAGCAAGTGACAGGCTATGGTCACTTTGTCCACTACTGAGGTAGAATATATGGCAGCTACTCATGCTTGGAAGGAAGCCATCTGGTTAAAGAGATTGTGTTTAGATATAGAGTTCAAACAAGCTGCAGTGACAATTTATAGTGACAGCCAAAGTGCAATCTGCCTAGCGAAGAACCTGACTTTTCATACCAAGACCAAACACATTGATGTACAATATCATTTTGTGAGAGATATGGTCGAGGATGGCAAGGTGAAGCTATAAAAGGTAGAGACTTTGGTGAATGTTGCTGATGCATTAACTAAGCCAATGAGCACAAGTAAATTTAGATAGTGTTCAGAGTCTATGGGCCTCTCAGACCCTAGCAATTAAGTCCATGATATTTTGGATCTCCAAACTCTTGCAAGGTGTTTGACAAGTGGGAGAATGTTGAGAACATGTGTCTCAACCTTGCAATCTTCTTTTGGAAAATTCCAAAATTTGTATGTTGAAGTTTTCCACTTGTTGATACATTGGAAATTGGTTAATGAGCTATCAAGAATGAATCTTATCCATAGTAGAATATAGGTAGGTCATTTTTAGAGCCTTGATGGCTTATTTTGTGACTTTTATGGGGGTCTAAGCTAAGAGACAAAATTGTGGACGGGATTACTATTTTATTGAGGTTGTTTTTCTGTATTGGAAATGTTGATATAAAAAATGGGTAACATGTGGCATGATTGTTTTGCCCATGGTTTTGTAAAACCACAAGAGGTTTCTAGGTTGTAAAATCATTATAAAAAGAGGGCTTGGGGAGGTGTTTGTGCAATTGAGTTCAATTTGAAAGGCTGGTGCTAGAAGAAGTCTCTCCAAGCTTAAGTTGTGGTGATGAGCTCCTATAAGAACTTGCATTGTAAGTGTATTGTAATCATCTTCGTTTGATAATACATTGTACAGGTTTTGGAGGGTGGGGTTTTTCTCTCAGAAGGGTTTCCCCACGGTAATTACTGTGTTATGTGTTCATTATTGTTTTGATTATGTTATTATGCATTTTTTGAGATCTCTAAAATAGTTAGTTGAATTTGCATAATCATCCTCTCAAATATTAGTGTAAGAAGCGATTCTACACACCTTTGCTTCCTTACACTTATACCAATCCTTTCAAGAGAAAATGTACTAGTGACATGTTAGAAGAATTGTAATTGAATGTGTTAGAAGACTTGTAATCTAAAAGTTTTTAACATTATAATAAATATCAAGGTTTTCACTTTATAGAAAAATGGATTAGTTTTGCACACACCAACTATTTGTTTTCAAATATTTGTACCTTATTTCAATATTTCTAAGTTTACAATTTTTTTCATAGTTAAATATATTATTTAAAATTAATTATCTCAATTACAATTACTTTTTGATTTTTAAATGCATCCAACAATTGCTTTTTACCATTTTAAAAATTAAATACTAAAAATTGAATTTGTTATATAAAAAAATTCATATATAATATTACATCTTAATGCACATTCAACTTAATTATTCATTTTCAAACTAATGTCTCGAATTTTATTTATTCCTTTGTTATAACCAATTTATATTTTCTATATCATGATAACAATTTCTATTAACTATAGTTATAATTATTAGGCATAGATATTATTAAATTTTAAATGCACACCTAACTTAGTTATTTATTTTTAAACTAATATTATTTTTATTTATCTCTTGAAACTTATTTATAATTACTATAATAGTTTTTACAATATATAACTATAAGTGACACTTGTTAAGTCTATCACATAGAACACAATAATAACTGTGAAAAGAGGTTCAATAAAAAAATTTAACCTAATTTTTGCTACATGTCTTCTCATGGACACAAATCGGTACATATGACTCATATGATTATGTTTTATGTTAATAATAACTAAAATATTTGTTGAAGTTTGATACATAAAACATTTACTTAAAAGTATAATGAAAAATAAAGAATATAACAATTAAAGGATACATGTTTTGAGTATAAAGCATTGCCTTCTAATGTTGGATTAGAAAAGACATGCAACTAAAAAATGGTAAATTATATGTCAAATAACAATAATAATAATAACATACACCTAAACTCACTGTACATAAATTTGACCATTTCTTGTACACTTGCTTTTTATCTAATTTAATAAAATGGAAACTAGAATTTTTAAACATAATGTGGTCGACTGTGTTGCTTTAATTTGTATTTGGCTATGCACACTGACCGGTGGGGTATTAATGAAAACCAAAAATTCAATTTGACAGCTGCATGGTGAAGCTTTTTCAACATTGCCAAAGCTCTTTTTAATTACATATAGAGAGGAATAAAGGATCCATCATTACATTCACGTAATTTGTATTTTCCGGATGTTATAATAATTTAAGAATACAAATTTAATAGTTAGAAAGTAGTAAGTTGAAATAAATTATAATAGTTTAAGACTAAAAATTTAATAGTGATCTGTAATGATGTTAATTAAGATTAAGAAAACTATTTTCATACATATTAAAATATTTGAAAAATAATAATTTCTAAAAAAATTATAATTAAAAAAAAATTATCATATAACTCTAAGATTAAATTCATAGTCTCTTTAAATTTTTAAGGTCCAAAATAATTATCATTCAAATTACATATATCAAATATTAGTTTCTAATATAAAAATATTTTTTTTGAATTTATAATATATAACTATTATAGATAAAAAAAATTATTTGATAAGTTTTATGAGTTTGATATAAGTCTTGTGTTTCATATTTTATATATATTTCATCCTTAGTGGTTCATGGAAATCACTCTTATAAGACTGCAAATCAAACTAAGGTAAAATTAAATTAAACATTAGAAACAATAAAAAAAATTAAATTAAATAAAAAAAACTTTCATTGGTAAAATTAATCACTCATTATGCACAAGTGATTGCAATAGTATGTGCCTCCCACAAATATAATAAGAGTACATATCAAAGAGGAAGAAAGATATGTGGAAACATAGGATAGAGGATAGCCAACTTGGGAGAAAAGGTTGGCAAAGGCAAAATTTAAGATTTGAATTCCGGTTGGCTACAAGTATTTTAATATTCACTAATCAATAATAATAAGTATATCTAGCAATAATAATAAGTATAACCGTGAGATACTTTTGTGTAATCTCCTTCATTTATTTTGAGTGTAGGTGTAAGAGTTTTATGACCGTTAGATACTATCACTTAGTAAGAAGATTTGTTCTAAAATTATATAATTGAAAGAAAAAAATAATAATGGAAAAACTACTATTAGTTCATTGGTTTGTAAAGATTAAGAGATTATATTTTTCTATAATCATATAATATAACATAACATATCTTGATATATGATCAAATTCCTAAATGTTTCATATTCAGTCATAAGAGAGCTAGACAAATTTCACATTTTGGAAATTAATATTATTTTCTACAATATTAAAGTTCATTAAATAATAAATATTATTAAGACATTAAGAATATATTATTATTCTTGATATTTATAATTCAATTGATGTATTATCTAAACTTCGTTGTGTTCACGAAAATAGTCAATGGATCAACAACATTGACTAAGGTTTGTACCTTCTCCAGCTTTACCTAATCATCCAAAACTAAATCTCACACAAAATGATATTGCAAAACAATGTGATTGATTCTAGTATGAAATTTTAGGTTCTTCGTTAGGTGTACAAACTATGACATCCATATAAACTGTAAATACACCTCATTTGCAGTCTATATCTAAACTCAATGTTTTGAGAAAATGGCTTCCTTGTAAGCATAAAGTAGTTTCCATTTACTTATGTTGCACCACCAAATAATGGATAAATATATATGGACCACTTGATCTTCTTTTATCAGCATCATCAACTAAGTCTAAAAATCCACATAGCTTCAAATATCCAATGAATCCTTGTTTTCTATTCCATGAAAACATATAGAGCGCTTTGAGCTACCTTGGAAGTACCTGAAAACTAATTTTACTACATCCCAATCTAACCTTCATGGGTTATACATTTAATGGCAAAAAAATCCAACTACATGGGAATTGCTTGATATTTTGCAAATCATAACATACACAAAAATTCCAACAAAAAAGGTTTGGTAAGGTAATAGACTCATTTCTTCCATCACCAATGGAGATGTAGAACATTTCAAAGATCCTTCATTTCAAATTTCCTTGCCAATAAAAAACATAACTTCAACATAGAAAATATTAACTAGGAAATAATAACCATCAAACTTGAAATGTACGAAAGAGTTTAGATTTCAACCACACAAACCCCAAACTCTATGCACATGTTAAAATTTTGCACACCATATTAGATTTCTCCAAATCATAGACCAAATTACTTCTACTTATCATAACAAAGTATTTAGGATATCTCATGCAATTATTTTTCACAAATCTTGATGAAAGAAAGCTATTTTCACATTCATTTTATTGTTCTTTAGATCATAGCTTTCTAAAATAAAAAGAAAAATAAAGCTATTTTCACATTCATTTTATTTTTCTTTAGATCATAGCTTTCTAAAATAAAAAGAAAAATAATGTATTTCATTTTGAATGCAAGAAAAAAAATTCTATCATAATTGACTCCCTAAACCTAGGAGTAAACTTTTGTAACTAATCTTCTTTGTACTTCTCAATGCTTAATCTAAAAGAATATTATTTTGAACACCTTTTTACAACTAGCATGCTTTAGTCCATAAGAAATCATACAAGGTCCAATGTATCATTTTTTAAAGATCTTAGATCTCTTTATCCATGATTATTTTATAGGAATCTAGACCATTCTTAATAAGGGACTTTTCTACAAATATCATATAATCAATATTCTAATATATATAGGAAAATTTTGTTTTCAATTATCATGAGATTATCCATGCATTTATTAGACTTATAATAACTAGGCTACATTTGTTTCTTACTTGTTCCTCTTGATCTCTCTTGAAAAATCAAATCCTCTTCGCCATTCAAATAAACTTTCTTTCTCATCTCCTTACAATGTAGGGAAAAAAAACATCTATCATCTTAGGAAAACTAAATTTCTCCCTATGTCCATGAAAAAGTTCTACCATCAGTTTGGCAAGAAAAAGTTCTACCTCAATCCTCAATGAAAAAGCCTATAACCCTAAATCCTATATTTTGAATTGTTATCCTCATTTCTAATTTCTAATTATAACCCTAATTGATAAATACTAACCATATTCGTAGATCCTAAATAGTACATTTAGGAATATGATTAGGATTATAGGGTATAAATCATGGTTAAGGTTAAGACTAGGCAAAGACTTAGAGTTATCATTAGAGTTAGGTTTATGAGGAGGCTGAGGATTAGGATTAGGTTTTAGCTATGGTTAGGGTTAAAGTTATGGTATAAATTATGCATAGGAATAAGGATAGAGTCAAGATTAGGGTTAGATTTTGGATTACTAATCAAACCAAACAATAATTCATTATATTATAGAAATCCTAATTCTATATGCTAAATGATATTAAATCCTAAATCATTGTCATAGCTATGATCCCAAATCCAAACTTGTAAATCCTAATCATACATTCTAAACCCTAATCCTTCCCCTATTCATAAATAATAAACCCTAATATTTATCACTTAACCCTAAATACTAACCTAAATCCCAACCATAAAGAAAACCTAACCTTAACTATAATACTATAACCCTAAATTATAAATTTTAAACTCTCATCCCAACCCTAATTGCTAAATTATAATTCTATAAAACCAAAAACTTGAATCCTAACATAAAGCTTAATCTTTAATGGTAAATCCTACTACTAAATGTTCAACCCTAATCCTATTTTTTATACCCTAAATGTTAATTCCTAATCCTCAATGAAAAACCCTAATATTAACCTTAACCTAGTACTAAGTATTATATGAACCCATACCATAATCATATTCTTAATAATAACCTCAAATCCTATATTTTGAATTATAACACTTAATTCTAAATCATAATCCTAATGCTAATTGATAAAATTTAACCCTATTCCTAGGTCCTTATCATTACATTTAGGATTATGAATGGGGGTTTTCAAGATTAACGTTTTGGTTTAATAGTAAGTTAAGTTTCTTGTTTTGGTTCTTAAAATATTGATATTTGGCATGAATTTTTAATTCATCAAGATAGATCACTATAGTGACAACTAAAAAGTTGTCCAAGTGAGAAGATTTTGGAAAACCAATTTTTTTAACCTTCAAGTAAATAAGTTGATGATAATGCTTTCGAGTTTCGAATTAAAATTTAATGAAAATGTGAATTAGGTTTAGTGTTAGGGATTAAGGTATATTGGGGTTTTTTAAGTCTAATAGTAAAATTTAGAGCTTGATTTTGTGTTCAGGTTTATTATTATTTGAATTTTTTGAATGACCTCCTACACAAGGGTTCAATGCAATTGATGCTACACTTGATTTAAATATTATGTTGGATTAAAATATATTATTTTAAGTTACTTATGTAATTGTTAATTTATACATTGTCAAATAGGCGTAGTATAAGGTTCAAATAAAGGTTTACAATAAAGGTTTAATTTGACAATTATCACATTTAACGTTCAACTTGATTTAATGTGTTCAATTTAGAGTTATGATTAGGGTTCAATTTTTTGTTTTTCTTGGGATAGGGATAAATTAAAGGATTATCCATGACCTAAATATTTATATCTAATTTTATTAATAATTTGGCCTCTATTTGGGATACATTAAATTTAAATTTGATTAAAGTCAAAACCTAGATTAGGATAAGGGTTATAATTCTTTTTTTTTTTATAGAGTTAAATTTGGTTTATTGTTACAATCTTAGGGTATCATATTGTATTAAGTTAAGTTTCAAAGTGGTTTTGTGTAAGGGTTTAATTTAATTTGATTAGGATGTGTATCAAGTTTAAATTTTACTCAATGTTTACTTAGTTATACAACTATGATTTTACTTCGATTTAATATTAAGATTATGGTATATGTTTGTTTTTTGTCAAGATCAAAGTTTTAGTATTATATTTAGTTCAAATTAGAGTTACAATTATAACAATGGTTTAGGATTATATTTTTATTAGATTTAGTGTTTGAATTAAGTGTTGTTTTAGTTAGATTCCACTTAATCCAGAGTATTATGTTTATTTGAAACATTATATAAATAATCCCCTTTCTATACTAATCATATTTTCCTCCTTTAAATTTATAAATGTCCTTTATTAAAAATAGAAAAAGAAAATTATTTATAGTTTTTAATTAAAATAATAGTTTTGTTTGTAAAAATAAATTTTGAAGAGAACAACTTTATCATTCTTATAAATATGAAAAAAAGAGTATTTTTTTTACCTAATCTTAATTTATTTGAAAACTTTAAATCTTGCAAAAGAATTCAAAAATAAAAAATAGAAACTCTTTACTTTACAAATATATATTTATATTTGTAAATATCTTGAATTTTTTTATTAATCCTAATTACCATATATCACAAAAATTCCCACCCAAATATCAAAGCCACAAATAATTTGCAGTGAACAAAACCTCATAGAACTACAAATTATGGAACCATGCAGAAGAACTAGACACAAAATTCATACCCAAATATCAAAGCCACAAATATCTTAACCTTAAACCTAATCAAATTATAAATGATAATGAATCCTAAACATAATACTAAATCAATGAACAACGACATCCTTAACAATAAACTAATCCCTAATTATAAACCTCAATAAACTCAAACTCTAAACCTACTTAGAAGGCTTGACATCTTTAAGTATTAAACTTAGCAACTACAACCCCAAACCTACATTAAATAGACTCAATTGTCAAATTCCGAAATTTGCCTTTTACATAATAGAATTACACAAGTTCATATTAGAAAATTTATGTAATAATATAATATAATATAATAAATATTAGAAATGTATTCTTTTAACATCCCCTCTACATGCTACTAGCTATATACATTTTATATATTTCTATAATAAATATAGATAAAGATGAGATATATCGAGGCTTTAATTTACACAAAAAAAATACTCACATTAAAAAATTAAAGCCTTGATATCGGTTTTATCCATATTTGTTATAGAAATATATAATATGTATATAGCTAGTTTTATTACTCTATTGAATTAGAAACATCTTTAATTTCAATTAGAATCTTCTTTATATATTTCATAAGAAGATTAGTTTAATTTGAAATAATGATATCCTTATACTTTCTAAAATTCTCTTTAATAAAATTAGATATTTTAATTACATTGTGTCACTAATTTAAGGGAATCAAGGTCCTCATGGTAGTTACATCCTCTTTAACTCTTAGTTAATTAAATGAATGTGAATATATAAGCAAGCTTGTCCATAAATTTACTATTAGCACTATGCATTATTGTTGTATATAAGAAATAAAAATAATTTCTTTGCTCTAATCAAATAAAACCTCTCTACCTGGGAATCTTCATTTTTTGTATGCATTTTGCGATGTTATTGTTATTAGTGAAGAGTACCATCTTCAAATTCACCCATTGATAAAGCTACATTATTCTTTTAAAATAGATCAATATCTAAAAGAGCACAAATTTTTTAGCTACTCAATACAAATCATTGAGACAAAAAATTATAAATGAAATTAAAAGGATCCATTGAAATGAAAGATATTTAGAAATAGTTTAGAACTATAAAACAATGTTAAAAGACAATCTTTCCAAATGCATAAAGTAAAACAAAACTATAACAAATGAATATACAATGACGAATATATCGAAACTCATGACTCTCAAACATCCCAAGAAATTAATTTTTAATTCAAAATGGTTGTAATTCACATTCTAATGGATTTCTCTTTTAAAAAAGAAATTTCTCAATCATACTTTGGCTACGCATACATGCAACCTCATACTTTGTATACCCATCAACAATAGTGCATAATTTGTGGAGACATATCCTATTGAAAACTTTAGGAGATTAGTTTATTTAACACACATTTCCAACAATAAAATATGATCTTCACAAAAGCATACAAAAATTGCAACTTCCCAAAATCTCTTTGGATTGATCACAAGAACAACATTGACAACAAGGATAGAATCACAGAAAGTCTATCCAAAATGGTTGTCGTGATCTTTCCACCATTGCTTTTGGTACTCTGAGAACACCATAGAAAGAGACAATTGTATTTATTCCACACATACAGTAACATGCACAGAAAGACCAAGAAGTGCGATGACTATATTTTTAAATAAAAGTTTCTACATGCAATGTGACTGGATACGAATCATCACTTTATGAGACTGAGAAGATATATTTTACACTTGTTGAATTCTATTTTTAAAATTACCAAATAAACTTAGAACTTTTTGTTCATTCCATTATTTTTGTGATTTGTTCTTGTTTGTTTCCACTTCCACAACTTTCCGCTTTAATTTATTTTGGACAAGTGGAGCTTTTTACATACTAGCAAGAGAATATGTGATGTTTCTTTTTTCCTATGGTAATTTTTTTGGATGATCTCTTATAGAGGGGTGTATGCCATTGTATTTTTATGCTTCTCAGGATAATAAAAGTACAAGTGTTTACAAGATAATGAAGACATAATGAAAGTAATTGTAAGGAGACAACCAAAAAAAAACATTATGCATGTAGAAGAATTGAATTGTACCATTTTCTATTTTAATAGTGTCACTGATATTCTTAGTAAATCTTTTTTTTTTAAAAATTTACTTCAATAGTTAAATCTTTCTATTTCCTATAGAATTCTATAGTTTAATCAGTTAATTAGAAGTAATTGTAAGGGGAAACCCAAAAAAAATATGCATGTAAAAGAATTGAATTGTACCATTTTCTATTTTAATAGTGGAATTGGTATTCTTAATAAAATAATTTTTTTTTTTTAAATATCTACTCCAATAGTTAAATATTGCCTTTCAATCTGTTAAAACCCAATCTTCTTGCTTCATGCCTAAAGACTTGTTACCAGAAATAGCAATGCATAGATATCGGTCTACCAACATATCCTGCATTTTAAGTTTCCATAACTCAAAATTTGTGCCATCAAATTTTTCAATCTCTATTCTCCCTAATCTACTCACCATCTCAATTTTGAAATAAACATTTTATAAACTCCCACTAGAACCAAATTAACATAGAAAACAACCCTACTTGACAAGGATAAGGATAACGTGGCTTTGATACCACTTGTTAGGAAAGCTACTAGCAAAAACTCCTTCCAAATGTAAATTTACTAGGGAAATTATATAAAGATAAAATCTATTGGGGAAAAATAACAATAGAGAAAATAAAGGCACACACAAGATAAAACACATGAGACAAAAATTTATGTGGGAAACCCTTTTGTGAAAAACCCACTATCCAAGAACCAGAGTGTCACCCTATGTATTACAGTAACAATACATTACAGGTAAAAGCATAGATCTGTGTCACCGTTTGTGATACCAAAATCTATTTTGGTCAAATCTCATTTCTCTATCAAAACTCAATTTTTTTCAAAAACTAAAAATACCCTTTTATAGTTCTCAGATTCAATATCATCATTATATAAATTTTTGAGTGTTTTGATTAGTTATAATATGTTTTAATCTCGAAGTATTATAAGTCGATATTTTAACATTTCAGAAGATGCTCCCTCAAAAAAGGAAAAAAAAATAGTAAATCATATCAAAAAAATTTAAAAATTATATTTATCTCTAGAGGAGAGGATCCTCTTCAAGAATATGTAAATTTTTTTCAAGAAGGTATAGATTTGATAGGAAAGTTTTGACGGGAGGAAAAAACTATTGGATTTTGATAAGGTCAAACTTGAGTACTTATAACAAACAAAATATACATAAAAAATAATTATTTCTTTTTCTGTGCACTAGCTATACATGTCATCTATAAGATATTTTCAAATTAGAACAAAAAAAGATGATTTGCATATACTTGTTTGACGGGAACTACACCCTAGATTTTCTACAGTTAAAAAAGGGACTTCAAAATAAAATAAAATGAATAAATTCTTGCTCAAAAAAATTATAAAAATTTTAGGCATAAAATTCATCCAATTCTACACATTTCATCAATTTACATCATCTTCATATTTTAAACACAAATGCCATTTTTTTGTCACTAATGTTGAATTGTCACATTCTGATATCACGTTTCTTTATAAAAGGTGACACAGGTTTGTGCTTTTACTCTTACATACAAACAATAGACACAGGCTTTAATTGCCTTTACAATCAAACCCACTTCTACCACTATGACACTATTCTTCAGGCTCATAGCCTCAGCCCTCACAACCTCTACAACAATACAATCATCACTATCAATTGTAAACTTAGCACACTCTATCAACAAATCTCGCATACATTTATATAGTATGCAATTTGTTATGGAGTTTGGTATGTAAACCATCACATAACATAACCAGTCAACCAACTCTTCTTCACCCCATAACTATCACCATACTAGAAACATCCATGTACTCATGCATGCCATACTTGTGCCTCTCGTATTGATCTGTGCTTGTACTCGGCACTCTATAGCACTATCCTCATACTCCCCACCCTATGACCTCATGCTCATACTTGACATCCACTCCAACAATATGACATCACTCCACTTACCTCCATTCTTCATTGTACACAATACGACTTCACTGTACTATTGAAAACCACTATATTGTCTGACACCATCACCACCATATTGTCTGGCACCATGACACTGTCGTACCTCTATACACCACCATTTCGGCATTCATGGTACAAATATCCATCACCATAAAACTTAGTCATATTATGGTTCATTCACCATAAGTTTTAAAAAATATATATATGTCACCATACTGTGAGGCTGCACTATACAATGAACTTTATCACTGTAACTAATGTGATTGGTAATCAAAACCTAATCTTAACAACAATCTTAACACAATAGGATTTAACATTAACTTTTGTAAGAGATGAGGTTGGGATCATGCCCCAGGCAAATTTGGTAGGTTCACGCATGGGCTTGTATTAGGTACCTAAAACTTGTTTGTGGAGGACGTGTGAGATATTTCTCCACTTAGTTTATAAAAAAAAAAAAATATATATATATATATATATATAAGTTACTTTAGAGTAGATTATTCTTATCCTCTTCATATTAACTTACTTTATACTCAATTTAATTTCGGTTACTTTGAGATTGATTGAAATTTGATTGAGCATTAAAAATAAAAAAAATATTGATACTTTATTCTAGGAGTGCATTGGCCTCATATATTTGTTCATTGGATGACTATGAAGAAAGAACTATACCACCTATTTGATTTTTTTTTAATTCGAGAAGATAAATCTTGGGCTAAGAATTAAGAAGCTAAGAAATCCTAATTAAAGAAGCCAAAGAAATCATTAAATTTATTTTAAGGAAGACATACGAGTTGTAATATTTAACTAAATTATTGAGCTTTGGTTGCAATATACTATTGCATCTGTCCCATTGCTATTTAATGTTCACTAATAAAGATAACAATTTTTTGGTCAAATAAATATTTGGGAAGTTTTATATTATTTATGAATTTTATTATATTATAGAAATTATTAGTTTTCAAATTTTTTTTGTCCATTTGGTTTGGTGTTGAAACTCCTTTTTTACGAAGTTTTGTAAGTTTTGGGAGTAAACATTATTTTTATTTCTATATATAGGTAATGAATGTTATATATATATATATATAGACACACACACACACACACACACACACACACACACACACACACACACACACACACACACACACACACACACACACACACACACACACACACACACACACACACACACACACACACACACACACACACACACACAATGTAATTGAGAATATTAAAGTATGCAAATATAAATATAAAAATTGCAATCGATGCAAGAGAATATTTTTAAACAAAAAAAAGTTACTATTATTAAACTCATCCAAAATTAGTTGATCTTAGTAAAATATTTAAATAATTTTGTAACGTAATAGTGCTATGATATTTATTTTTTAATAGTTAAAATTTATTTCAAGTTAATATTTAGATATTCATATTTTTACTTTAATTAATATCTATTTAAATATATTTATGTATTAGAATTTTTATATATTCATCATTAAATTAATATTATTATTATTTTTTAATAAAATTTATTATTTAGATCTAAATTTTTATTACTATAAAAATTGAATAACATAACTGAAAGAGGTGGTGATAGTTAAATTACACAAAATAGTAGGAAAATTTGTGAAATAGCTTGTAAGTAAAGAATATCTCTAGATAGTAATAACACTCATGGTTCAATTCATTTAAGAAAGCAAATCAAGAAGTAGAGACTATTTTTTTTAGAAACATAAAATAAACATTTGAACTACCTACAACTAAGGAGGTTTGAAGGTGTGACTCATCATCCAACCTCTAATAATTGAATTTTAAATTACTATATGAAACATACCATAGTTGCAAATGCACAAAATAGTTACTATTAATCATAAATATTTATTATATATTACTTTTATATTAAACACAAAAGGAGGAATAATATTTTTGATGTGATTTACTCTATGCATATACATTGTTATACTAATAGTTGTACACATAAGAAGAATATTTGTACACTAAGATATCATTGTTTATTTTTATTAAGTGAGCATACTATGTTTTGAGTGACAAATATGTAGATAGCTATGATATTTTGTTTAAGATAAATTTTAATTTTTTTTATTAATATATATATATATATATATATATATATATATATATATATATATATATATATATATATATATATATATATATATATATATATATATATATATATATATATATATATATATATTCTATAACATTTATAAGTTTTTAGGTGTAGATAAATTAATTACAATATATCATAAAAATATGTTAGAAGATTGGATAAAATGTTCACTAGACTATTAGACTCCCTCAACTATGGTTCCACTACCTCCTACATAGAAAATAATAATTTCAATTACTTTTATATTAATTTGTAAAAAAATTATCAAAATCATTTTAGCATATCTCAACATGGTGGTTCTAGTTGATGCTAAATAAATATAAACAAGTGTACTTTAGTAATCTTGTTTCATTACATAATTATGTTTTCTTACTCTTGAATATAAGTCTAGACCCTTCAGTACCACTATGCATGTGACCAATATAAGCACAAAAAATGATTCAATAACAACAAAAGAGAAAATTTCTGAATATTACAGAAACTTGGAAATGGCCCAATGGAGTGCATGTGGCAAACTATTCCACAACAATTGGATAAGCCCTTGATATCTAGCCTTCCTCAACGTTTAGAGTGACAACTCTCTCCTATGATATAATTTTGAAGTTTTTCAAATAAAGATGAAATCAAACTTTAAAATATCAATAGAAAGTCATTGGTGACGAATGCACCACATGACTTCAAAGCTTTCCTAGGCTACCTTAAACTGCTAATAACAACAATCAAGATTTATGCTTGAGAATTACCACTAGCACAATGTTGATCCAAATAAACATCTGCACAATAGCATCAAAATGCTCATTGGAAAGAGAATCAATAGTTTTAATAATTTAGATTTTGAAAGAAGATAACTCAAATAACATTTTCCTTTATTTTCTTGCACCAAGAACCTATGATGCCCCCATTTTAGCATATAATTTAAATAATAAATAAATATTTTTATATAAACTAATATTAATAATGATATTAAAATAATAATATTTTATAAAGTAATATCACATTATAATCATATAATAATATCATACATATCGTATAATAACCTAATTATGATTAAGATATGTAGCAACACACTATATTAATAAAGTATTATAATCTAATAATATAGTTGATATATTATTAAATTAATATAAATAAATAATTAATATATATATATTATTGATATATTTAGTCCTAAAATTTTATATATATATATATTGAAATAATAATAATATTAAATTATTATGATATTAATGATAACAAATAAGATTAAAAAAATATTAAATATACATGATATACATATATTGGATATATTTTAATAATATATAATTCTTTTATATAATAATCCGATGGTATGTTTAATATAAGATTACATAATATAATTTAAATTAATAATATATTATAATAATCTTATTAATATTAATAATAATTCATATAAATTATATAATTAATATAATAACTAAAAATTTATAATTATCTTATCAATATAATTAATATGAAAGGACACAACTCTATGAATATAATCATATATATAATATATCAAGGGACAATGAAAAGATCATTGGAGAGAAACATTAGAAAAGCTAATAAAAAGAGGTAAATTGATAAATGACCAGAAAGGGTCATTACAAATGGTATCAGAGCATGTTCTTGCTATCCTGTGAATAATAACGCAAGTAAATTAGTCATAGTGAAATTATAAATTAGATCTGTTGATTCTGTAGACTGGTACAGTTATTGTTAAACAAGCTTGCAGCTACCATGTGAAAGTGATGAAAAAGAATGCAGGAATAGATAAAAGTGTTTTATTTGAAAATATACTTTCCAATGATTATCCCAATTACAGAGATAGTGTTGCTACGGGTGGTTATGAAGATTTGAAGGCTGGGTGTTTCTACGGGTGGTTATGAAGATTTGAAGGCTGTAGGAAATTATTGATCCAACAATGTTTCAGGCATTTGATATGACTAGAGAAGCTACAGATACTTTTCGTATATTCAAGAAACTAAGGGGTCATTACATTATCTTAATTCATAAGGTGAGCTTCATCACATTCGAGCCAAAAGACATCAATCTGAGAACTTCCTTTGTCTTTTTTGTATCCAAACACATATATAATGTGTGATAGAGGCCATAGCGTAAAAATGTGTGGCAAATGAAAATGAAATGACAACTAGAGTAGGATGTCTGCGAGGATCACATCAGAGGAAATGCTGACTGCATATTGGGGTTCACACTTGCAGCCCGATTCAAGATAATAAGTTATTGAAACGCGATTTTCATCTTAGCTATGATGTATTTTGTCCATGTTGGAAATTAACATCAAGAGCCAGCTGTTTGTCTTCGAGCCCCACACCCATCTACCCTGTCAGCACCACTGAAATCCATGGTCGAAAGGCATTTAATTTTGGTAGGTAAGTTTTTGAAATTTGAACGTTGAGAGGGAAAATGGAATGTGACAAAAGGAATGTTATTCATTCATTCAGTAGAGAGTTTGCAGATCAAGCAGATCAGAGAGAAGTTGCAGAGCTGAGAAGAGAAGGAAGAAGGAAGAAGGAAGTTTGTGCCTACAGTTGCACATGGTTCCTTGTTCGCTCTGTAAGTTTGTTTGTATTTAGATTTGTCTTGTTGAAGTAGTGATTGCTCCAGGAACCATTTTATGCAGCCATTAGAGTTGAATGTTTAAAAGTTTATTAAAGTTTGAAGTATTATCAATTTAGGGTTATTTTAGGGTTTTCTAGTTTAAGCCGAATGCTCCCAGATTTTGTAATAGTTTAATTCAAGATTGAATAGAGAGAAAGCAGCATACTTAATCCATTGTTCTTACTCTTCTATTCATTGCATTTGACAAGTTTCATTGAAAGCTTAAAGCTTTGACTCTCTAGTTTTAATGGTGAATGCATTCATGTTAGAATTTTCTAAGTTATAAACTTTAGTTGGAGCCGAGCTCACTCGGCATCTATTGTTGCCGAGCATTTCCTTTGTGAGCCGCGCATACTGGACAATTGCTGTCAAGCTCCTCTTTGTACCAAGTTCACTTGGCACCTGTTGCCTATCACTCGAAAACTTCATGTGCTAAGAAAGTGCTGAGTAATTTCTTGCACTTGACACCTTCCTGTGCTGAGCAAAACTGGCACTCGGCAATTGTGAGTGCCGAGAAAACTTTTTAGGGTTAGGGTTGTGAGTTGAAATTTAAATTTATATTAATATTTCTCACATGGTATTAGAGCTTTGAGGCCCCACATCCACAGTGAGTTAGAGCATTTGTTTTTTCTTGGGATATTTATCATGGCAAGAGATGCAGGAAAGATATGGCAGCAGCCACCATCATTTAATGGACATAATTATGATACATTTGCAAAGAAGATGAAGACCATTATGGTTTCAAATGATTTTTGGGAGTTTTTGGTCAATGGATTCAATGATTTAACTAATCCAACTCAGTATGCTTCCCTCACAAATGCACAAAAGACTCATTTGAAAGAGTCAAGGAGGAAGGATGCTAAGGCATTAAGTCTCATTGAAGCAGCAATGACAGAGTCTATATTCCCTAAGATTGCAGTAGCAAATTATGCAAAGGAGGCATGGGATATCCTTGAGACGAAATTCAAGGGAATTGATAAAGTTTGTACTTTAAAGCTATAGAACATAAGGAGGGAGTTTGAGAACCTTCAAATGAAGGAGAATGAATCAGTTGCAGACTTCAGTTCAAGGACCTCCAATGTGATTAACCAACTTAAGTCAAATGGAGAAGAATATCAAGAGCAGAGGATAGTGGAGAAGATATTGAGGAGTTTACCTCATAAATATGACCATTTGGTCATGACAATAGAAGAGGCAAAAGACCTCACTACTTTGACAATGGATGAGTTGATGGGTTCTCTTCAAACCCATGAGTATAGGATCAATAGATCCACATCTTCTTCTACCCAAGAGAAAGCATTCAAAGCTCAGTCAAATCCAAGAGGAAGGGGGAGAGGAAGAAATGGATTAGGCAAAAACTCTAGAGGTAAAGGCCAAGGTAATGGAGGACAAAGAAATGCTGCAGCAGAAAGTTCAGGAAGAGCAGATGGAGCACGTACCTCACAAAATACTTCAAGAGGAGGTAAGAAAAAATACAACTCAAATAAGAGTAATGTAGAATGCTACTACTATCATAAATATGGGCATTATGCAAATGAATGTTGGAAGAAGCAGAAAGATCAGTCAGGACAAGCAAATGTGGCTGACGTGAATATGGGAAGTGAAAACACTGCCTTCATCATGTGTAATGTTGGTGAAGAAGGAAGCCTTGAGGTTTGGTACCTTGACAGTGGATGTAGCAACCACATGAGTGGTAATGAAACCTTATTTTCATTCATTGACAACAGTTTCAAATCAGAGATTAAAATGGGTAACAATGGAACCCTACCAGTTGTGGGAAAAGGATCTATTATGGTTCGCACCAAGAAAGGTGAGAAAAAAGAAATACAAAATGTGTATTTTGCCCCTGTTATGAAGCACAATTTGATGAGCATTGGTTAGCTCATTCAAAATGGATACAAAGTGTTGATGGAGAATGATAGTTGTATCATTCATGAAAAAGATGGGAGCAAGAACCTACTTGCAGCAGTTCAAATGAAAAAGAATAGAAGGTTTCCCTTGAGGATTGAGACATGTTTCTCATCTCAAGTTAGTGTTGCACCTCCCACACAATCAGCTCTAAGGAGTGTGATTGAAGACCCCTCATAGCTATGGCACCTTAGGTATGGTCATCTTGGCTATGCTGGTTTAAATTTATTGTCAAATAAAAGAATTGTAGAAGGTTTGCCACATGTAGGAAATTCTTGTGACAAGTGTGAGGCTTGTATTTTGGGTAAGAAACATAGGCTTCCTTTTAATTCTAGAAATTCTAGGAGGGCTAGATATCCATTAGAGTTAGTGCATACTGACCTAGTTGGTCCTATGCAAGTTACTTCCATTGGGGGGAGTACTTATTTCATGACATTCATTGATGATTTCAGTCATAGGACATGAGTTTATTTTTTGAAGAACAAATCTGAAGCATTTGATAAATTTGTAGAATTTAAAGCCCAAGATTAAAGAGAATGTGGACATTATATCAAGGTCCTAAGATTAGATAGAGGAGGGGAGTATACCTCCAATTCTTTTGTAATTTTTTGCAGGAAACATGGCATTAGGAAAGAGCTCACAGCTAGCTATACACCATAGCAAAATGGAGTGGCTAAAAGAAAGAACAGGACCATTGTTGAAATGGCAAGGAGCATGATGAAAGAGAAAGGTCTCCGAACTGAATTTTGGGGAGAGACTGTGGCAACAAAAATTTACCTAATTAATAGGTGTCCTACAAAGGCATCCGTGATAGAATTCCAATGGAAGCTTGGTCACGAATAAGATGGACAGTTGAACACTTAAGGGTGTTTGGATGTGTTGCATATGCACATGTGCCTAAAGAGAAAAGGTAGAAACTTGATGAGAAAGGTGTGAAATGCATTTTCATAGGGTACAACCAAAAATCAAAGGCATATAGATTATATGATCTATTGAACAACTAGATGATGCTTTCAAGAGATGTGAATTTTTTTGAAAATCAATCTTGGTATGGACAAATTGATGAGTCACCAAGAACTTCAAGTAAAGTACCAATTATGAGTGAAGAAGATGCTGATGAACAGCAAGAAGGAGCAAATAGAAGAAAAGGTAAGTAGGTTCAGATAGTGCTAAGCTCCTCTAGGCATGACCGAGTGTCAGTGTCGAGTACCAGTGAAGACCAAGCTGGTCAGCAAAGCAGCAATAGCGAAGATTCTAATCCCACACTCTCCTCCCTATTGCCAAGAAAGACCAAGAGTCTTAGGGAGTTATACCAAGATGAAAGGTATGAAGATTATGATGAGAGTGTTAAATTTGCATTATTTTCGCATAGTGATCCAATATATTTTGAGGAAGCTATTAAGGAGAAGAAAAGGTGTAATGCCATGGATGAGAAAATAGATGCTATAGAAAGAAATAAGACAAGGGAGCTAACTGAATTGCATCCCAAGAAGCAAGTGATTGGAGTGAAATGGGTCTATAAGACCAAACGCAATGCTGAAGGCAAGGCTGGTAGTCAAGGATTACAAACAGCAGTATGGGAGAGATTATGATGAGACCTATGCCCCAGTTGCAAGAATGGAAACTGTGCGTACTGTCATAGCAATTGCAGCTCAGCACAAGTGGAAGGTATTTCAAATAGATGTGCAGTCCGCCTTCCTAAATGGTGTATTGAAAGAAGAAGTGTATGTGGAGCAGCCACCTGGTTATGAAGTTGCAGGTGAAGAGAACAAAGTATATAGATTGAAGAGAGCTCTCTATGGGCTCACGCAAGCTCCAAGGGCATGGTACAGTAGGATTGACTCATATTTGATGAGCAATGGCTTTAGGAAAAGCAATGGTGAGCCTACTCTCTACATCAAGACAGCAAATGGTAATGTATTGATTGTTGTCTTGTATGTAGATTATTTAATTTTTATTGGTAATGACAAGACTCTAATTGGTGAGTTCCAAGAGGTCATGAAAAATGAATTTGAAATGACAGACCTAGGTCTCTTGAAATACTTTCTAGGCATAGAAGTAAAACAAATGCATGATGGCATCTTCATCTCTCAAGAAAAGTATGGAAGGCAAATCTTGGAGAGATTTAAAATGTAGAACAATAAGGTAGCCCCCACACCAATACCAGTAGGTCTGAAGTTGAGCAAGGAAGACTCTAGCAAGAGAGTGGATCCAACACTATACAAGAGTATGGTTGGAATTCTAATGTATTTGACTGCAACTCGGCCAGACCTAATCCATGCAGTAAGTCTAATTTCTAGATTTATGGAAACACCAAAGGATTCCCATTGGCAAGCGAGAAAGAGGATCCTAAGGTATGTGAAAGGTACCAAAGGATTTGTGATTTTGTCTACTGCATCAAATGATTTTAGGTTGGTTGGCTATACTGATAGGAAGAGCACTTCTAAATACATGTTTCATATGGGATCGGGTGAAATTTCATGGGCATCCAAGAAGCAACCTATTGTTCCTCAATCTACAGCAGAGGCTAAATACATTGCGAAAAATGTAGCAGCATGTCAAGCAATTTGGCTAAGGAGGATCTTGACAGATTTGAATGAAAGGCAAGAGGATGGAACCACAATTTTTTATGACAACATCTCATCAATTGCATTGTCCAAGAATCCAGTCTTCCATGGGAGAAGCAAACATATAGAGATCAGATATCACTTCATCAGAGAGTTGGTGGAGAATGGGGATATCAAGATGGAATTTTGCAAGTCAGAGCAGCAGCTAGCAGATATTTTCACCAAGCCATTAGGCATTGGAACTTTTGTGCACCTAAGATAGAGTCTTGGTGTAGTTGATTTGGATCAGCAGTGATCCTTGTTTGTGTGTCTCAAGAAAAAGGGGGAGTGTTGAAAATTAACATCAAGAGCCAGCTGTTTGTCCTCCAGCCCCACACCCATCTACCCTGTCAGCATCGCAGACATCCATGGTCGGCAGGCATTTAATTTTGGTAGGTAAGTTTTTGAAATTTGAATGTTGAGAGGGAAAATGGAATGTGACAAAAGGAATGTTATTCATTCATTCAGTAGAGAGTTTGCAAATCAAGCAGATCAGAGAGAAGTTGCAGAGCTGAGCAAAAAAGGAAGAAGGAAGAAGGAAGTTTGTGCCTATAGTTGCACATGGTTCCTTGTTCACTCTGTAAGTTTGTTTGTATTTGGATTTTCCCTGTTGAAGCAGTGATTGCTCTAGGAACCATTGTATGCAGCCATTAGAGTTGTAGGTTTAAAAGTTTATTAAAGTTTGAAGTATTATCAATTTAGGGTTATTTTAGGGTTTTCTGGTTGAAGCCGAATGCTCCCAAATTTTGTAATAGTTTAATGCAAGATTGAATAGAAAGCAAGAAGCATAATTAATCCATTGTTCTTACTCTTCTATTCATTATAGTTGACAAGTTTGGTTGAAAGCTTAAAGCTTTGACTCTCTGGTTTTAATGGTAAATGCATTCACGTTAGAATTTTCTAAGTTATAAACTTTAGTTGGAGATGAGCTCACTCGGCATCTATTGTTGCCGAGCATTTCCTTTGTGAGTTGCACATACTCGACATTTGCTGCCAATATCCTCTTTGTTCCAAGTTCACTTGGCACCTATTGCCTATCACTCGGCACCTTCATATGTCGAGCAAGTGCCGAGTAATTTCTGGCACTCGGCACCTTCCTATGCCAAGCACTTTTCTTCAAGTGTCGAGCAAAACTGGCACTCAGCAATTGTGAGTCCCGAGCAAACTTTTTAGGGTTAGGGTTGTGAGTTGAAATTTAAATTTATATTAATATTTCTCACAGTCCAATGATGAAGAATTGACTCTTAAATTGATTGACATTTTGTCAAATACATTACAAAACTTATCTCTTTTGATGGTCAAAATGAAGGACATATCACCATAGTCCTTCCTTAAATCGAAGAGATCTTTGAGTCAGATAAATACTGTAACTATGGCATTTCATGGCAGAGTATGGGCGATCTTTTTTTTTCACAACACCTCAGTCAATGCCACCTCCTTTGGTTCTGTAATTACATATGATGGATGCTACCCATACTTTTCATCAATATGACAATGAGCTGAAGTTCTTTAAAATCATCTAGCATGAAAAAGTTTTTTGGTTGTGAAGTGATTTGTGAATGAATGAAAAGCATTGTTAAACAACATAAGTTTTATGAATTTGAAAGGTGTTTTGTGAATATAAGCAGAAAATTACTTGGTAGCAGTGTTAGCCTAATAGGGACATTCCGCACGTGAGCCAAGTCCACGAATAATAGACATATGATAGAACTTGGATAAGAGATTATAGATATTAAGTGTGACCAGGATGGTAAAAACTTAGAAGTTTTGAAGTAACTGCGAAGTAAATTGTGGAAGTATAAAAAGTGTATTTAACAATAAACAAGTTATGTCCCACGTCTACCACCATGTCAAGGACGTGCAGCAGGTGCGTACCTTAGTGTACTTGGTGGGCTGGTACGTAAGAGTATATCCACCGCTAGGTTGATAAGTTTATAATACATATACTTAGTGGTCGGGGTAATTATAAGCGAATGAGTTAAATTGGCATTATGCATGATACAAAAAGTATGCCTTAATAGCAGCGTTAACTCAATCAATGTACAACAGTGAGCCACCTCCACATATATCAAATATATTGTGGATTTTGAGTTATTGTTATGGGCTAATATACTATGAACGAGGAAGTGGAAAATTTCTAAGGTTTCGGGTCAATGGTGGCCTTTTGCATTTTGTCAAATAGTTCGCATACATCCACTATCAAGCTCCTACAAACACCAAAGATGCACAGCCCGTGAGCCAGGAAATATTAAACATTTAGTGTGACCTAGCCGGGGGAGGGGGAACCTCTAAGAAAGTATAATGTGGTAATAAGGATGCTAGAGATCCAAATAAGAGAAAACATCCATGAAAATCATTCAACTAACAAGAAAAGGTATGCTCATGATATGAGGTAAGTATATATAATAATTGTTCCTTATATTTCAATTAATATGACATGTTATTTAGTTATGTGTTTGAAAGAAATAACTAAATTTTACTAATTTAGAATTATATTTATACCTTAAAAAAATGTATGATAAATTATCGATAAAGTTATAAATGATTGGAATAAATATGTGGGCCTAATGTTTTGGGTAGCATGTTTTAATTAATTTTTTTCTTAAATGGAAAGATAAAAACTATAAGTGGAGTGGATAGAAATTCCTTCCAATTTAAGAAAGGACATTATTCAAAAAAAAAAAAAAAAGTATGATGGATAGGAAGTGTGCACAGGGGGGAGGAGTAAATTGCTCACGTTGTGGCAAATGATTCCCAATATGGACTGAGGTCTGAGGGAGTCCCAAAGCTGAGCGTGTCCAAACTCTGAGCCACAGTAAATCTTCCATTCATGTCAAATATTAAGTATGTTCCTAGTGGGTAAGGAGTGTGCACAGGGAGAGGAGTAAATTGGTTGCATTGGGGCAAAATGAATCCCAATATGGACTAAGGTTTGACGAAGCCCCAAGCTAAGCGTGTCCAAACTCAGAGCCATCTTGTCCAAACTCAGAGCCATAGCAAATCTACCATCCACTATGGAATGATACACCCTATTTTAGTACTAGTTATGGAAAATGTGTATTTCCGATCTAACTTTGATTTTGAGACAGTGAAAGAAGCACTCTATTCATGATCAATTTTTAAGCAAGGTTCTAACATGTATACTATGTGTCTACATTGTGTCTTCATGCATCAATGTTCTTGCTTCATGTCTTCTTCATGTCTTCATGCATTCCTATCTACATCATGTTTGCATCATGTCTTCATGCATTAATGTGTCTACTTTGTGTCCTCATTCATATGTTCTTGTACATGTTATTGTATACTAACATGTTTACTTTACAAGCACTTAACACATATGCAGGAAAGATAATAAATCCAGACTATGAATAAATGAAGATCAAATCGTTGCTTAAGGACAAGCAAATTCGAGAGGGGAGGACTGTGATGTCCCCATTTTAGCATATAATTTAAATAATAAATAAATATTTTTATATAAAGTAATATTAATAATGATATCAAAATAATAATATTTTATAAAGTAATATCACACTATAATCATATAATAATAGCATATCGTATAATAACCTAATTATGATTAAGATATGTAGCAACACACTATATTAATAAAGTATTATAATCCAATAATATAGTTGATATATTATTAAATTGATATATATTATAATATAAATATAATATATTTTTTGATATTAATATATATAAATAATTAATATATATTATTGATATATTTAGTACTAAAATATAAGATTACATAATATAATTTAAATTAATAATATATTATAATAGTCTTATTAAAATATTAATAATAATTCATATAAATTATATAATTAATATAATAATTAAAAATTAAAAATTATCTTACGAATATAATTAATATGAAAGGACACAACTCTATGAATATATATATATATATATATATATATATCGACGGACAATGAAAAGATCATTGGAGAGAAACATTGGAAAAGCTAATAAAAATAAGTAAATTGATGAATGACTAGAAAGGGTCATTACAAAACCTAAGAGGAATTTTTTATTACAATGATAAAATTTGTACACTTTCCAAATATTATCTTATCACCAAAATTCTAACCTAATTCTTATCCTATTCAAAAGTCCCAAAAGTCCCCCTACCAAAACTAAAATGACTCCTTGTATAGACATAGAGGTTAAGAACTACTCTTTCATGGTTAATAACTACCTGCCAAAAAAGGTAATTCAAAAGAGGTTAATTAATCTCACTAAAATAAACCAAATATGACCTGAAACTTAGGCCTTATACCTATCATGAAGGAGGTTGAACAATCAATCCTTACTATCCCCTTTTAATCTATGAATCATTTGTCCTAATTACATATTTCATTAATAATCAAATAACTATCTTTCCATGAAATGATGAAGAACATAAGGCATATTCATACCCATCAAATGATGACTTTATGTTCACCATGTCTCCAATTTGTGTCTATATTTGCCAAGTGCATTTGCTTGAAATTCTAAGTATATATGACTGTAGGCTATATTGATGTTTTCTCATACAAATATTTTGCATTAATTTCCTCTTGAGTCTTGCAAGACATATCTCTCATAATTTCACCACACTTAGTCAAATAATTCACATACTGATTGGTTTGTGCCTCCATGCTTCAATTTCTTCCCTTGACAGGTATCTAACATACTGCAACTTCTTATTTCCAAACTTCGTGACATGAGATCACTTTGAGCCTCATACACACACACACAGATATATATATATATATATATATATATATATATATATATTTGCAAGTTGGAGATAAGTCATGGGCTTTCTGTCAAATAGATCACGTACTCTGTATTGAGACAATCATCATCACAATATTAATGACTCAACTTCATTTACTTCATCGATGCGTAGGAAGAAAGGAAATCATGAGCACTTTGTTTGAGACTCACTTTTGCCACATGTTGATGTTAATTATTGTTAGTTGGATAGCTATTATTTCTGACCCAGAAATAGCAGTAGTATTTATGGGTAGCTTGGATAGCTATTAATCCTTATCTATGTATAGCAGTATTAGTTATGGGTAGTTTGGAGAACTGTTTGTCCACTTTCCAAGAATTAGTAAATGGTTATTGTAAGGATAATTATTTACTAATTTTAGTGATTCCCTTTTGGACACCTTGCAACCAATTCTATTATTAGCTATCGAGTTGTCTTAATCTCAGCCATTGGTTTGATTTAATCTCGGTCGTTGGTTTTTCCAATAGGGTAGTATAAAAAGGGGTCATTGGGTCATTTGGAGATAATAAGTTTTTGAGAAGCATTTTGCAGTGATAGAAAATTGTCTTGCAGTGTTAACAAGGGTGCAGTGTTAGTGTGGGGATAGCAGTGGGGAATATCAGCGGGAGAAATTAGGAGGTTGTCAGAGTTCTGCCAGTGAGAGGCAAGGAATTTTGTATTTCTTGATTTGCTGAAGTTTAATATAATCCCTCATTGTGTTGTTCATTTCTTTCCATATTATATAAGTGAAGTTGCAATTGTGTTATTTTTCAATATTAGCTGGGAATTTTTTTCAGCAGTTTAATAATCATTTATGATAGGAGATTAATAATCAGTGACTGCAATAGTTGATTTTGCACATGGTATTAGAGCATTGTTAAAGGTAGAAGAGTTTTTCCCTAGGAAAGAAATTTTGATCTCTTTAGATTTATTATTTCTTTAAACCCTTGAGATGGCTTCAGTTGGTTTGAGAGATCAGGATAGATTGGATGGTACCTCAAATTTTGGTGTCTGGAAGGCTAGAATTTCTTTATTGTTGGAAGAGAATGGTGTCAAGGATTATGCTACCAGTGTTGTACCTATACCAACAGATGCAACACAACTTGTAGCATATAGGAAGGATGATGCCAAGGTGAGGAGAATAATCCTTGATGGTGTCAAGGATCATATTGTTCCACATATCACAGAGCTAGATACAGTGAAGAAGATGTGGGATGCCATTCTGAATCTATACCAGAATGCTACCACCAATAGGAAGTTGATTCTCAGAGAGAAGCTAAAGAATACCTAGATGAATCAGGGAGAAGACGTCACAAGTTACCTCACCAGGCTCAGACTTGTCAAGGATGAGTTAGTAATTGTTGGGGATAGCCCTAGTGATGACGAGCTAGTGAGAATAGTCCTAAATGGGTTTACTAAACAATGGAGTGTCTTTGTTCAAGTTGTCAGTGGACGAGATACTTTACCAAGTTGGGATCGACTATGGACTGATTTCACTCAGGAGGAGTTTAGACAAAGTCTTGTCAATGGGGCCAACAAGAGTTAGAAAAATGAGGTGGAACAAGAGAACATTTCCCTAGCGGGTAAAGGGAAAGCAAAGAAGGGATCTAGCAAAGGATCGAATTCACAAAACGAAAAGAAGAAGAAGGACCTTTCTAAGGTCAAGTGCTTTGGATGTCACAAGTTTGGCCACTATGTCAGTGATTGCCCAAAGAGGAAGAAGGGTAAGAAGTAGGTGGCAACTTCAGGAAGTGCAAAGGAACTCTCCAGTAGAATGGAAGATGAGTTTGCACTCATAGCTTGTATGGTTAGCTCAACCTCATAGTGTGTTTGGTATATAGATAGTGGGGCATCATTTCATATGACAGGAGTTAGAGAATACTTCTCCAGTTACAGGGAGGAGGACACCAACATCCAAATTTCTATGGGAAACTTGTCCAAACTCAACCCTGTTGGGAAAGGGACTGTTCAATTTTAGAAGGAGAATAGAAAGATAATTCTACTTCATGATGTGTTATATGTGCCAAGCTTAGGTATGAATTTGATTTGTGTATCTGTTCTTCAGGATAGGGGGTATAATGTACTCTTTAGAGGGACAAATCTGTTGATTAAGCACAAGGATTGAAAATCACTCATAACTATTGGAATTAGGAGTGGTCGCCTTATAGATTGTAGTTTGATACTCCTAAGGCACTTATGAGCAATAATAATCCCAGAGATCTTGGTGAGCTATGGCATAGGAGGATGGTCCATAGTCATCATGGAGCACTTAGATTGCTTCATGAGACGGTGACAGGTGTTCCAAAGGTGAGCACAAAGCATGACGATGTATGTAAGGGATGTGTGTTGGGGAAGTTTGCGAAAGCATCTTTTCCAAGGAGTGACACTAGATCTAAGGGTGTTCTTGATCTAGTACATTCAAATGTTTGTGGAACGATGTCGACAAAATCTCTCAAAGGATATGAGTACTATGTTACTTTTATTGATGATTTCTCTAGAAAGACTTGGATATACTTCTTGAAGACTAAGGAGGAGGTTTTCAGTCGATTCCAAGAGTTCAAGGCTCTTGTGGAGAACTCGACAGGAAAGAAGATAAAGGTTCTTCAGTCAGACAATGGAGGCAAGTACAAAGGAAATGTCTTCCAAGAGTTCTGCACTAGAGAAGGAATCAAGAGAGAATGGATTGTTCCTTACAATCCACAGTAGAATGGAGTTGCTGAGAGGAAGAACCATTCTATATTGGAGGTAGCAAGAGCTATGCTACATGACCAAGACATGCCCCATTACTTATGGTGAGAGGCATGTAATACAATATTCTACATTCAGAATAGAGTTCCACACAAGGTGCTAGGGAAGATGACACCAGAGCAGGCTTTCACAGGGAAGAAGCCAGATGTTAGTCACTTTAGGATATTTTAGAGTTTGGCATATTGCCATATTCCTGGAGATACACATACAAAGTTAGATCAAACTGCAGAGAGGGGGTACTTTGTTGGGTATAGTGAGACCTCAAAGGCATATAAGATTTTCATTCTGAGGACTAAAAGAATTATTGTCAAACGGGAAGTCAAGTTCATGGAGGACAAGACATTCAGGAGATCAAGAGATTTGCTAATAGATGATCAGAGTGAGCAGTCAACAGAAGCTCCAAGACCAAGTCAAGAGCAACAAACCTCAAGTATAGTTACGAGTACGAGTGTAGACTCAGTTAGTGAAGATTCACAGAGTATGGAGCAACATGTGCAACAAGAAATGCATCTAGAAGACTTAGAGGTTGGCATTTCATCCTCTACATTTGGCAGTGGGAACCATGTGGTTCCAGATACACAAAGGGATACTCAAGAGTTTGTGGGAGCTCTTAGGAAGAGTACTAGACAGCAAAGACAACCGACCGAGTTCAATGACTATGTGGCATTAATTAGTCAGTTGGTAGATAGTGAGCCTTCTAGTTATCAGGAAGCTGCAGAACATCAGGTATGGCGAGATGCTTTGGTTAAGGAATATTCTTCAATAATGCCGAATGATGTGTGGGAGGTAGTACCTAGACCAACAAATGGGGCTATAGTTGGATCATGTTGGATCTATAAGATAAAGCATGGTGCAGATGGTAGCATCGAGAAATATAAGGCGAGGTTCATGGCAAAGGGGTTCTCTCAGAAGAAGGGAATAGACTATGAGGAGACATTTGCTCCTATTTCTAGGTATACTTCTATATGAGATGTAATCTCACTTGCAGCACATATGGGATGGCAAATCCATCAAATGCATGTCAGGACAACATTCCTTAATGGTGAGTTGAAGGAGGAGCTATACATAGGAAAACCAAAAGGCTTTGTAGCACACAACAAAGAGACCCACGTGTGCAAATTGAAGAAAACATTGTACGAACTCAAGAAGACTCCTAGAGCATGGTATGAGCGCATTGATACATACTTGCAAAAAATGGACTTTGTGAAGAGTGAAGTAGATGCTAACCTCTACTACTTGATGGTTGGGGGTGAGATTCTCATTCTTGTTCTTTATGTGGATGACCTATTTCTTATAGGTTCACTAGGGCTCATAGTGGATTGCAAGAGGAACCTTGCAAAAGAGTTTGAGATGAAGGATTTAGAACTTATGCACTACTTTCTAGGCATGGAAGTGTGGCAGACAGATGGGGAGATTTTCCTTGGTCAAGGGAAATATTGCATTGAAATCTTGAAGAAGTTTGGGATGGAGGATTTCAAAGCCATGTCTACACCCATGATCACGAATTGGAGGAAGGTAGATACAACTAAGGAAAAAGATGTAGATCCCACTTTATATAGACAGTTGATTAGTTCGCTTATGTATTTGGTCAACACTAGACCAAATATAGCATTTGCAATAAAATCTCTTAATCAGTTCATGGTTGAACCAAAGAGAATGCATTGGATAGCGGCTAAGCATGTGCTACGTTACTTGTGTGGTACAGTCGAGTATGAGATCAGATATGTTCGAGGTGAAGGTATTAGGTTGATAGGCTATACTGACACAGATTGGGTAGGAAGTACAATTGACAAAAGGAGCACTTCAGGGTGTTGTTTCAGCTTGGGATCAGGAGTTGTATCTTGGTTCAGTAGGAAGCAGAAGTCTGTGGCTCTAAGTTCAGTAGAAGTAGAATACATAGCAGCTAGCATGGCGACATGTGAAGCTATATGGCTTCAGAAGTTGTTAGTAGCCTTGTTTGGTCAGAAGGTTGAGACTACTGTGATACATTGTGACAATTAGAGTTGCATCAAGTTGTCTGAGAATCCAGTGTTTCATGATAGGTCTAAACCTATAGATATCAGATATCACTTCATCAGAGATTGTGTACAAAGGGGAGTTGTTCAGCTACAATACATACCTACAGAGGAGTAGGTACGAAACATTCTGACTAAGGCATTGGGGAAGGAAAAAATTATCTTCTTCAGAGATATGTTAGGTGTCCTGCAGAACAGCTTCCTCGCTAAGAGGAAGTGTTAATTATTGTTAGTTGGACAGTTGTTATTTCTGACCCAGAAATAGTAGTAGTATTTATGGGTAGCTTGGACAGCTTTTCGTCCTTATCTATGTATAGCAGCATTAGTTATGGGTAGTTTGGACAGCTGTTTGTCCACTTGCCAAGAATTAGTAAATGGTTATTGCAAAGAGAATTATTTACTAATTTTAGTGATTCCCTTTTGCACACGTTGCAACCAATTCTATTATTGGCTATCGAGTTGTCTTAATCTCAGCCGTTGGTTTGATTTAATCTCGGTCATTGGTTTTTCCAATAGGGTAGTATAAAAAGGGGTCATTGGGTCATTTGGAGATAATAAGTATTTGAGAAGCATTTTACAGTGATAGCAAATTATCTTGCAGTGTTAGCAAGGGCGCAGTGTTAGCTTGGGGATAGTAGTGGGGAATATCAGCGGGAGAAATTAGGAGGTTGTCAGAGTTCTGCCAGTGAGAGGAAGGAATTTTGTATTTCTTGATTTGCTGAAGTTTAATGTAATTCCTCATTGTGTTGTTCATTTCTTTCCGTATTATATAAGTGAAGTTGCAGTTGTCTTATTTTTTAATATTAGCTGGGAATTTGCTTTCAGCAGTTTAATAATCATTTATGATAGGAGATTAATAATCAGTGACTGCAATAGTTGATTTTTCACAGTTGATATAGCCAATTCTATTTCACAAGGTTATTATCATGCAAAGAGGTCACATCTACCTTTGATTTCCAATCCTCTTCTCATGCAAATAGGTTGGAGATGCTAATGACTATGGTCTTCACAATTATCCTCACTATGATTCGATTTGGTACTCTTCCGAACATCTCAAACACCTCTAACCAGACATCAACTCCTCTTGTTTGTATATCACTTTCCATGTTCATAACTTTTGGCATGAAGGATTTGAATGACTCTATGACTCATTGCGCTTCCAAGAAGTGATTTACTCATGGGGTATTATGATAAACAGTTTGCAGTTGATGTTCTTCCTATGGTTTTAGCCTTCAAAGTTGCGAATAGAATTAATGAATTCTCAGGAACATGGGCTTTTCGTTCTTCCTTCAATCTATGCTAAATAAGCCGTGAGGTGGAAATTATATAAGAAAAATAGTGCACAATACCCCTTTCATCATTTTTTCAAATTGAAACACATGTTTTGGACCTCGTATTTTGGGAACTTATCTTAACCCTTTGAGAACTTGAGACTCAGGAATAGGATTTCAAAAATTCAAAGTGCTGGATAGAGCTGGAGACAACATGGATGCATCAAGATCAGAAAATGATTAAAAATACAATGAATAATTGACCTTTTTAAAGCTTGAATTTTTATACATTCGAACTTGTTTTAACTCAAAATATAGATGGAATGTTTTGACAACACTTATACAATCAAATAAACATTATAATAAATGTGAACAATGTGATAATATTAAAAATAATTTGTTCATATTCCTTTAATATAAAACATTTTTAAAACAAGCATAAACTTTTCTCTTCTGACTAGAAAGATTTGTATATTACCTGTTAACATGCGACTAGCTCATTTTGTCCTAGAAGCACCCATGGTAGCAACTTTTCTGCCCTCTGTAATGAAATCTGAAATATCATAAATTAGCAGTATGAATCAAATAAAACCCAACCGAAGACAAACATAATGACCTAAAAAAAATTTAAAATAAAAAAATGATTATGTAAGAAAAGCATGATTTCAATTAGCAAATTAAGGGTGGACGTGAACTTTGGTTTTTTCTTTTTTTGTTGTTATGGCAAGTTGTTTTCGTGCTGCTGGAATGTTTTTCAGTTTTTTATGTCTGCTAGTATCATATTATTTGTTTTTTGAATTTTAAAGCTGGTAACCTCAGTTACTCTTCAGCCTTTTCGTACTCCGAGGTCAGCCTCAAATTTCAAAACATAATTTGTATAATGCTAACAGCTAAATAAAATAGAAACTATAAAGTCTTTTTTAAGGATTGAAACTTGCCTCCAAAAACCATCCAAGCACCTTAATAAGCCTCTTGATTTCTACAAGTTCTGTTTCTAGCTGAAAGATTATGAAGAATCTCAAGTTAAAAAACCATATTGAAAATGGATTAAGAATTTCAAAACAAATCCAAACCAGACATAAAATAATTTATTTGTCTCGTCCACCCAATAGGTCTCTTTTGAATTGCTTCATTATTAGCAATACAAGGAAAGACAAACAAATCATCAATTGAGCTGTCGAGAATAGGGGAAGCCTCCTCAATTGGGCTAAATCTCCAGCTGTCAAAGCTTTCAATATTTGCAGCCCTAACTCTGGTTGAAACAGGAGTTAAAAATTCATCATCATCCATGCTGTTGAGAATGGGGGAAGCCTCTTCTATTGGGCTGAACATTGAGCCATCAAAATTTGAAATTCTATCACAAATATCCCTCTCAACTTTATTTGGTGTAACAAATGAAGTATCAAATTCTTCTTGCATAAAAATTGGAACAACCCTATCTCTCTTAGATTTCTCTCTAGTGGGAAGAGGAGTCAGAAACTCATCTTCACCCATGCTATTCAAAACGATGGAAGCCTCCTCCGCTGGATTCAGCTTCGAACCCTCCAAATTTGTAAACACTCTAACATTATGCCTCTCGCATTTGTGTAGTGTAACAAACAAATCATCAATTGGTGTACCAAGAATAATTAGAGCCTCTTCAATGGGATTTAACATAGAGCAGTCAAAAATATGAATTCCAGTCATTCTAGAGAAGGTTTAACGAAAGAAAATTGTCACCGCAAACAAGGTAAACACTGACTGCCAATGCGAATTAAAAAAATTTCAAAAGCCGCGTAAAATTAATTAAAAAAATCAGATTAAAAGAGCAGTTCTTCTTGGCGTAGTGGGATGTCCGTCTCTTTCTAATTGTTAATTATAATATTTCTAATTTGGTGGTTTTTTTAATAGTCTTTTACAGGAAACAACTACTCATAAAAAATATTCTAAAAATCTTTATATGAAATCTGCAATTAGAAATAGAATCAATAATGTAAGATATGTTTTAATTATGATTTTTATTATTATTTTCTTTTGAATTATGATTTTTATTTTTTTATTTTTTTTTATTTTGAGAGATTTTCATTATTAGAATCTAAATGTTTTAGAAATTTCTTTATTGATAACTTAGTGAACTTTTGTGTTTTTAGAAAGTGCAACTTCTATAGAACTTCTATAATAAGATAAATTCTCGAATAAATAACATGTTTTTATATGTTAAATTTATTTTAGTATTTTATGCTAGGCTTTTAAGAGATAAGAATACAATTTTTTAAATAATTTTCAGTTTACTTAAACTATTATTATGGTCTTTATACATCACAATATAAATTTAAAAAGGTACTGTTGACAAAAGTCCAAAAAGATGGATTGTTTTGAAAATTTTATCATTTGTACTTATAATCTACATATTTTATGAATCAGCAAAAAAAATCAATTTCATCTTTGCTCTTCTGAATCTTAATATTTAAGCCGATAAGCTTAGTGTGGGAGCTTTGCTCCAGGAATTTAGTTTTTTGACGGAAAAGTTGTAAGACCACCTTGGTTTTATGATTTCCCGATTATGTGAAAAAAATCAATTATTAGAAATTGAACATTTCTTTTTTATGATGTGAAAAATCTATTATAGATTTAACTTTCCTTTTACTATTTCTTAAGCTTACTGGAAAGTTTCCCATTTTCCTTTCTATTGGATAAGTTTCAAAAAAATTCACCATTTCTATAAAATGTTTAAAATAATTTATGTTGAAATCATATCAAATCTGAAAACCTTGTAGCTTTCAGAACAACAAGAATTGTCTATACATCTTTTTGTTTGCATGATCACTAAAAGACCTCTTAATTTGCAGAATGATATTCTCTTATTCAAATTATTAGAATTCAAGAATGTTGTAATTAAATTTTCTTTATTACTTTCAATAATATACGTTTAGTTTTGAGCATGAATGAGTTTTCTTTACAGTTAGAGCATAGAGGATGGAGGTTGAAGATTTGAAGGGACATGTATTAATTGCATGCAAAATACTATGGGCCAAATGTTTGATAATTTTGTTTTGAATTTAAATGATTGTTACATAAGATTACATAATTTTAGTGTGAGTTTCATTGTGAAGATTAAAGGCATGTTTGTTTGTCTTTGTAAAGTTATCGGTAAGTTTATATAATTGTAGTTTGATTTTTATTTTTTGCAAAATGAGGGGTAAAAATTTATTAAGACAGAAAGGAATACAACAAGGAGAGCTCAACAAAGAGCTCGATCTTGAGTAACAAGATCATCAAATTCTTGCACCATCTCAAAGGACAATTGCCTCCTATCCTTAATATCCCAACCCAAATCATGACTAGATGCCCATTTGGCTAAGCAATCAGCAGTTCTATTCCATTCATGAGGAATATACGTGAACCTAATGAACTGAAAAGAGGAAGAGAAGAAAATAATCCTCTTAACAACAGTGGCCAGCTGCCAACTAACATCTTCAAGCTCTTGCGAAGAAAGCATGTTCACCACCACTTGGGAATCTGACTCACAGATAATCTTACTCCATCCCCGCAAGCAACACTGTTCCACAGCATATAAAATAGCCTGAGCTTCCATGAGAGCTTCCATGAGATTGTTAGTATAATCACCCTTATGAACTGAGAAGAAAAATTTAACATCCCCAGAACTACAACGAGCCACTCCACCAATACCAACCAGACCAGGATTCCCACGGGAAGAACCGTCAGTGTTAATTTTTAGAACTCCACAGGGAGGAGGAGTCCAGTGCCCATCCCGGTAGTTTGATTTTTCATTTTAAAAATTCAATGCATATTTTATATAATTTTAATTTGATTCTTATTTCAAAATAAAATATATGTTAACAATAATATTTTTGTTCAAATTTTGTCAATTTTATAAATATTTATAATTTAATGCGATTCATCATTTGTGAAATTCCACTTATAATATATATAATTGACTTTTATTTACAAGTTAAATACATGTTATTAAATTTTTTTATTAGATGAAAATTTAAGGAACATGTAGTAATTGCATGCAAAATAGTGGGTAATGATTTGATAATTTTGTTTTGAAGTTAAATAAATGCTACATGTCATTTGAATTTTTTATATATTAAAAGTATGTTAAATGCATTTTGTGAAATTCAATTTATGTAATAAACAACTTTTATTTGATTTTTTAATTTAGAAGTTAAATGATTAATCATAATTTCTTTATTACTAGATTAAAACTAGAATGGACATGTATTAATTGCATGCAAAATAGTGGGTAATGATTTGATAATTTTGTTTTGAAATTAAATAAATGCTACATGTCATTTGAATTTTTTATATATTAAAAGTATGTTAAATGCATTTTGTGAAATTCAATTTATGTAATAAACAATTTTTATTTGACTTTTTAATTTAGAAGTTAAATGATTAATGATAATTTCTTTCTTACTAGATTAAAACTCGAATGGACATGTATTAATTGCATACAAAATAGTGGGTAATGATTTGATAATTTTGTTTTGAAGTTAAATAAATGCTACATGTCATTTGAATTTTATATATATTAAAAGTATGTTAAATGCATTTTGTGAAATTCAATTTATGTAATAAACAATTTTTATTTGATTTTTTAATTTAGAAGTTAAATGCATTAATGGTAATTTCTTTGTTACTAGATTAAAACTAGAATGGACATGTATTAATTGCATGCAATATAGTATGGGCTAAAAGATTGATAATTTAGTTTTGAAGTTAAATGCATGTTACATATAATTTTAGATTTTTTATATACTAAATGTGTTAAATACATGTTATATTTAAGTTTATTTTGATTTTTCCTTTGTAAAGTTAAAATGTATATAATTCTCTCGTGAGTGTTGAAATGTATGTTTATTTAGTTTTGGTTTCATTTTTCTTTGTAAAGTTATTGTAATTTTATAAATTTGAGTTTTATTTTCCATTTTATCAAATTTAAATAAAATGTGTATATATAATTTTAGTATGATTTATCTTTTGTGAATTTAATTTATGTTATATTATAATTTTAATTAGATTTTGTATTTAGAAGTTAAATACATTTTAATCATATTTCTTTCTTTCTTATGTGTATATGTTGATTTGTAGTGAAAATATGATTATATAATTTTAATATGATTTATTTTCTATAAAATTCAATGTATGGTTTATATATTTTTTTATTAATTTTTAAAAGTTAAAAGGATGTGAATCATAACTTTTTTCTTCATGTGTATATGTTAATTTTTATTGAATTTAAACAAACCTAGCTTAAAATTATTCTAATTTTCTTTGGTAGATTACAGTATACCACTTTCAACATAGAATTTTCAACACTACTAACTACAACATTTATGCAGATTTACACTATTTACTGTTATGTTTTAGGTCATATGTTAACAATATGATTTCTAATTGTACTTCTCAAATAAGATATTTGCAATTCGAATAATATTTTTTTTATTCAAATATATGTCTAATATAAGCTCAAATGCCATAAATTTGAACCACAACAAATAAAAATTATTGAAACAAATATTGATTAAAAAATATTATATTTCTTTACTATTCCTTTTAACTTATTTAGTTGGCAAGTTATGTATGTTCTCTGTTAAACATTATACTAAATTGTCACATTGCACACAATGGTTTATGTTCACACTTAATGAATGAGTATCTTTGTTTACTTGTAATATTTCTTATGTTTTCTTACTTTAAATCTTTCTAAATATGCCAATTCAACACAATATATTAGATTTGAATTAATATACTCATAGTCTAATAATAAATTGATATATCTTCTCCATAGCAACATAAAACATCTTATTTTCCTTGCATTCAATTAGAAAAATCTCTCCTATCGGCTAATCGTTGCATGTACATAGACGTGCAACTACTAGTTTATAATTATTTTTTTCCCTACTCTCAGAACTTGATTGTTGGTCACATAGACATCAAATTTAAACCAAATTATAGACATGAAACATGATTCTGCAAATGCCAAATTGGTAGAATGAAATACTACTGACCGTCAAATTACATTTAGCATACTTGTTTTAAAGCAATAATTACGATCATCAAAACTCAAATTTTAACCACGGTTATTTTCCCTCACAATCATTTAGATGTCAAATTCAAATTACAAAATTTCATGACATGAAAGTGAGTGTCAAATTTATCAATAATTTCAACTCTAAACCCTAAACCTTATTAAAACCTTATAACTGTAACAGGGTTGTCCAAAAAAAGGACTTTAATATTATAAAGACAAGTGCTCGTGGTGAGCTTGAGCTCCTCTTTTGAACAAATGGGAGAAACACTATCATAAATTAAATTTTCTTCAAACATATTTATGAGATTTTTCTGTTACTAATATATATTAATTGATAAATTATTCTTAAAATAAAGAAGAAATAATTGTAAGGAAAAATTAAAATATAAATATGTAAATTGAAAAGTAAAAATTAAATATATTTAAAAAGAAAATTTAAAATTAATAAATATATCTTAAAAATAAATTGACATAATAAATATTATAATTTTATTTTTAAATTAACTTAAAATAGATAAAAACAAATAAATTAATCAATTTCAAAAAACTATACTTACATAGTTAATATTCTAAGTTCATTTTTGAATTAATTTAAAATAGCAATAAAAATAGATAATAGTATTATAAATATCATATTTAAATACAAAACACAAATATCTCAAAACACAAGTATAAATTGCCCTTTTCACAGTAATCAAGTGAGGGGCTTGGCAAATAATAAACAAACATCTATTCATCCCTAGCTTTTGTTTTTACCAAAATAACATGTTTTCCTAGCAGTTTGGTCTAGACATGAGAAAAAATAAAGCATAAGGTATAAAAAGGTTATAAATGAATTAAAAATTATGATGTTAACAGCATTTTCTTAGAATAAATTTTTGGCATCAAAAAATTAGGGGGGCTATATTAGGAACATTAATTGCCAATGTTGTTCATTCAAAGATGCAACCATGTTTAGCAATTCAAGACACTAAGAGACTTTGTAATAAAAGTTCATAAGGCACAACACTTGGTGAAGGTTTTGTAAATGAGGTTACAACAAGAGTGGGGTTAACCATGGAGGGAACTTCGTCGTTCAGTGCACTTGGGCTGAAGTAGTACTGGGATGGGTGACCTCCCAAGAAGTCCTCGTGCTTCACCTGTGTGAGCATCACCTAGATCCAATGAGTGCTAAGTTCTCCATTTATTCTCATGAGAGATGGATTCATGTTTGAATCACTATTCATTATACATGGGTCAATGAGTTTGACTCAAAAACTACATAGTTAAATCTTGATAGTAATATCATAATTTGACTTTTGTGGAAAAATATGTCCTTATCAATTGATGAGCTTAAGGGCCTTTCTAATGAATAGTTCATAAGGCACAACACTTGGTGAAGGTTTTGCAAATGAGGTCGGAAGAAGTGTGGGTTTAATCATGGAGCAAACTTCCTAGTTGAATAGGAATAAAATAAGACCTATCCTAAACCCAAATTCCCAAAAGGAATGATCCAAATTTATTAACCACAAAGAAGTGATCAGTGCACGAATGGATCATGCAATGAAGAATAGGGAGAAATGAGATCCTATCATCTTTCTATCTAATAAGAATGTGCTTAAATGTTGAATAGATAAAAGACAAATACTAACCTTGAAGTAGGATAAATATAGAAAATGTTGATTTCTAATGTTTATGTATAGTTTCTAGAAATTCTACAATTTCTTCTGGACTGGAAATGTTGAGATGGAGAAAACCCAAAAAAATTTGTTCTTTTGAAGGGAGGTCAACCTTGACCTAGATAGAGGGGCACAATCTTCCCCCAGGGCACAATTGTACCCCAAAAAATTGACCTTGACCTATATAGCTCCAATAAAAAAATTGTTTGTGAATCTCACAAGTTCAACGAAAAGGGTATCCAAATTTTCTTTTTATTTCATTGCTCCACACCAGTATATACAAGAAAAATGGTTTTGTTTTTTGGATGAGGGGTTTTCCTTAGTCAAATGCTGGTTTGGAATCAACCTTAATAACAAGTAGTAGAAGTAAATCTAACAATGAAACTATGATATTGAATAGATATGCAACTGTATTTGAAATGTAAACGAGTATATTGGCATGAAAACTTGAACATAACATTAAAAATTTTAAAACAAAACCTCCATGATTGTATGCTTAGAATCCACCTTCATAGAAGAATGAATAAATCTAAAAGATGAACAAAGCATCTTGAGGGAAGATCACACCACCATGATGGATAGATATGTTGGAATTAAATCAACACTGAGAGGGTGTGTGAATTAGTGGTTTAAAATACTTTTCTAAACTTGAAACAATTACAAGTCATAACATTTAACACATGAGCAAGATAGTTAATCAATAAAAAATTGACACATTATTTAAATGTGGAAAACCGTTTAGGATAAAAAACCACTTTAAATCTTAAACTTTATTGGCCTCTTGGGAAAATATTTTAGAGCTAAAACTCTGGGAAGCAACAACACCATCTTTTAGAAATACCAATTTCAAGGCAAATCAATCCCTTACACTTGAAGCACCAACTTCATGAATACAAGAACCATCAATTTCTAAAATGAAAAAAAAATGAGATATAAAATCAAAGGATCATCTCTATTACAAACACAAATAATGAATCACTAGTTTCAACTTCTTGTTGAAAACATACTGCAAGATATACTTCTATTCTCCTCAAAACATCCAATATCCAAAGATGTTTTCTTTTTCCATTAAAACATCTGATCGAATACTAATATAAACAAATGAGAAATCAATATATAACCGTTCTTCTACCTATAATAAAAAATTTCAATGAAAATCAAATCACAAATAGGAAAATAAGACATAAAGCATTATCTTCTTCTTTGTTGGTAAAAATCTAACTGTAAACTGTTTGGTCTAAATGAATTCCACTCAAATCCTACAACTTCTATCAAAACCACCTATTGGATGTTTTAGAGAATGTTTCATCTACTGATAAACTGAGAAAGTTAAAAATTTTGAGGTAGGTACATATCCCAAACTTCTAGTAGACCAAAACTGCTCAAAACTGCTAAAACTGTAATAACAATTTGGTAACTCCTTTTGATAAACAAACTTTTTCTCTTTCCATAAATGTGATATGCAAAAACTAACAAAGACCCATTTTAGATAACTCGACGAACTTTCCAAAAAGTCATGATCATTGGGGTCTAGCTGATAAAAAAGACTATCAAATTTCTCATAGAACAAAACTATTTTTCCATAACCACTTTCTTAACCAATGTGAACATTAAGTGTTAATTGTATAACGCTTAAGTGTTTGTCTTGAATATGTTTTGAACAATATTGAAGGAGATCAAATAAGATAATTACATGATGTTAAGCATACAATACGATCATTATAATTTCAATATTGACATCAATGACAACAATCAATGACCAAATACCAAGGGTTCCATACACTCCCCCTTTTGCATTGATGTGAATACCAACTTCCACCTTTATATCCATGTGTGTCTATATATCTTGTATCTATACCTATCCTTGTATATCCATAATGTAGACATCCACCTCTTCAATTTTCTCCCCCTTTAGCATTAGTGGAAAAAAGAAGAATAAAAATATGCTCCCCCTGAAACCTATCACTGATCTACGAACTTATGCAAGAGAAGTGAGGGATAAAAACTCCAATCTTGTTCTTAACCCTTCAAATATGGCTCTTGTGAGAGGTTTTGTAAATATGTCAGCCAACTGATCTGAAGAAGAAAAAAATTCTAACTCAACATTACCATTCAAGACTATTTGCTTATAAAATGATAACGAACATCAATGTCCTTGGTGCGTGAATGCATAACTAGATTCTTAGAAATATTGATCACACTCAGATTACCACAATAGATAGGAACTAGTTTAGACATTGTTTCTTTCATATCTAATAAAGTTTGAACCATCCAAAGAACTTGTTGAAAAGAAAGAACATGCATCTATATATTCGGCCTTTGTACTAGAAAGTGTAGCAAATTTGTGCTTCTTACCATGTCAACACTCTAGCCTATTATCCAAGAAAAATGTTGCTCCTGAAGTACTTTTTCTTTCATCTAGACAACCTACCCAATCTCAGTCAATATAAGAAACAAATATGAAATCATCATATTTAGGATACCAAATCGCATAATCAAAAGTACCTTGAATATAACTGACAATAATTTTAACTTCCATAACATGAGATTTTTTAGGTGAAGATTGAAATCTTGTGCAACCAAACATACAACATGCATGATATTGGGCATTAAAGCTATGTGATATAATAAACTACCAATCATTGATTTATATGTAGTTTGATCAACATTAGGAGAATCATCAATTTTACTAAGTTTACATCCTGTTATCATTGGTGTTGCCATAGGCTTACAATCTTCCATATGAAATTTCTTTAACATTTCTTTTGCATACTTAGTTTGGAGTAAGAATATATCATTTTCCAACTAAGGAATTTGCAACCCAAGAAAATAGGATAGTTCACCAAGCATGGACATTTCAAATTTAGATTGCATAACCTTTAAAATTCCTTGACTTAAAGCATCCTCATTGGATCCAAATATTATATCATCAACATAAATAAGAATAATGAGAATATCATCGCATGTACCATAGATGTACAAGCTACTATCAACACCACCTCTTTTAAAGCCACTTTTGATAAGATATTAATCCAACCTAGAATACCAATCCCTCGGAGCTAGTATCAAACCATAAAGAGCCTTTTTATCCTGTAAACATGATTAGGATAGTCTTTGTTTTCAAATCCTTTAGGTTTATCCATATAAACATCTTCATCAAGATAACCATTAAGAAATGATCATGTTTTAACATTCATTTGGTTCATTTTAAAGCACTTAAAAGTTGAATATGCAAGAAAGATTCTAATTTTTTTAGTTCTAGTAACTGGTGTAAAATTTTCATCAAAGTCAACATCTTCTATTTGTGCATAACCCTTACAAACTAATCTATCCTTTTTCCTTGATATTTTTCTATTTTCATTAAGTTTATTTCTAAAGACCCATTTAGCACCTATTATATTTTTATCTTCAAGTCTAGGTACTAATGCCCAAGTTTTATTCTTTTCAATTTGACTTATTTCCTTTTTCATAGAATTAACCCAAACCTTGTCCATACTAGATTCTTTATATGATTTAGGTTCAATTTGAGATAACAAACAAAGATTAAAACTTTCACTAGATGTAGTTCTTGTTCATGTTTGAAAAATGGCATGCTCATCCCCTATAATCTAATATTGAGGATTACAGTTGTTCAATCTTGTTCCTGTAGCTTTTGTACCTATTGATTCTTGAGTTTCTATTTTATCTTTTATCTCTTCTTCACCTTCATCAACTTTATTATCTTCTTTCAATTCTTTATCACTATCTTGTAAGAAAGTGATGTAAAGGACTTGGGAATCCTAGATTTTGTTCACTCCAAATTCTCCTAGCTTACCCAACCATGCAATGGTTTAGGATATCCTTTTGGTTAGTATCTTGAAGATCCTTGGGATCAAATTCTCCTCCAAGGTATAGTTGATCTTTCTAAGGTTCCAAGATTACAAGGGTGAACTAGTCCAACTAGCTCCCCAAATACCGAGTCTTCTTCTTTAGTATTCCTTCATAGAATGCAGAATCTTCACACCCATGACTTGTCCACACATTCCCTTAGACACTTAGTTGTCTTCTTAACCATCTAGAGTCACTTTGAACCCTTTACCAAAATTTTTGACCATTTACCAACCCAATTAATCTCCATTCTACTTCGAGAGATAGTTACCCAAATGCCTATTTGGCCTAGTTTATCTATTTTAAGCTTCAACTTATATATCCCTCAAATTACCTCACAAAAATCCTTGAAAAATAATCAAGATACAAGTGAGTACTCCAAAAATCCAATAAATTAGCTTCTATTTACATCCATAACCCTAGTATCTGCCAGGCCCTAGTTGTAAGTCTATTAATTAGGCCTCTAGACCAGTGAGAAAAAACAATTGCCAAATGGTCTCCAACTCTTGTTTAAAGTCCTTCCACCTCTATGTTAGGGAATTGTCTAGGGCTTTCATGGTGCTTAATATCTCCTTTTTAATTGGCACACATGCCAAAGTAATCTTTAACTTATCTTGGCTCACCTATGTTCAATAGTCAGCCATAACACCTACCATTTGAACCAATGAACTTATTCCAAAAATGCAAACACAAAAATTAATTCTATATACAAATTATAACCCTACTTCCCACATAGTTTCAGCCATTTCCACTAGTGGGTTCTTAGGTTAGACCCATTTCTTTGCCAAACAACACTATGACAGTCCTATACAAGTGATGCCCTTCAAAAAATCCCAACTCTGCACACAAGTAACTTGGAAGAAAAATATTTTTAAAAAATCACAGTGTTGAAATTCTCTACATTTCCCTGGATCTTCATCTACTCCACCAATCTATACAAGCCATACTACAACAAAGAAACAATATAGTTCTAGCACAGTACAACTAGAAAAATCCATACAAAAGTAAAAAAGATAATAAATGCAATCCAAAATTCCATTAAACTTCTCCAAGAATAAAATCCTTGCTTATATCCCAAGAATGGGTGGTTGTAGCTGATCTAACCAAAAGTTTCTCCATTCTTATAAAAGTTGTCAAAGTTGCTTGAGCAATGTTTCAAAATTGCTAGCAACTTTTTGCATAATGAGCAATTTGACCTTGTTTGACAACTTGATGGTTGAGTCTAAGAACCTTGCCCCTAGACAAGCCACGTAGGTCCCTAATTCACCCCTTAAACCCATCCTATATCAAAATAGAAACATTTTCACTTTCTAAGCCAGAATAGCAACTTATCCATCCATTGAGCACTATAGGCTCTTAAAAACATATGGTTGACCAACCTTACATCCAACTCATTTTAATTTTTTCAATACACCTAAACACACTTAAAAAAACCTAAACTAACCCCAAGAACACCTAAAAGCATCAAAAGGAAGGTTCCCTACACCAAAAAGTATTATCCATTATTATTTCCTTTTTATCCATAACTCATAAGGAGTGTACTTAGTTTTTACACTTAGTTGTGCCCTATTTAAAATGTATACTTTTATGTAAATTGCTTCTTTCCAATGTTAGTTTGGTGCTTTAGATTCATCTAACATAGTCATTGCCATTTCTTTCATTGTTCGGTTCTGTCTCTCAACAACTTTATTTTGTTGAGGTGTCCTAGATGCTACATATTGTCTTTTCATGCCATGTTTTTCACAATAAGAAAAAAAATCGTTTGAAGTAAACTCACCACCTTTATTTGATTGTAAGTACTTAATCTTCAAGCTAGACTCATTTTACACCATTTTCTTGAAAATCTTAAATTGTTAAATGCCTCTGATTTATGCTTTAAGAAGGTTACCAATGTCATTCTTGTATAATCATCTATAAAAAACATGAAATATTTAAAGACAGTGCCTTCATAAGACCACATAACCTAGTATTTACTAATTACAATGGTTTTGAAGAAAAATATTCTTTTGATTGAAAATATACCTTTATTTGTTTACCATGTTGACACCCTTCAAAAACAACATTATGTAGCTTACTTGTATATGGCATACCTCTTGCTTTTTGATGCTTACTAACTTTTACCAAGTTGTCAAAATTCAAGTGCCCAAGCCTTTTGTTCATAACCAACTTTCATTCACCTACCCCATAAGACAAACATCTTCAGGATTGTTAGTATTTGTGATATCTTTTAAATTTTACTTTGATGCCACATTTTTCACAATAATCAACATATTCATCTGAAATAAACATACCACCTTTATCTAATCATAAGAACTTAATCTCCATGTCTGACTCATTTTAAACCATTTTCTTTAAAATCTTAAACTTGTTAAATGCCTTTGATTTATGCTTTACGAAAATGTTATTTTTATTTTTTATTATTGTTTTAGATCACATTCGCTGATTTTAAAATTTGTGAGTTGATTTTGTAGGTGGAGCGTGTGGCTATGATGATTTGCATAGCGGATATGGGAGTGAATGGGCTCACACAGACGCTATTCACTATCATCTAAGATTAAATGTTTTATCAGTATAAGAAATCCTATAACAAAAGAGTTTTGTAAACAATTTGTCAAGATTGGACAAATTATATAATTTTTTTGAGATAATTTTTGAAAGATACAGAATAAATTTTATTTTAATCATTCTTTAATCATTCTTTACTTTATTTTATCTTGTAGGACATGTTCATGTTGTTATTGCACCTAGTGATAATGATGAAAAGACTAAGTATTGGCTAGATAGATGTGTGTAAGCTAAGCAAAAATTGATATGTCATCAAGTAGATGATGACAGTTTTGAGTATCCAATTGGGTTTGTCATTGTAGCTAGCACCTAGATATGTACATACCTAACAAAAAGAAATTGTTTACCAGCATTTGAAGAGTACCAATCCAAAAAGAAGATTTTACATTATTCTCATTTGGTTGTGACAATGAATAGAAAATTACAAAGACACAAAAGGAGACCCACCAATAAGGTATTATTGACACTTTCAATGGATGGACATGAAAAAATCATAGATGCATTTCAAAAGAGAGAGGATGTAGATGGTATAGTGGGATGACTACATTTAAATCAAACACATGTAAGTTTTTTTTTCTTTGTTGTGCTATTTTTATATATGTACTTATATAATTTAATTACATGTATGTATGCGTTATCAATAGAAAATTAGAGAACTTATATATACCTCTTATTCAGGTCTCTATTATAATTCATGCAAATTTAAATCAACATCTTGTGCAATTACATGTCAAGGTGGATCAAACATCAATATCTTGCACAATTACACATAGTGAGTGCATACAAATTACACATATTTACATAGTTCAAATAGTTCATATTAATTTATGCTTTTATTAACATGTGTTTTTGTTTTACAATTTTATTTTATAGGACCTCATTTGAAGAAATGTGTTCATATAATTTTATATTTTGAGTTCACTTCTATTTATGTCATTGACATTGCCTTACATATATTTTCAAACATGTTGTAAACATTTAAAAACATGATTTTACTTCTATTTGAAAGTTAAAGCTGTGCACTTGAGATAACAAATTAATTGTTAGTTCAAGTAATGGACTCCTATTTTTTTCCATTACTTTTACATTCATACATGTTTAAATTAATGTTTGTATGTAAATAATTAAAATTATTTTTCATGTACCATATACTTACAAAATGTGTCATAACATGAATAAAATATGTTGCAATAAAGAAAAATGTTCATACCTACAACATGATAACATAATAATCTATACTACATACACTAGCATGATAAGAAGTCATAAAAAAATTGTGCATGGTCTAACATGTCATAATATGATCTATGAAGTCAAAAAATACATATAATATAGTTGACTATCTTAATACAAAATGTATCAAAATAAACAATATGTAAATCATAAAAACACAATCTAAAGGTGCCAAAAAGACCTAATCTATCTTATCTATAGTCCTCTTCAGTCCACACAAAGAGAACTCAAATGGATCATCTTGTGTAACATGAGGTGTCTCATCATGTACATGCTTAATTTAAATGAGTTTCAAAATGTAGCTTGCAAATAAATTAAATATTTACTACATAATAAAAATAATACCACATGAGATGGGTGTCCCTTTCTAATGGGAGGAGGTGCACTATGAAAGCTACTAAATGCAGTAGTGATGAGGTCCTATAATTGACAATACATACATTTTTAAAATTTGATAAAGAGCATAATGAACTATGTACATAAATCACAATATTGACCTCAAAGGATGATATAGTTACCTACATTTGGCTTTGTCTCGTACTCTCAACAACACTCATGGCGACATAGTCCTAAAATTATGGATACATACATGTTGACTCAAAATTTTATATACATGAATTACAAAGTATGTAAACTAAAAAGTACATAATTTAAACTATAATTTTTATAAACTATAAAAATATGTATATATATCATACCTGTGTAGTAGCCAATGTTACAAATATGTCCAAATATATGCTACCACAATATCATCAACATGTCTCACATGTTCAAAAGATAGAGTAAAAAATAAACTATATCGAGGCCTATATGGATAAGTACAATCAAAACACATAAAATTGTATGTATGAATCAAAGTTGAAGATTATAAGTTAATAAAATTGTACATACATAAAAATAGTAAAAAAAAATTTTCTTGAGTCAAAAGTTCATACTATAGCTATTTGAGGCTTGCCTCACTGATCAAACTGTGTAGAAGCCAACAATCCCTACAAAATTAGATAAAAAGAACATATGAGCCCATGTTAATAAATTAGATTTTGAATGTAGATTATATACAGTATAATTCAAAGTGTATACCATATGAGGGATGCCAATGTTGGTAGGTCTCAAAAAAAGACTATATTGCCTCATAGGAGGAATAATATCATCCATCCTCTATTATTTCAAAATCAACATGCATTTATATGGTTAATACAATGACACATGTATGTAGAAGGTAAATAATTATATACTTTATTTAAATTTTAATTAAAATTTCCCTGCAGAAGGTCAACAAATGATGACATGTCAATATCATCACTAGTATCACCATTGGAAGTGATGACACATGTATGTAGAAGGTAAATAATTATGTACTTTATTTAAATTTTAATTAAAATTTCAAATGATGACATGTCAATATCATCACTACCATCACCATGGGAAGTGCATGCGTCATCATCAAAATCACACCCTCAACATAATGCTCATCATCTTTTCCATCAACATCGCTTTGGGGGCATCTGCATATATCTCCACAACTAGTACAAATGTGTCCAAGTGGACAAATATCTCTTGCCTGCATCCACTACTCTACTAAATTGCCCAAAAGGGCACTCAATGAGGTAAGAATAGATGACAGTACTCGATGATGGTGTGGTGCTGGGAAAACTGGTGCAGGAAGAGGTACAAGAGGCTGAGGTCATATGTGATTCCTCATTCTATCACTCAACTTTTCCCTCAACCTATCCTAAGGCATCCCTCCACCAGCCCCCTAAAATAATCTAATATCAAAATAATTGGGTTTCAAACCCAATTCAAATATAGGCCATATCTTTCTAAGGAAGTACATGGGCACCTCCTGCTTTACGTTTGGTGGATGGTCAAATATGATCCACCACCACTCTCAAAAGTGTGCTGCTATACGTGGATGTGTGCACCATCTAATAGAAATGTGAGGCTTCTTCTCACTAATCTCATCACCCGTCTTAGGGTTTACAAAATATCTTGTAAAATGTCATTTATTTATTTTGAGCTTATGGATCTCTATAAGATAGGCCATTAGAATAACAACATTCATACAATCAAATTTAAAAACATTTGAAATCAAAGTCATACAATAGTATATTTGCATTTGTAAAATGATAGGTTTTCAATCATTTCAAGTAATGCCTCTTTTATTATTAATGGTTTAAGATTTACTTAGTGTATTCTCTATTCGCCTGCATTAAAAGATTTAGCTAATGCCTCTTCTATTATTAATGGTATAAGATTTACTTAGTGTATTCTCTATTCGCGTGCATTAAAAGATTTAGCTACATTACAAGGAAATCTAAATGTATTCACAAATAAAAATCATAGATTATATTAAGTTCAGAATTAAATTTGGATTCCATATATGCTATGTGTGTATTTAAGCATGCTTGAAGAAAGAACAAATGCTAAACTTCAGTCTGCACTTATGAATGGTAATCATTTCTAAAATGTAATTTCTTGACTAATCCATCAAGAGTAGAATAAAATTAGTTTCAATTCACAAGGACCGGTGAACTCCAATACACATTAATCCATTCCATAAAAGAACGTAAGCACTCTTTCTTGAAAAACTTCGACTAGACAAAATAATATAATTTTTAGAGCTGAATATGATTCTTATGCACTATAACACATTTGCATTATGTATCTTTAGTTTATATGCACTCTAATCGAACACATCTTCAGTGCTTCTGACATATAGGAAATTAAATGGAACAAATGCAAAATACATTAAGACATAGATCATCTGCAAAGGAGACTGTTTTCTATCAAAATAATCAGTAAAACATTCTTACATTGAAGTTAATTCTATTTCTGTCATATCTGAAATTTGAAGTGGTCAGACTACTTGATCTTGCTCGCTCATCATTTCACGTCCATACTTGAGCTGAAAATCACATGTCAATACCAACTGACAAATTGCACAGTTTGTAGTGGTTGTATGGATGAATTTAACAGTTTTATTTGTTCTATTTTTTTTGTATTGCATAACATTCACATGTGAAGGAACTAGTAATTTGTGACATCATTTACAGAGCAGTATTACTGTGTTATTGCATTCCATAGAAAATATGAAGTCTATATGTTTTCTTATCAGTCTAAGAAATCCTATAACAAAAGATTTTTGTAAACAATTTTTCAAATTTGGACAAATTATACATTTTTTTGAGATTAGTTTTGAAAGATATTAATAAAATTGAGGAAGTACGGTAAAGATGCAATGGCGTCTATTAGATTTTATATGAAAGAAGAATTTGGACAGCCCACAGAGTTTCAAGAAGATAATTTGTTGGTAAGATAAGTCATTTTTTCTTGTTTCAATGGGACAAGATTGAGATTAAGAATAAAAATACATATTTGGAGGATAAAATTTAAAAACATTGAGGAGGAGATTATTTGCTGAAAAAGGGAACTGACAATTTAAGAGAAAAATCATTGGTTCATGATGTTTCTTGTGGCACAGAGGATTTGAAATCTTTTGATGAAGTTGATTATGCTAAAGAGATTTGTAAACATGTATGATGATGAACTAGTCAAACTTGCAGAGCTCTAGGGCTGCAAACAATAAACCTAAAGCTTCTTAGACCTCTCAAAAAATGCATGGTGCAATCACTGCTCTATAAGGAAAATCTACAATGGCTACAACAATATTTTTTTGTCACAAACATAGAATAAAATGTGAACTTTCCCTTGTGCTGCTGCTCACAAACTAGCTTCAACAAAAATAATAAAAGTATTCCATTTTTTTCTAAGTAGTTGGCACAACAATTTCCTACAAAAAAACCAATTTAAAATTTCCTACAAAAAACCAATTTTAAAATCACCTACTAGAAATAAATGCATATAACAGTTACTGCTGTACTTTCCTTAGAATGTGAGAAGATAGTTGGAATATATCCCCTCAAAAAAATAGTAACTTGAAAAAATCAACTTCTACCTATGCATAAAAAAGTGGTGTGATTTGGAGGTTCTAGAGTAACATTATTTTAATTTAAACTTGAACACTCTCAACTATTGGTTCCTCTGCCCCCTACATAGGAAAAACTAATTTTAATTACTTTTATATTAATTTGTAAAAAATCATTTTAGATTATCTCAACACAATGGTTCTAGTTGATGCTAAAAAAATATAAACAGTTGTACTTTGGTAATCATGTTTCCATTACATAATTATATTTTCTTACTTTGAAATTTAAGTCCAGTCCCTTTAGTATGACTGTGCATGTGACGAATAGCACAAAAAATGATTCAATAACAAGAGAAGAGAAAATAAAATACATGAATATTACAACAACTTATTGTTGGAAAACAAATTTGTCACTTGAAAATGGCTCAACGGAGTGTATGTGGCAAACTATTCACAATAGTTGGATAGGCCATTGATACAACTCCCTCATATGATATAATTTTAATGTTTTCCAAATAAAGATGAAATCAAGCTTTAAAGATTAATAAAAAGCCATTGATGATGAATGCACCACATGACTTCAAAGCTTTTCTAGACTAACTTAAACCATGAATAACAGAAATCAAGATCTATAGTTGAGAATTACCACTAGTACAATGTTGATCCAGAGATTCATAAACATATGCACAATACCATGAAAATGCTCATTGCAAAGAGAATCAACATTTTTAACAATTTAAAATTTGAAAGAAGATACCTCAAATAGCATTTTCCTTTATTTTCTTGCATCAAAAACCTAAGAGAAATTTTTGATTACAAAGATAAAATTTGTACAGACTTTCCAAAAATTATCTTATCACACAAATTCTAACCTTAGTTTTCTCCTATTCAAAAGTCCCAAAAGTCCCCCTAACAAAGCTAAAATGACTCCTTATATAGACATAGAGTTTAAGAACTACTCCTTCGTGATTAATAACTACCCCCAAAAAAATGTAATTTAGGAAAGGTTAATTAAGCTCACTAAAATTAACCAAATATGACCTTAAACTTGAACTTTATGCCTATCATGAAGGAGGTTGAGCAATCAATCCTTATTATCCCCTTTTAATCTATGAATCATTTGTCCTAATTACATACTTAGTTAATGGACAAATAACCATCTTTCCATGAAATGATGAAGAACTTAAGGAATATACATGCATATCAAATGATGACTTTTATCTTCACCATGTCTTTGATTTGTGTCTATATCTGCCAAGTGCATTTGCTTGAAATTACGAGTATATGTCACTTTGAGCCACGTTTCTTATATATATATATTGCAAGTTGGAGATAAGTCATGGGCTTTCTCCGTATTGAGACAATCATCATCACAATATTATTGACCAAACTTCATTTTCTTGATCAATTTGTAGGCAGAAAGGAAATCATGAGCACTTTTTTTTGAGACTCACTTCGAGCACATGTGGATATAGCCAAATCCTATTTCACAAGGTTACTATTGCGCAAAGAGGTCACATCTGCCTTTGATTTCCAATCCTCTTCTCATGCAAATGGGTTGGAGATGGTAATGACTATGGTCTTGTAATGTCGCATTTCTAGACCTTATTTATTTATTCTTTGATTTATATAAATTTCATAATATTGCATTTGATATCCTTCTCAAAATTTGGTATATATATATATATATATATATATATATATATATATATATATATATATATATATATATATATATGGTATTTCATAGAGTCATGTCCTTTCATTAATATCAATTATATTATATTAATAATAATATAATTAATTACATATCTATATTAATAAGATTAGTTATATTAATTAATATCATAAGATAGATTATATTAATAACTATAATATAACATATATTATTATAATATATATAATATTATAAATATAGTATTGCTATATTAAAATATATCTTAATCATAATTATATTAGGTTATTATTTCATTCATATTTTCGTATTGCTATTATAATACGATATATATAATATGATATTATTATATGATTATAATATAATATTACTTATAAAATATTATTATTAATATTACTTTATATACAATATTTATTTATTATTCAAATTATATGTCAAAATGCACATATCATAGTCCTCCCCCTCTCCAATTTTGCTGTTCTCAAGAAAAATCATTCATACGAAAACTCCTTCATAGATACATAACATAGTTGCATATAAAAGGCCTAAAATATTTAAGGGATATACATCTTAATAAATGAAAACACAATACCGGCAAAAGTAGTCACATGAATGCATTAAGGCACGGAGTATGCATGATGCAAATAGATGAAGACACGAAACATACACTATGTAGACACATCATACATTCTTTATTGATTCTCTACAATTTATTTCTCACAATGAAGTAGAGTAAAGGGAATGATAGTAAAATATACTTCCCTAGTACACTTTTTCATCATGGATCCTACAAGCACAAATAATTACTAGCATGTACATGTATATAATAGCTCCAAAGAAAAGAAGAGTCATGATAGATTAGTCTTCTTAACAGGGCTTTCACAAGCACATCCTAGGACTGAAATGCATTCTTCAGAAACTCCATCATTGAAAGAATGTTGTTCTCGAGGCTATTGGCCAAAAAGGATGAACTTCTTCTCATAAGTTTGACCAAATCTTGACCCTCAAAACCAAAATCTTTCTTTAGTCCGAGCTTAGTTCCAATGTTGTTTCTTTTTATACTGACTTGGATATCCATCAGATATGCATATTGAAATATTTTCTTAAGTACTGCTTGTAATCACAAAGATTGTTATTGTCTTTGTTAATATGCATTATCTTTGATAAGTCAACCATGATATTATAAATGGTACCATGTTTGATATCATTCTCAATCTTCAAACACCTTTTCCTTCTATGGTGCGCTGACTATTCTAATTGGGCGATGAGTCTTATCTCTTCACACTTGACCAACAATGATATGAATTTGACCCCCTTTTCTTTTAATATAATGCTTTTCCTCTATCATGGATGTCTCCTATTAATTCCTTATTAATTTATGGATGAGATTCGAGGGTTTCTTCTCTTAAAGTGATTTATTTCTTTAATTGTTGAAGTCATTATATTCATTGACTTTGAATAAAATAGTATCACTGCAGTATTGGCGTCTTTTCTATTTCATACACACACACTAATGAACTGACCAATTTATTTTCATGATAACGAGATTCATAGAAATGACCCGAATCATGAAATAATTAACATAAAATAATGACCGTAAAACTCATCTTCTCTTAGCTCTCTGTGTGCTTGCAATCGTTAGTCTGCGATAGATGGGGCGACTCCTGCAACTTCATCTTATCTCACCCTCCTCAACCTGATCAGTGATTGATTTCCTCACCTTAGCTGTTAAATCTTTGAAACGTTTGATATAGGATACAACGTTCATTCCCACTCAATTTCTTGATATGTAGTGAAATTTATTTGTTAATAAAATTGCTAAAATTCCTCTATTTGTTGACTCGATAACCTCCATTGAAGACTCTTGAGATTATTGCAATTTCCTTTTCCATTCAATCAATGTCTTCCATTATGGACAAGCTTATTACTTGATGCTTCCTTTACCAAACATTTTGTAAGGTACCCCTCTGCTGACGTGGACTGATCCTCACTGGCGTATCCTTCCACGAGTGGTCCATATTGTGTATGCCTTAAGTGTGGCCGACCGATTGCATATGATCTTTGACGCTGCTATGGACTATGTGGTATAGTAAAATACTCTCTCCGTCGTTCATTTTTCTCTATACAATATTGGTGATCTAATGTTGAAGGTGTCTGTATCATAGTAATGAGAATTGGAATTGTATCAGAATCGGCATGGCCGAATCGAATCGTGAATCGGGGGTGAATCGCTGGTGAATCGACAAATTTGAAAAACCTTTTAAATGTAGAGATTTTAAAAATTTAAGACTTATTTCATGCACCCTTTATTGAATATAACTTAAACACACTATAAAATCATCAAATAGAAGTTGAAACTTAACATATATAAACATGGAAGTTTGTATTTACCACATGGGGTAAAGAGTTTTTAGAAGACAACTTCACATCCAACACCTACTCCAAGTGCTTCAAAGCATATCACCCCTCTCGAAAGGCTTGCTCTGTTGTTCTCTACACCACAAACACTCCATGCCTGCAACAGCTTCAGGTCTCATCAACCAGTCAAACTTTCCACGACTGATAATCGCAATGACTGGGGGTCTAGGGTGCAATGCCCCTAGTGGGGTCGAGGGGCAACGGCCCCGTGGGGTCCTGCTTGCTGCAAAAAACATAAGTGATTTTTTAATTATTTCCAATTAAACATGCTTGCTATTGCTAGCCAATTTTTTGCGATTTCTAATGGCGATTCAGGCAATTTTTTGTGTGAATCGCCGATATATGCAATTTAGGCGATTCACCCAATGAAATCACCAATCACGATTTCCAACACCAAAAAATTTGACGTGCATGAATTTGATTGCTAAATCGGTGATTCATGTGATTTCAGCTCGATTCTCATTACTATGGTCTGTATACAGGCATGTCACCCGCTCTTGTTAGTTTTGGTATATAAATGTCTGCGATATTGGTGTTATGTCACCCTTGTAATGCGGATTCACTTATCCTTATGTCGCTGAAGTAGTATATCAAACGCAAGGGAATAGATGTGCTTATTGTGGAGTCCCCAATTTATATGTCTGAGCATGATTATCTGTAAACTATTATTGAACTAGGAAATAATGGGTCATACAAGGATTTCATCTCCATTATGGTTTAATTTGGTGCCATTTCCAAGTTGTCATTTTATTTTTTATTTGTCTCTTGCACTTCATATCTACACTGAAGGCTTTCACTTGCACCCGCATGTTTATCACTGTTCATCATTAGCACTACTAGTAGAATTAAGGTGAGATCCTTGATGCCTGCCATTGTAGAATTATTCATAGTTATTCATAGTCTTGAAAAAGACACTCTTAATTTGTGCACGGAATACTTTTCATAGGATGGTAGGAAAGATTCTCTGATACCACTTGTAATGTCCCATTTCAGACCTTATTTATTTATCCTTTGATTTATATAATTTTATAATATTCCATCTCATATCCTTCTCAACATTTGGTACTATATATATATATATATATATATAAAATTTACTAGAGTCATGTCTTTTCATTAATATTAATTAGATAATTTTATTAATAAGCTTAGTTATATTAATTAATATCATAAGATATAGTATATTAATAATTATATTATAACATATATTATTTTAATAATATATCAACTACATATATATTACATTATATTATAATACTTTATTAATATAGTATTGCTATATTAAAATATATCTTTATCCTAATTATATTAGATTATTATTTCATTCTATTTTCATATTGCTATTATAATATATGATATTATTATATGATTATAATATAATATTACTTGTAAAATATTATTATTAATATTACTTTATATATAGGCATAACCCTACAACACAACAGTAAATTGTGAACCTCTTATCAAAGATGTCTTGGTTTTGAATCTACCCGTGCCTAATAAAATAATAATTAATAATAATACATAATAATTAATCTTAGCTTGGGCCTCTTAATAACCAATAAATAAATAAATATTGCTTTATATATAATACTTATTTATTAAAAATGAGGATATCACAGTCTTTTGTAATGTCTCATTTTCAGACCTTATTTATTTATTCTTTGATTTAAATAAATTTTATAATATAATATTATATTACAATACTATTTCTATATTAAATATATCTTAATCAATAATATAATATAATATAATATAGAAGGAAAGTAAATTTTTGCAGGTACTAAGAGAAGGAAAAGCTACCATGGAAAAAGAAAAGATTGCTTATGGGTACACATCAATGAAAGAAAAGGATGAATTTGAGTACACTCTGAGAGAATTCATCCAGTAGATCAAAATGGACAACATGTAGAAGGAACTAAAAAGGAAGGCTGCATATGACTACAGGATGCTAGGATATAAATTTGTTTCCCTTGATACCAATGATGAAGAAGAAGATGAGAAGGATCCTCCTTGAATCAGAATATAGTTTGATATTATTTTTTAACAAGCTAGAATAATGGCTAGTCATATATGTCTTGAGACTCTTATTATGTACTTCTATATGTTGTCGTTTTCTATGTAAACTGATTTGATACTGTGATGTCCCCTTGTTGATTACTTGATATGCAATAGAAAATTAAAAAATATAATATAATATTATTATTTCATTTGTATTTTCATATTTCTATTAAAATATGATATATATATATATATATATATATATATATATATATATATATAACATGTATTATTATATGATTATAATATAATATTACATATAAAATATTATTATTTTAATATTATTATTCATATTATTTTATATATAATACTTATTTAAATTATATGTCAAAATGGGGATATCATAGGTCTTCACAATTATCCTCATTGTCATTCAATTTGGTACTCTTCACAACATCTCAAACATCTCTAACTAGACATAAACTCCTCTCATTTGTATTTCACTTTACATGTTCTTAGCTTTTCACATGAAGGATTTGAATGACTCTGTGACTCATTGTGCTTTGAAGAAGTGATTTACTCATTGGGTATTATGACAAATAGTTTGTAGTTGATGTTTTTCCTATGGTTTTAGCCTTCAAAAACTTCAGTACTTGTTGCAAATAGAGTCAATGAATTCTCATTAACATGGGCTTTGGATTATTCCTGCAATCTATGCTTGATAAGTCGTGAGGTGGAAATTATGTAAATGAAATGGTGCACAATACCCCTTTCATAATTTTTTCATGCAACATCTCTAAACCGTGAGAGAATATTATGAAGTGGCTAGAGGCAAGGTGTGACTCACCTCACAGTTTCTGACCCCTTCAATTCTTCTAAAATTTCTCTAAGATTTCACTCTACAGTGATCATTGTGCACAATGAGCTAGATGTGGCATATTAAATTATCAAACAATTATCATGCAGATCATGCTTGCTGCTTCAACAATATGCACACATGCCTAGCTAGGTGTTCCCAATATCAACATCTAATGAATATCCACTTTATCCTTTGAGTAGAGAGAATAATGATATGAAAAGTTTATTGAGATTTTGAATTCTTTTACAATTCACATTTGAAACAAAACAACAATGGGCGACATTGAGAGAGACAAACCACATGTAGTGTTTCCATTATCAATTTTTGCATTGGAACACACCTTGACTACATGGGCTATCAAATTCATGGTAAAAGCCATTACCAACTTCTTCACATTTTTCGTCAAACCAAGATTTAGGAAGGATGTGTTTCGGATGTTCATATATCTCATTCAAGGATCAAAAAAATTTTCACATATGGCTTGAAATATCTAGCTATACCATATTGCATACATGTTCTATCTTTCCCTTAGCGCCTATTTGGTAGTGGGAATACAAGCATAATAGGTATATGCGAATTCTTAAAATTTTGAATTCTTTTTTTGGATGCACCAAATCAGAATTAGAATACAAAATAAAATAGGAATATGTATTCTAATTTTGGTCAAAAATGAGGTTTTGCAATTACACCTAAATAGGTGGAATTGTAATATGTATTCCTATTCTAGTTTTATTTATTCTAAAAAACATAAATATTTGGGTCTAGGAATTCCCCATCAAATTTTGGCTGAACCAAATAGAGAATAGGAATATGTACCCCCATTAAATATTCTAGAATAGCTATTTGTATTCTCCTATTCCTATTCCCATAGCCAAACTGGCCCTAATAGACATTAGTATACCATCATTCATGTCCACATGGAGTGTCTAAGTATACTAGAGGGTATTATTCCATAGTTTAGGTTTTCCACCAAACATTTCACATGCTTTCCTATGAATTCCCCATCAAATTCTAGCTGAATCAAATAGAGAATACGGATATGTACCCCCATTACGTATTCTAGAATAGCTATTTGTATTCCCCTATTCATATTCCCATAGCCAAATGGGCCCTTATATATGTTAGTATACCATTGTTCCTATCTATGTGGAGTGCCTAAGTATGCTAGAGGGTATTATGCCACTGATTAGACCGGTTGAGGTTTTCCACCAAACATTTCACATGCTTTCCTATGCTTTTAGATCTCACATTCATCATTTACTCTGCTTTGTGAGTTCTTTATAGAGAAATTTTCTAGTACACCAAAACTATCACAAATGTGGATTTTTATTATCCGTAGCATGTAATATCATAAATTGGAAAATTACTTATACCCCTTATATTCCAAAATCCTTTAATGGTAACCAGTATTTGAATACATATCCATAAAGACAACCCACTAATGCATTGAGACTATTCAACATTTGTATTGTTATAATCTTTTAACTGTGTGGAGTGTCAAATTTATTAAGAATGCATTTGTGAGGTCACAACAATTATTTGAGATTGGAAGGTGATTTAAATTTATATATCTATTTGTTTGAGGTAGTTTCACTTTTGAAAATCTTCCATAACATCTTGTGATGCCATGACTTCCAATCTTTAAACTATTAATTTTATGTTCTCACGTTTGTTATGTAATTTTCCATCTTACACTTGCCTCTGAGATGATCTTCCTTCTATTTCTTGACCTTTATTAGCAAAAAAAAGAGGTTAATAACCGTCTCAGTAGTGTTTTGGAGTCCAAACCTTAACCTCTTTGGAGAAGAGATTAAGGTTAATGGTTCAAAACATGTGTTTTGGATATTTCCAAAAAATTTATGATCGTTGGGGTCTAGCTGATAAAAATTCCTATTGACTTTCTCATAGAACAAATTTATTTTTTCATAACCATTTTCTTAACCAATGTAAACATTAAGTGTTAATTGTATAACAGGTAAGTGTTTGTCTTGAATATATATGAAGAACATTGATGGAAATTGGATAAGACACTCACATGATGTTAAGCATACCATATGCTCATTTTAATTTTATTATTGACATCAATGAAAACAATCAAACACTAAATACCAGGGGTTGAACATACTCCCCCTTTGGCATTGATGTCAATACCAACTTCCACCTGTATATCCATGTGTACCTATATATATTGTATCTATACCATTTTCATAACCATTTTCTTAACCAATGTAAACATTAAGTGTTAATTGTATAACAGGTAAGTGTTTGTCTTGAATATATATTTTGAACGACATTGATAAAAATTGGATAAGACAATCACATGATGTTAAGCATACCATATGCTCATTTTAATTTTATTATTGACATCAATGAAAACAATCAAACACCAAATACCAAGGGTTGAACATACTCCCCCTTTTGCATTGATGTCAATACCAACTTCCACCTGTATATCCATGTGTACCTATATATCTTGTATCTACACCTGTAGTTGTATATCCATCATGTAGACATCTTCATCTTCAATTTTCTCTCCCTTTAACATCAATGAAAAAGGAGATATATAAAGGTTTCGATGTAAAAAGGAAAATATAAGAAAAATATGCTCCCCCTAAAACCCATCACTCATTTATGAACTTATGCAAGAGAAGTGAGGGATTAAAACCCCAATCTTGAACTCTTAACCCTTCAAATATGGCTCTTGAGAGAGGTTTTGTAAATATGTCAGCCAACTGATCTGAAGATAGAACAAATTCTAATTCAACATTACCATTCACGACATGTTCCCTTGTGAAATGATAATGAACATCAATGTCCTTGGTGCGTGAATGCATAAGTGGATTCTTAGAAATATTGGTTACACTATAATTATCACAATAGATAGGAACTGGTTTAGACACTATTACTTTCATATCTAATAAAGTTTGAACCATCCAAAGAACCCATTGACAAAAAGAACATGAAACTATATATTGAGCATCTACAGTAGAAAGTGTAGTAGATTCTTGTTCTTATCATGCCAACACACTAGCCTGTTACCCAAGAAAAATGTTACTCCTGAAGTACTTTTTCTTTCATCGAGACAACCTACTCAATCTGAGTCAGTATAAGCAACAAATCTGAAATCATAATGTTTAGGACATCGAATACCATAATCAAATGTACCCTAAATATAACTAAAAATTATTTTAACTACCATAACATGAGATTCTTTAGGTGAAGATTAAAATCTTGTGTAACCAAACATACAATATGCATGATATTAGGCCTTGAAGTTATGAGATATATTAAACTACCAATCATGGATCTATAAGTATTTTGATCAACATCAATAGAATCATCAGTTTTAGTAAGTTTACATCCTGTTATCATTGGTGTTCCTAAGGTTTACAATCTTCCATCTAAAATTTCTTTAACATTTCTTTTGCATTCTTAGCTTGGGAAAAGAATATACCAATTTCCAATTGAGGATTTTTCAAACCAAGAAAATAGAATAGTTCCCCAAGAATGGACATTTCAAATTTAGATTGCATAACCTTTGAAAATCCTTGACTTAAAGCATCCTCATTAGATCCAAATACTATATCATCATCATAAACAAGAATACTGAGAATATCATCACATGTACCATATATGTACAAGTTCCTATCAACATATCCTCTTTTGAAGCCATTTTTGAGAAGATAATGATCCAACTTAGAATAACAAGCTCTCAGAGTTTGTTTCAAAAAATAAAGAGCCTTTCTAGCCTGTAAACATGATTAGGATAGTCTTTGTTTTAAAATCCTTTAGGTTGATCCATATAAACCTCTTCATCAAGATAACAATTAAGAAATAAATTTTTAACATACATTTGGCACATTTTAAAGCAATTGAAAGTTGAATATGCAAGAAAGATTCTAATTTCTCCAATTCTAGCAACTAAAGCAAAAGTTTCATCATAGTCCACACCTTCTATTTGTGCATAACCCTTAGAAATCAATTTATCCTTGTTACTTTATAGGTTTCCATTTTCATTAAGTTTATTTCTAAAGACCCATTTAGCACCTATTACATTTTTATCTTTAGGTCTAGGCACTAATTTCAAAGTTTTATTCTTTTCAATTTGACTTAGTTCCTATTTCATAGAATTAACGTAAAATTCATCCATACTAGCTTCTTTATATGATTTAGATTTAATTTGTGATAGCAAAATAAGATTAGCACATTTACTAGAGGTAGTTCTTTTTCTTATTTGAATACTTGCATGTTTATCCCCTATAATCTATTCTTGAGGATGATAGTTCTTAATCTTATTACTGTAGCTTTTGTAGCTATTGATTCTAGTGTTTCTATTTTATATTTTATCTCTTCTTCACCTTCATCAACTTTATTATCTTCTTTTTTCAATTCTTTATCACTATCTTGTAGGAAAGTGATGTAGAGGACTTGGGAATCCTAGGTTTTGTTCACTCCAAATGCTCCTAGCTTACCCTAACCATCCAATGGTTTAGGATCTCCTTTTGGTTAAGATATTCAAGATCCTCGGATTCAAATTCTCCTCCAAGTTATATTTTATCTTTGTAAGGTTCTAATATTACAAGGGTGAACTAGTCCAACTAGCTCCCCAAATACCTAGTCTTCTTCTTTAGTCTTCCCTCCTATAATTCCCAATCTTCTAACTAGGATCTATCCACACATTCCCTTAGACACTTACTGGTCTTCTTAACCATCTAGAGTCATTTGGATCCCTTTGCCCCACTTTTTTACCCTTTGCTAGTCCAATTAATCTCCATTCCACTAGGAGACCTAACTGCCCAAATGCCTAGTAGGCCTAGTTTATCTGTTTTAAGCTCAAATTATAAATCCCAAAAAATGACCTCACACAAATCCTTGAAAAAAATCAAGATACAAGTGAGTACTCTAGAAATCCAAAAACTTAACTTCTAGTTACACCCATAATCGTAGATTCTTCCAGGCCCTAATTTTACGCCTATTAATTAGGCCTCTAGACCAATGAGGACAAAAAATTACCAAAATGGTCTCCAACCATGGTTTCAACTCCTTCCACCTCAAAATTTTTTTAGGGGATTATCTATGGTTTCCATGGACCTTAATAGTTATCTTTTCACAAGGTTGTGGGTGCACGTGCCAAAGTAATCTTTACTCTATCCTGGCTCACCTATGTTCAGCAATCAACTGTAGGGTTTACCATTGGAACCAAGGAGCTTAATGAAAAAAAAAATCAAAAAAAAAAATTCTATATATAGATTCCAACCCTACTTCTAAATGGTTTTGGCCATTTCCACCAGTGGGTTCTTAAGTTAGAGCCATTTCTTTGCCAAACAACACTATGACTGTCCTAGTACAAGTAGTGACCTTCTAAAAATACCAACTCTACACACAAGTAACATGGAAGAAAACTAATTTTTAAAATTGAAGCTATTGAAATTCTCTATATTTCCATGGATCCTAATCTACTCCAAAAATCTGTACAAGCCATACAATAATAAAGAAACAATACAGTTCTAGCACATTACAACTAGAAAAATCTGTACAAAAGTACAAAAGATAATAAATGCAATAAAAAATTCCATTAACCTTCTCCAAGCATCAAATCCATTTATAAATAATCTAACCAAAATTTTCTCCATTCTTGCAAAAGTAGTCAAAGTTCCTTAAGCAACTTTTCAAAATTGCCAGCAACTTTTTGCATAATGAGAAATTTGACCTTGTTTGACAACTCAATGGTTGATTCTGAGCATGTTGATCCTAGACAAGCTACATAGGGCCCTAAATCACCCTTAAACCCATCCTATATCAAAATAGAAAAAATTTCACTTTCTAAGCCAAAGTAGAAACTTTTCAATCCATTGAGCACTATAGGCTCTTACAAACATATGGTTGACCAACCTTGCATCCAACCCATTGTAATTTATTCAACACACCTAAAAAAACCTAAACCAACCGCAAGAACACCTAAAAGAATCAAAAGGAAGGTTCATTTCCCTAGAAAGTATTATCCATTATTATTTCTTTTTTATCCATAACTCATAAGGAGTGTACTCATTTTTTACCACTAGTTGTGCCCTATTTAAAATGTACAAACTTCTATATAAATTGCTTCTTTCCAGTGCTAGTTTGGTGTTTTAGATTCATCTAACATAGTCCTTGCCATTTCTTTTATTGTTTAGTTCTTTCTCTTAACAATGCCATTTTTTGAGGTGTCTTGGATGTTGCATATTTTCTTTTGATCCATGTTTTTCACAATAATCAACAAATTCATCTGAAGTAAACTCACCACCTTTATCTGATTGTATGCACTTAATCTTCATGTTTGGCTCATTTTCAACATTTTTTCTAAAAATCTTAAACTTGTTAAATGCCTTGGATTTATGCTTTAATAAGGTTACCCATGTCATTCTTTTGTAATCATCTATAAAAAACATGAAATACACTTCACCATTTAATGACATTGTGTTTATAGGACCACATAAATTTGTATGCACTAATTGCAATGATTTAGAAGAAACATATTATTTTGATGGAAAATATGCCTTTATTCTTTTACCATTTTGACACCCTTCAAAAATAACATTCTTTGGCTTACTTATACATGGCATACCTCTTACTTGATGCTTACTAACTTTTAGCAAGTTGTCAAAATTCAAGTGCCCAAGCCTTTTGTGCCATAACCAACTTTCATTCACCTATCCCATAAGAAAAATATTTTCATGTTTGTTAGTATTTGTGATATCTTTTAAATTTTATTTTGATGCCATATTTTTCACAATAATCAACAAATTCATCTAAAATAAACATACCACATTGATTTGATCATAAGAACTTAATCTTCATGAAGGACTCATTTCAAATATTCTCCTGAATATCTTAAACTTGTTAAATGAATCTGATTTATGCTTTAAGAAGGTTACCCATGTCATTCTTGTATAATCATCTATACAAAGAATGAAATCATTTTAACAACTTTCTACTTGTAGGACCACATAAATTAGTATGTACTAATTGCAATGGTTTAGAAACAAAATATTCTTTTTCTGATTTTTAGAAATACTGATTGCACTCTGATTATCACAATAGACAATAACTATTTTAGACATTTTTACTTTCATTTCTAATAAAGTTTGAACCATCCAAAGGGATTGTTGACAAAAAGAACATGCAACTATATCCAGTAGAAAGTGTATTAAATTCTTGCTTCATACCATGCCAACACACTAGCCCGTTACCCAAGAAAAATATAACTCCTAAAGTAATTTTACTTTCATGTAGACAACATTCCCAATTTGAGTTAGCATAAGCAACATATCTGAAATCATCATGTTTAGGATACCAAATCCTACAATCAAAAGTACCCTGAATATATCTAAAAATTATTTAACTGCCATAACATAAGATTCTTTAGGTGAAGATTGAAATCTTGTGAAACCAAATATACAACATTCATGATTTTAGCCCTTGAAGCTGTGAGTTATAGTAAACTACCAATCATGAATCTATGAGTACTTTGATCAACATTAGGAGAATCATCAAGTTTAGGAATTTTACATCATATTATCATTGGTGTTCCCATAGGCTTACAATCTTCCATCTGAAATGTATTTAACATTTCTTTTGCATACTTAGTTTGGGATAAGAATATACCATTTTTCAATTGAGGAATTTGAAACCCAATAAAATAGGATAGTTCCCCAAGCATGGACATTTCAAATTTAGATTGCATAACCTTTGAAAAAAATTGACTTAAACCATCATTATTGGATCCAAATACTATATCATCAACATAAATAAGAATAACAAGAATATCATCACATATACCATAGTTGTACAAGTTACTACCAACACCGCCTCTTTTGAAGCCATTTTTGATAAGATACTAATCCAACCTAGAGTACCAAGCCCTCAAAGCTTGTTGCAAACCATAAAGAGCCATTTTTTAGCCTGTAAACATGATTAGGATAGTCTTTATTTTCAAATCATTCAGGTTGATCCATATAAACCTCTTCATAAGATAATAATTAAGAAATAATATTTTAACATACATTTGATACATTTTAAAGCAATTCAAAGTTGAATATGGAAGAAAGATTCTAATTTCTTCAATTCATACAACTGGTACAAAAGTTTCATCAATGTCCACTCATTCTATTTGTGCATAACCCTTACAAACCAATCTATCCTTTTTCCTTGATATCTTTCCATTTTCATCAACTTTATTTCTAAAGATCCATTTATCACCTATTACATTTTTATCTTCAGGTCTAGGCACTAATTTCCAAGTTTTATTCTTTTCAATTTGATTTGGCTTCTCTTTCATAGCATTAACTCAAAACTCATCCATACTAGCTTCTTTGTATGATTTAGGTTCAATTTGAGATTAAAAAAAAACAAAGATTGGCACATTCACTAGATGTAGTTCTTGTTCTTGTTTGAATACCTGCATGTTTATCCCCTATAATCTATTCTTGAGGATGATACTTCTTCAATCTTGTTCTTGTAGCTTTTGTACCTATGGGTTCTAATGTTTCTATTTGATCTTTTATCTCTTCTTCACCTTCATCAACTTTATTATTTTTAAGATTTTATTATTGTCTTGTAGGAAAGTATTATCTATTCTTATTTCCCTTTTATCCATAACTCATAAGGAATGTACTTATTTTTTATCCTGAGTTGTGCCCTATTTAAAATTGTATATGTACTATTGTGTAAACTGCTTCTTTCCAATACTAGTTTGGTACTTTAGATTCATCTAACATAGTCCTTGCAATTTATTTCATTGTTTGGTTTTTTCTCTCAACAACTTCATTTTTCTGAGATGTCCTGGATGTTGCATATTGTCTTTTAATGCCATGTTTTTCACAATAATCAACAAATTCATGTAAATCAAACTCACCACCTTTATGTGATTGTAAGCAGTTACTCTTCATGTCTAAGTCATTTTCAACCATTTTCCTAAAAATCTTAAACTTATTAAATGTGTCTAAGTTATGGTTTAATAAGGTTACCCATTGCATTCTTGTATAATCATGTACAAAAAGAATGAAATATACTTCACCATTTAATGACATTGTTTTTGTAGGACCACATAAATCAGTATGTACTAATTACAATGGTTCAAAATTAACATATTCTTTTAATGGAAAATATTCCTTTTTTTGTTTACCATGTTGACACAATTTATAGATAACTTTCATTGGCTTGCTTATACATGGCATGCCTCTTACTTTATGATGCTGACTAACTTTTACCAAGTTGTCAAAATTCAAGTGCCCAAGCCTTTTGTGCCATAACCAAGTTTCATTCACCTGTCCCATAAAACAAACATCTTCATGATTGTTAGTATTTTTGATATCTTTTAATTTTTTTATGCCATGTTTTTTAAAATAATCAACAAATTCATCTGAAGTAGACTTACCACCTTTATCTAATCATAAGCACTTAATCTTCATGTCTAACTCATTTTCAACCATTTTCCTAAAAATATTAAACTTGTTAAAAGCCTCTTATTTATGCTTCACAAATGTTACCCATGTCATTCTTGTATAATCATCTATAAAAAGCATGAAATACTTTTCACCATTTAAAAAATTGTCCTTATAGGACCACATAAATCAGTATGTACTAATTGCAATGGTTTAGAAGCAAAATATTCTTTTGATGGAAAAGCTGCCTTTTTTTGTTTACAATCTTGAAACCCTTCAGAAATAACATTATTTGGCTTACTTATAAATGGCATACCTCTTAATTTCTAATGCTTACTAACTTTTACAAAGATGTAAAATTCAAGTGCCCAAGCCTTTTGTGCCATAACAAACTTTCATTCACCTATCCCATAACACAAACATCTTCATGATTGTTAGTATTTGTGATATATTTTAAATTTTATTTCAATACCATATTTTTCACAATAATCAACAAATTCATTTGAATTAAATTCACCACCTTCATTTGATTGTAAGCACTTAATCTTCATGTTTGACTCATTTTCAACCATTTTTTTTTAAATCTTAAACTTGTTAAATGCCTCTAATTTATGATTTAAGAAGGTTGCCCATTCTATTCTTGTATAATCATATATAAAAAGTGTCAAATAATTTTCATTATTTAACAAAATTGTGCATGTAGGACCACATAAATTAGTATGTCCTAATTGCAATGGTTTAGAAGAAAAATATTATTTTGATGGAAAAGATGCCTTTGTTTGTTTACCATGTTGATGCCCTTCACAAATAACATTCTATAACTTATTTATATGTTTAATACCTCTTACTTTCTGATGCTTACTAACTTTTACCAAGTTGTAAAAATTCAAGTGCCCAAGCCTATTAGGGTAAAAAACCACTTAGAATAAAAAACTTTATTGGCCTCTTGGGAAAATCTTTTAGAGCTACCACTATGGGAAGCACTAGCACCCTATTTTAGAGACACCAATTTCAAGGAACACCAATCTCTTACACCTGAAGAACCAAATTCATGAATACAAGAAGAAAAAACTTCCAAAATGAATAAATGAGTTATAAAATTAGAGGATAATCTTTGTTACAACACAAATCATGAATCACCAATTTTAACTTCTTGTTGAAAACATAATGCAAGATATACTTATATTCTCCTCAAAACACCCAATATCCAAATAAGTTTTCTTTTTCCATTAAAAGATTTGATCAAATATTGATATGAATGAATGAAGAATAAATATACAACCACTCTTCTACCTCTAATAAACTTTTACAATGAAAATCAAGTTACAAATAGGAAAATAGAAACATAAAGCATTATCCTCTTCTTTGCTATTAAAAATCTACCTATAAACTGTTTGGTCTACAACAAGTTCCACACAAATCCTGCAAATTTTGTCAAAACCACTTGTTGGATGTTTTAGAGGAATTTATTCTCTACTTATAAACCAAGAAAGTCAAAATTTTTGAGGTAGGTACATACCTAAAACTTCCATTAGACCAAAACTTCTCAAAATTGCTAAAATTGTCATAATAGTTTGGTAACTACTTTTGATTAACAAAATTTTCTCTTTCTATAAATGTGTTATGCAAAAACTAACAAAGACCCATTTGAGCTAAAGAAAAAATAATTCCAAAAAGTTATGATAGTTGGGATCTAACTGATAAACAATCCTGTTGACTTTCTTAGAGAACAAAACTAATTTCTCATAACCATTTTCTTAACCAATGTGAACATTAAGTGTTAATTGTATAAAACTTATGTGTTTGTCTTTAATATGTTTTGAAAAATATTGAAGGACATAAAATAAGATAGTTAAATGATAAGCATACCATATGCTCATTATAATTTCATTAATGACATCAATGACAACAATCAAAGACCAAATACCAATAGTTCAACAAGACCTAAGGTTTTAAATGATGAATCTTCAATGCTTGAACCAAATCCCTTCAAAGGATTGAATTATTCAATCCTTGATCTTCAATGAAAAACTTGAATGCTTGATAATATCTCCTTATGATAAGTAGGTGATTTCTCATAGTAAGTTGATAGTCATTCATGTGTGAAAGATCCTAGATGTTAAAATGAGGAGAGAAGGCTTCCTTATATAGAGATCTAGGGTAAAAACTCCTAGAGAAGGTTGAAATGGGAAAATTAAGTCCCTATTAACCTTAACCCCTAGAAATGGATGTAGATTAAATGTAATTTAAGAGTCTGCCATTTCAAAACCTGAAATAGTGAATCCAAAAGTGAGCAAAAGAAACTTTCCAAAGCCTAATATCCCTAAACCCCAGAAATTAAAAATTGGACTTGGGCTTGGGGACAAGGTTGACCATTCCCTAGGTTAGGTTCCAAGTCATCCTTGACTTAGGTACCCAAAAATTCAAAATCCTCAATTTCACAGAGAAACTTGTTAGAAATAGGCTAGAAATAAAGAGAGAGAATAAGAATAGAGGGAAAACAACCAGATTCATGTAAAAACCTATTTAAGGCTCTTGATATAAACTTAGAACACTCACTTAGGGGATAAACACCCTCATCATGGAAGTGCTTCCATTCTAAGACAATACAATAATTAATCAAACTTGGGCTGGAGTAGTACTGGCATGGGTGACCATACAAGAAGTGACCAATGAGTCCTAAGTGCTCCATTTATTCTCACGACTGATGGATTAATTTTTGAAATTAGTACACTATTAATATTATATTTGTTTTGAATTATGAGTTTCTATACAATTAAGTCACTTACAAGTTAGAACTAAGTTAATGCCGAACAAGTCATACATGCCTACCATAACATGTCAGATAGTGCATGCTGAGTGAGATACTTAATATTATTTGATTAAATAGTTAGTGCTAAGTCACTCAAGTTCCAAGTAGATAGATGATGCTGAATGATTTATATGCTAAGTTACAACATTAAAGTTGCAATTGATGCCAAACATTAGGATCTTCAAGTGTCAAGTAATACAATTTTGATATAGTTGTTTCTAATAACACAAACTACTATGTAAATCATTTTGGATCCAACTTGAGGATTTTTTAGTGATCCTAGATGATAAGAATGAATCTTAATTGAGAATCCCTATTTAGTACATGTATCCAATTAGTTAAAGGTAAGGATTAAGTGGCTAGATGGATGAATTAAAATAACTGATTCATACCTAACCCTAAGTTACCTAGGTCTTCTTAAGGAGGAAAAAATCTAAACTTTATATGAACGTAGAAGGAGAAAAGAGAGAAGTTTGCATATGCAAATACAAAAGTCATGGTGACTAATGTATTGTGAATTAACATACATTATAGAATTAGTTAGAAGAGAATAGAAAGGAGATTAAAGGAAAAAAGAGATACATCTAACAAGTAAGGATCAATTACACATCAGGAGAGAGGTGATATTTTATGTATCAGTAGAGTGCTAACCATAGGATCATTGTTGAGACATTCTAATAGGTGAATTAGTTAAATATCTTAACATTGTAGTCTTAACAGGCTATTTTAAATCCTTTAATAGGGAGCTTACTTCATTGTAAGTTAAAGTCCCTTTATCAGGCACACTTCTATTAGGGTGTTGAAATCCTTTAATAGGGTGAGATCTAACAATTTTGTAAGCCTTTCATAGGGTAGATCATGTTTTATGATCAGGCACTGTAACCTTCATTGGATACAATTTATAAGTGCAGTAGTGAACATTTGTGGGTGTCATCCCCACCCTAGTTTTACTTCCTCATTAGAGGATTTTTTGGGTAACCAAATATCTTGTGTTATACATGTGTTGAATGTTATTTTCTTTCATACTATGGATGAATATGTTTAGCTAGTTATTTTAGTTTTTATGCAAATTGTGAGATGGATGTGTGGTGAATGAATTTAAGGTTAAATTTTTGAAGGACTAATTCATGCCCCCTCCCTGCCTCTCAAATTTTACTTTCCCTATTGTATTTCCAACAGTTGGTGTCATAGCCTAGTTCTCTAGAAAGAAAATTTTTGCAACTTTGAGGAAAGATCTTGGAGTTAGAAGTTTACAAGTTGGGAAAGACTATTGAGAACCAGAATATTGAAATCTAGCTTACCTTACATTAGCTAAATGAAGTAAGAGATGAGTTGAAGTGATCATTGATGAGAAGGAAAGAGATAGCTATTGAAGAGAATGACACAAATTACCAAGAGATTGATACTACTAGATTATTTGTGGATGGAAACACAAGTGAATTTTATGTAGCCATTACAGATTTGGTAGAAAATAATGGAGCCCTAACTAAAGAGGTTAGAAATCTCAAGATAGAACAAGAAGTCCAATCGGTATTTCTATGTGAGGTGATTGAGAAGAAAAAGAAAGTTGAAAAAGAAAAATTCATGACTAGAGATGAAAAAAGGATATGATAGAAGAGATGAGTCAAAGGTGAATAGGATTTCTCACATGCAACTAAAAAACATTGAATCAAATGATGATTTAAAATCATGAATTGAATGGAAAAGATATTTGAAATCACAAAAGTGAAGTTACAAAATGAACAATTGAGAAATGATATAAAAAGAGAAAAATAATTTGCTAAAAGTTTCAACATACCCAGTTAAGCCATCAAGTATTTTAAGTAACTAATCAAATCTCCTAGGTGCAATAGTGATTCTACTAGATTGGGTTACATCAATACTAAAGAAGGAGAATTGTCTAAAATTTGTGAACAAAGGAATATCAATGGTAAAAACTCCAAACCTACTTGTCATAATTTTGGTAAGAGAGGTCATACAGATAATGTTTGTAGGAGCAAGACTGTAATTAGAATCCTAAGTAGAAGTTCACAAGTTACTACCGCAAGTGCAACAAACAAGGACATCAGGCACATGAATGAAGAACCAAGACCATAATCATACAAAGATTTGAAGGATACTGCTATAATTTTCAGAAGTATAGACATATATCATATGAGCCCAAATCCAAACCCAAGTGGTCATCAAAATAGAAAGCAAAGGTAAAGCACAATGACAACTCTTATAATTGAGATTATAATACATGGTATAGTTGTCACTATTGTCAAGAATATGGGCATGTTCCTAAGAACTACATAAGAACACATTTCAAAAGTGATTATAGTAGATGGTTAAGTCAAACTACATATTTCTATTGCTTAAAGATAGGTCACATAAGAATACACTATCTAATAAAGTCAAAAGCACCAAGTGATGAGTTCAACAAAGGAAAAGGAAAGGAAAATGTTGAAGAAGTCAAGATATAGATGAACAAAAAATGGAAAAAAGAAGAAAATTACAGTACATCAAGTTTAGATGAGACCACTTCATCTAATGGATCAGGTGATAACACCATCCCCAACTAGGTAATCAAGAGGTATGTTGGAACTGATATTTAAATGGTATATCATGTATCAGTTCCAAGGATTTAGTTCTAAAACAATTATATATGCATGAAGAAAGATGCACAATATTGTTTAGAACCTTGTAGAAATCTTTCCACTTTGTCAGTTTAAATGTTGTTGTTGAGCATGAAAAGTTTCAGCTTAGCTATTGAGTGAAATCTACTTGATGCAAAGCTATCATAAGTGATAGTGTTGGCTGAGCTCATAGTGGATACTAAGCATGAAGAAAACTACATGGAATTTGAGTGAGTCAAAATTTCTATTATAACTAAGATTATAGTTGTGTAAGAACTAAGCATTAATTGAAAAGTTTTAAGGACTATATGGTCAACATTTTGATTCATTTGACATCATTCAAATTTGGAGAGAGCATGGAGAGCTTAAGGAAAATTGGAGAGATCATTCCAAGCATTTGTAGACTAAACTCAACCATTGTTTGACACCATTCATTAGGTTTGAAAAGGTATTTATAGTGTGCTTAGCTATACTATTTGAATTTGTACAAAAAATAGGTATGAAATATGGTGTCTAGTTTTTCTACTTCTAAGGTTAAATAGGGAAAGGAAGTTTTGAATGTTTAATTAATCAACAATGAGATCAGACAACCCAACTTCAAAGCAATTCCTGACATTTCATACAAACAAGACCCGTCTGGTGAGTTATCCTTGATACCACCACAAATTTTAATGATTCTAGATGTAATATGTTGTTACACATGTAAGGTGGGTAGATAAGAGTTATGGAAAATTATGTAAGAATGGTGAATTGAAAGAAGAATTCAAGGTATAGAGGGAAAAGGGTTAACTAGTGCCCTATATTTTCCAAACATGTTCAAAATAGAATGGATTAAGATTTTTGTTAGCAGAATACATGAAAATTATGTATGATTGGAAGATGGCCATATAAAAATCACTAAGAGGATTGTACAGAGGGTAATAGGGTATCCAACCTTAGAAAGACCTAAGACCATGAGAAGTTATGCAAAAGAGGTTATTGAGAAAAACACGGGGGTAGTATGGAATAAGAGAGGAATGAAAATTGACGCAATCAAAGATCCCCTAATTTCTTTTTTAGTAAGGATAATTATACATAAATTATTTCAATCTCGCAGATTGGATAGTGTACCTTGCATTTCTATTGATGTAGGATATAAGATAGTCGAGAAGGATCATTCTTATGCCCTTTCAGAGTTGCAATTACAATAGTTATCAAAAAACTTGGGAGCCATAAGGAAAGCCAAGAGTGTACAATGCAAGTTTGGTTGAATACTTATATGTATATTTTTCTATGTGTAGAATACATTCCCTTCTTTTGGTAAACTTGCATGGAAGACAAATAGATCTATTGTAGTACAGATAGGAGAATACATTGACAAACTTGTAGAAAACTTTGAATCTATAATGACTTTAAGAAGTCAATCAAACAAAGATATAGGACTCTAGTTTCACTAGTTGAGAAGCACTTCAATGATGTTTTCTTTCTAGTTGATATTGATTTCACATATTCCCTATTAAACTACTTCTGTGGAGGACACCACTTGGAAAAAAAAAAAGAACCCACTATTTCCCTTCCTGTTCCTCTATTTTAAACTAAATTATTTGAAACAACTATGTCTGTTACAAGTTTAATATCAAAGAATCTAATGCTGATACCTAAAGAATTTTTTTGTGATAACTTTCTACTAAGTTATTAATCTAAACTATTATCACACTTGTGATGTATCTAATAATAGGAAAAAATGATATGCTCACTACTTTTAATCTAAGAATAAAATTAATCTAAGAAAAAATGCTCTCAATAAAAGATTAAATCTCTAGAACATGGTTGAGTGATATGTTAAGAATTGACAGATTCAAAAAAATAGAAGAATAAATAGTTAAATGCAGAAACAAAAGAAGAAAACTATAAGAACACAGATAACACATAGATTTAATGTGGTTCACCCAAAACCTGGGCTATATCCACCTACATAGTCATCCAACCTTTCTTATTATCCAGTGATTATAGAAAAAACCCTTATAGCTCAATACCAGTGTAAGAATAACCTATCTCATTATACATCACATTCACATGATACCTAACCTTAAGATATCTTATATGGTATATCCCGCTTTAGGATTACAATAAGTCTAACTAAATCAGGCACAGTAAAATAGGAGAATTTTTTTTTTTTTAAGGGTGATGCCCCAAACCCCAAAGAATTATGAAGTATGTATAATACTTTTCTGATTAGTCATGAAAAACTAACAATCTCCCACTTGGGGACTGATCAAACTCCACCCTAGACAAAAATCTCCCGCTTGGAGACTGATCTTGTAGTAATACTGCTACCACATGAGGCTCCCACTCAATAAAAAACTTTGTTGTGTACTATATCCATGATCATCAATCAAGAAGCCCAATAGAAGCTGAGCAAGAAACCAACTTCTCCTTGGGGACTACCTTCATGAACATGTCTACAAGATTATCACTTGTGTGAATTGTTTCAAGCCATAGTTGGCCATCCTCCAAAACAAACCTTATAAAATGGTACCTAAGTTGTATGTTTTTTTTCCTTGAATGAAAATCATAATTATTTGCAAGATGAATTTTGCTTTGACTATCACTATACAATGGGAAATCTTCTTGCTTTTGACCCAATTCATCCGGAAAAAATTGTAACCAAGTCATCTCCTTGCTAGCTTCCTTAGTAGCTACATACTTAGCTTCAGTGGTTGGAAGTGCATTAACCTTCTACAATCTAGAAATCCAATTGACTATAGTACCCCCTATAGTAAAAACATACCCTGTAGTACTCCTTCTTGTATCAACATCTCTAGCCAAATTAGAGTCCACAAAACAACTCAAAGAAAAATTAGATCTTGTGAAGCATAATGCCTTTGTAGTAGTAACTCTCAAATATCGATGTATACATTTGACAACACTCCAATATTCCATACCCGGATTACTCATATACCTGCAAACAATTTTGACTGCATGAGAAATATTTGGCCATGTGAATACTATTGTATACATCAGACTTCCAATTGCTAATGAATATGGGATGTTAGAAATTTTATCTAACTCTTCATGTGCCTTTGCACACATCTCATTAGTCAATCTAAAATGACTAGCCAAAGGTGTACTGACTGCTTTTGTATCCTGCTTATTAAATCTTTTGAACAAATTCTTTATATAATCACTTTGGGACAAATTCAAGGCTCTATTTTTCTTGTCCCGTGTGATCCTCGTATCAAGGATTTTCTTAGGAGCACCCAAATCCTTCATAGAAAATGTCCTTGCTAATTTTTGTTTAAGTTCATTTATCCATTGCATATTAGACCCAACAACAAGCATGCCATCAATATAGAGTAATAGAATAATGTAACTCTCATTATACAATCTCTTAAAATATACATAATGATTAGAATGACATCTATGGTAACCTTGTTTAGCCATGAAACTATCAAATTTTAAATACCATTTTTGGGGTGCCTGGTTTAGGCCATACAAACTCTTCCTTAACTTGTACACCAAATTTTCCTTACCCTTGACCTCATATCCCTTTGGTTGCTACATTTAAATTTCCTCCTTCAAATATCCATCAATAAAGGTTGTTTTCACATCTAGCTATTCAAGATGCAATTCATCTAGAGCAACAAGACATAGTACAGTTCTAATTGAAGTCATTTTTACAATAGGGGAGAATATTTCATCAAAATGTATATCCTTTTTCTATGCAAAACCTTTTACCACGAGTCTGGCCTTATACATTTTCATTCCTCCATCTTCCTTGTTTAGCCTATAAATCCATTTTTTAGGCATGGTTCTTTTTCCTTTAGGTAAACGGAGTAAGTCCCAAGTATTATTTTTCAATAAGGAGTCCATCTCCTCTTTCATGCCCAGTTTACATTGTTTTCTAGCATCTACGTTTATTGCCTCTTTAGACTCCTCTAGTTCACCAGAATCAGTCAATAAAATAGAGTATAAAGAAGGAGAAAACCCTTTAGGAGGTATTCCCAACTGGGTAGAATGTCTAACACTTATAGGAGTTTGGGATAACCCATTATTGCTGAACATTAGGTGCTAGTGGGATTTCTTTTTCCAGGAGTCTCATCCAAAACCACATAATTTTCTTTGACCTGTTCATGTTCCCTTTCTTACAACTATTCTTTGTAGATGACCTTCTCATTGCATATAATATCTCTAGTTCTAATTATTTTTTGATTTTGGAAATCCCATAACCGATAACCATAGTCATCTATTCCATATCCAATGAAGGTACATTTATGTGATTTAGCATCAAGCTTGCTTCTATTTTCTTTATCAAGATGGACAAAATCCTCACAGCCAAAATTTTTTAGAAATGAATAATTTACCTTTTTACCAGTCCATGTCTCCTCTAGAATACCACCATCCAAAGGAGTTGAAGGTCCTCTATTTATCAAATAGACAAAAATGTTTATAACATCTACCCAGAAATGATGTAGCAACCCAACATGGAATCTCATGCTCCTTGCACGTTCCATGATTTTCCTTTTCATCCTCTCAAACACACCATTTTTCTTGTGGAGTTCCTAGAATAGTCTTCTACCTTTTGATTTCATTAACAAAACAATAATCTTCAAAGGTCTTTCTGAAATACTCACCTCTATTATTTGATCTGAGACACTTTAGATTCTTTCCTGTCTCATTTTCAACCAAAACTTTCCATTTCTTGAAAGTTTCAAAGACATCATATTTTTACTTTAGAAAATACACCCATGTCTTTCGAGTTGATTCATCAATGAAAATAACATAGTAATGAGAGCCACCAAGAGATGACACCTGAGCTAGTCCCCACATGTCTAAGTGCACTAGCTCCAACATCTCACTATTCTTCTCTTTTCCAACTTTGAGAAATCTAACTTTTCTCTCTTTACCATAAAAACAATTTTCACAGAACTCTAAATCAATATTTTTCAATCCTGGCAATAGATTCTTAGAGTGAAGGATTTTTATCCCTTTCTCACTCATGTGCCCAAACCTATGGTGTCAAACAATTGAATCTATTCTTGCAACATTTATAATAGCTTTCACTGCATTATCAATATCTGTAGCAACTAAAGTGAAATAATTGTTCCTAGTACACAAGTACAATGTACCAATCTTTGCACCTTTAGCTACTACTAATGAACCTTTAGTTACCTTTTAGATATTGTCTATAATCATGACTACACAACTTTCACTACCTAGCTATCCTACAGAAATTAAATTTCTTCTTGAATTAGGAATATGGCTTATCTCCTGCAGCATCTAGTCATTTCCATTTGGCAACTTGATCTTTACTTTTCCTTTTCTAACAATAGGACAAGGCTCATCATCCCCCAAATATACCTATCCAAAATCACCTTGAACATAATCTTGAAAATATTTCCTATAGGTGGCAGCATGGAATGAGGCCCCCAGAATCTATTACCCATGAATCATTAGCATTATCTAACCATAATATTAAAGCATCTTGTAAATCATTACTTGAAAAATTAGCTTCCTTACCATCATCACCACTTCCTTCTCCTTGTTTGTTTTTCTGAGATAAACAATCTTTCTTAAGATGAGGTGGTTTTCCATAGTACCAGCAATCTTTAATCTTATTTTGTTTGACATCGCTTGCTCTCTCATCCTGATGATGGATCACGTAGTGTGATTCAAAACGTTGATGGTAAAAATTGTCACACAATCTAATCCAAAAATTGATTTACAAAACTATGATGGATTGTGGAAATTTGATCACATTAACCAGCAATCTTTCTTTCATTTAGACTAAGAATGTCTTTTCTTTGACTTTCCTCTTGACTTGTGATGCGAAGGGCCTTTTCCTCTTTGAGTTGTTCTTCCACTATTCTCCACATTCAATGTAGAACCTAATGAGGTTGAAGTTTCACCAGTGGTTTTCTATTGCATGCCCTCTCTTGGGATAACACCAACAACTTCATCAAATTTCAAAGTATTTCAACTAGAGATAGCGTTACATACAGCCATAACTAAGCTATTCCAGCTTTCTAGAAAAGAACATAAAAGTAAGAGAGCCCTAACCTCTTCATCAAATAAAATTTTTATAGATGAAAATTGACTGGTGACTATGTTAAACTCATTTAAATGATTTTCTATAGATCCTTCCTCACTCATTTTCATATTAAATAAATGCTTCATAAGAAATACCTTATTCAAAGTTGAGGGTTTCTCGTATAACTTAGCCAATGTCTCCATCAAATCTATAGTCATTTTTTGCTTTGATTTATTGAATGTTATAGATGGGACAAGGCACAATTGAATAGATCCTACTACCATCCTATCCAAGATCTCCCATTCTTCTTCTTTGATCGTTCTTGTCTCTTAATTTCCCTTCTCATGGCTTCAACAAATCCTTCTAATATAGATAATCTTCCATCTACATTTTCCATAACTAAAAATTCTATCCATTGAATTTTTCAATCTTGAATATGGAATCCTCCATTCCTCCCACTCAAATTTGAAAGTCCTATCAATCTACAACAACAAACCTCGCTCTCATACCAATTTTTAGGAACTAACAGATCTAGAACAATATAATAATAATCAGTTAAATGCAGAAAAAAAAAAAAAGAAAACCATAAGAACATAGATAACACAGAGATTTAACATGGCTCACCCAAAACCTGGGCTACATCCACCTACACACTCATCCAACCTTTCTTATTATCCAGTGTTTATAGTGAAAACCCTTACAGCTTAGTACCACTACAAGAAAAACCTATCTCATTATACATCACATTCATGTAATACATAACCCTAAGATATCTTATATGATATATCCCACTTTAGGGGTACTATAAGCCTAACTAAATAAGGCACAATAAAATAGGAGCAAAATTTTTTTCAGGCCGATGCCCTAAACCCCAAAGGATTATGAAGTGTGGACAATCCTTCTCTAGTCAGTCACCATAAACTAACATGATATGCAAGAGAAAATTTTAATCAAGTAGAAAATTCAATCTTAAAGAACATAAAGCTACATTGTCATAAATAGTTGATAGATACAACTATCTTAATTTCAAGAAAAGATGCAAAATGCAGACAAAAGCCTAATGAAAATCTTGAAATGGAAAAATATGACATACCTCTCCCTCATTAGAGAAAAACTAAAATGATCAGGAAAATGGAATGAAGGGCATATTACAATAGAATAATAGAGAAAAACTGAGCATACATGCAAATAGCCATGGGAAGCCTCCCATGAGTGACACATCTTTTGCTCTTGCCACACGTCTTTCTATGCACACCTAGTTTCTTAAGACTTTCTGAGACTAGAGATTCTCAATTGTGTTCTCTACCACAATCCCAATAGTGTAACATTACAATTCCCTGTACCACTGCTTTGTACTATGTGAAAATCAAAATGAGAAAGAAGGCACCAAGCTAGATGAATTAGAAAAGGTGTTGCAGTATGAAATAGAGTTGAGCAACAACGGATTGGTAGATTAAGAGGATTGATTCAGTGAATTGATGTCACCTAATGTAGACTTTCTGCTTGAGAACACCTTTGCGACCAATTTTCTTGCTTTGGATAACATGTGGGATTTAATGGTAACATAGTCTATAGTACATGTTATATTTCTATAATTGATATCAATTGTATTGTATGTTTCTAAACTTTAATGTATCAATATTGTCTGCATCAATTACTACACACCTGAAAGATAAATTTAGAATCATACAATGTGGCAGTCTATAGTGTTATACACATACATTTTAATAAATGTAGAATAAATAGTCATAGTACTTAGTAGTTATGTACTTTGTAGTTTTTCTACTCATGTAATTTCTTGGTGATTTATTTAATATCCATGCAATAGTTTATGTACTTTGTAGCTATGTATTTAGTTGTTTTTCTTCACATGTAATTTCCTGGTCATTTGGTTAATATCCATGCAATAATTTCTTGACGCCAAATCTATCTTTTCCTTTTTCTTTTCAAATTTTCTAAGAAGAATATAAATAAATGTTATAAGGGATAGTTTTATCAGAATTATTTTATAAAGCATAATAAAAAGAAGCTATTGACACATATTTTTATTAATTACAATACTCATAGAGTATAAATTTTTAAATACAAATCAAAATACTAATTCTGATTTTTGGATATTGATTATGTGTGCCTTTTTTTTGCCAACGTTTTGGGTAATACTCTGTGAACCATCATCAGGGAAGAAGAGCAGAAAGGAGTGAGAAGTATATAGGTTGTAGAGATGGAGAAGACTTAAAAAGAGTAGAGGGCAAGGAGGAGAGGAAGGAGAGGTACAAGGCAGAAACTGAGGAGAGGGAAAGGTTAGAGAGGTGAAAAAGACAAAAGACATGGAGGGACAAGGAAAACATGTAGAGAGAGGAACAACCAAATCACTAAAAAGAGAGAAAGAAAAGAAAATAAAAGACTAATTACATTAGACTAATACAAATAAAAAACCTAAATAAAAAGGACATTGGAAACTAGTGAACATCAAAGGGCGAGAAAAAGAGAACAGGCAAGCCAAACATCGAAAAAAGAGAGGGAGAAAAAGCTAAAAGGAAGACAAACAAAGAACATGGGAGAAAGGAGATTATATATATACTATTATAATATGTGTGTGTGTGTGTGTGTGTGTGTGTGTGTATTACATACATATATTATATATATTATATCCTAGAAAAGTTATAATATTATAATATATATTATATAAAACAAATCCAAGAAAGGTTAATGAATAAGAACAAAAAATGACATATATATAAAATATTTATATGTTATCTCCTTTCTCCCCTCTTCTTTGTTTGTCTTCCTTTTAGCTTTTTCTCCCTCTCTTTTTTCAATGTTTGGCTTGGATGTTCTCTTTTTCTCACCCTTCGATGTTTGCTAGTTTCCAATGTCCTTTTTATTTAGGTTTTTTTTTTATTAATCTAATGTAATTAGTCTTTTATTTTCTTTTCTTTCTCTCCTTTTAGTGATTTGTTTGTTCCTCTCTCTGCATGTTTTCCTTGTCCCTCCAGGTCTTTTGTCTTTTTCACCTCTCTAACCTTTCCCTCTCCTCAGTTTTTGCCTTGTACCTCTCCCTCCCCTCCTCCCTGCCGTCTATTATTTCTAAGTCTTCTCCATCTCTACAACCTATTTACTTCTCACTCCTTTCTTCTCTTCTACCCTGATGATGGTTCACAGAGTGTGACCCGAAACATTGGTGAAAAAAAAGCACACATAATCAATATCTAGAAATCAGAATTAATATTATGGATTGTGGAAATGCATTTACAATTACATATCAAAATATTCTTAATATTAAGAACTTCCTTAACTATAATATGTTAAATTTATTTTAAAAAATTATAGAGAAAGTTTAGTGATATCACATTATTTTGACTTTGGTTACTTGCAATTAAATTACAAAGGCTAAATCTATGAAATGAACTTGTATAGAAAATTACATAATGGAAATAGTCAAATATAAAAATGTTTAAATTTATTTTTAAAGTTAAAAGATTGTTAGATTCCTTAAATTTGAATGATCTCACCAAAAAAAACCCTAAGTTTTCCCAATAAATAGCTACATTACTACATAATCAATGAAATGCCTAAGTAAACAATACCCTAACCCTACTGATTCAAGCACATAATCTTAATATTCAAAAGTGTGAATGTAACACAGTTCTTAGAGAAAAACAAAAAAAACAAAATTTAAGAGAGATTAGTGTACTTTTATGAGTGCTAAATTTGATATAACTCCCCCCCCCCCCAAAAAAAAAAAAAAAAAAAACCTTTAAGTTGGTTCTCCACCTTCATAATAAAAATTCCTTTGACATTGAAGATGATGGAAAGAATTACTTTAAATTAAAATTCCTAGTTTCACAGAAAATAATTACTATATCAAATAACAATCATGATCTCCATTAGAAAACTCACTGGCAAACATGCATCGTTTTCAAGCCCAACTAGTTTTGCTTGCAAATTCTCATAAAAGGACTATGGTGGTATTGAAGAAACCATTGTGAAAAAATTATGATAATGTTTCCTTTTCTTTTCCATGAGAGCTTATGTTCAATATGGGGCAGTTTCAAGGTTTACTCTGGAAAAAGAAAACCATTTTTTTTCATAGTGTAGAAATTGATAGGTTCGGTTAAGGATGTGGGCTTCAGTACTGCTAAGAATTTTTTCTATGTAACTATGTAAATATCTTCTTGATCTAAAGGTGGTTGAAGTGGTTTATCCCAATACGTTTTCCAACAAACAATTCTAACAATTTTGGGAGAAAATTCTATTGTCATGGCTAATAAGTTCAAAATGATTTTCTATGTGTAAATCAACTTTTTAAATGACATCATCAAAATAGATGAAAGGAAGTTTTATGAGATAAAAAGGAAAATATATCATCCATGCCCTATTTTTCTTCTCATCACGATGGATACAAGGAAAATAGATAATCATACAATAAAATAAAAATTCAAACTAGATTTTAATACATATAGGCATACTAGTGCACAAATATGTAGCGAGTGATTGAAATGGACAAATCCGACATACCTCTATGTCACTTGAGAAAAGCTAATGATCAGGAAAATGGAATAAATGACATATTACAATAAAATAATAGGGAAAAACCAAGCATACATGCAAATAGCCATGCGAAGCCTTCCGTGAGTGACACGTCTTTTTCACTTGTCACATGTCTTTTTGTGCATGCCTATTTTCTTAAGACTTTTCAAAATGAGAGAATGAAAAAGATTAACTTAAGAAAAGCCAATGCCAGCTATCAAACTTCATGCAACCTCCATGCAACAACACATGTTTCCAACACCTTCTAAAAAATTTCCTAATTTTTTAGCAAGAAATTAAAAAGACTACCAGGAATAAAGCTGATGACGGGCCACACCACCCATACCAACTCACAAAAAAAAAAAATGCAATAATATGGAGACAAGAGAGATGACAAAATGCTTCATAAAACTTCCATTAATACTTGAAATTAATTAGAATATTCTCCAAATGAAAAAAAAAAACTCCAAATTCTTACAATATAAGAGAGATTGCTCGCTAAGAGCTTCTACAAGAAATTACATCCGAAGAGCTTCTACTTGAAGAGCCTGTCTTGAAAAGCTTTTATTTCTCCAACTTCCATTAGAAGAGCTTCTACTTCTTCGAACTTGATTACAAATGATAATAAGCCTTGCTTAAATAGGCACTTCTAATCCAAGACATTACAAACACAACCAATGTGGGATAAAAGGTAAATACAACTACCTTTAAATAAATATTAAATTTCCACCCAAATACAACTAAGCACCCAACAAATATTAAATGCATGATTTAAGGAACTTTCCACAAACTTCTAAATTGCCACCTACACACCTCGATTAATGTAATGACAACTATTTTTCTATTTTTCTATTTACGCCAGCTATGCACCTCGAAAATAAAAATTTCTCTTTTCTCCTTTTTTTTCCTTATTTTATTTTTTAATTATTTTTCCTTCTATTTTCGTCACTTTCTCTCTCCTCCACAATTTTTTTTTTTTTCTTAATAATTTAATTTTTCCATGCAAGATGCTCCTGCATCAGACTCCCCTGGTAGATAGAAAAGTGTGTCCCACACTTTGATGTCAAAAGAAAGATATAGAACCATCTTCATCTTCACCACAAGCTTCTACCTCAATAGGGACAAGAAAACCAACATACAAATCTTCCACATTTTTTTTTTTGCTGATGCATGATGTTCCTGCATCCAACTCCCATGGTAGGAAAAATTTTGTGAATATGGATTCACAAAATGAAGTAGCCACTGTTGACAGATTTTTTTTTTCCTCTTCCTCCAACACATAGCCGGAACAAGTATCCGATGCTGAAATTTCTCCTTTGCAATGAACTCTATCCAAGTATAAATCTCATCCTCATCCAGTCTTGTTGAATTAATCACACCTGTAATAAATCTAGCAACACCATACCAATCTTCCTTTGCATACCATACATCATGAACAAGATCCTCATGCAAACCATTATTAATATCTTTTAAACTCATATCAAAGACAACATCCCATGATTCATAAGAATTTACCTGTTTGACATCTTAATCTTCACTTGCATCTTTTATGTTGTCAACAATGCACGTAACTACTCCACTTGCTTGATCTCCAACTAAGGCACTATACTCTTCCTCCATTGTTTTAATCTTCCAATCACCTTCATCTACTTTTGGCATACAAATCTGGTTATCTTCATGCTCTTCCTCTTCTCTTTCATCTTTTTCAACTTCTGGTTTGCAAATAATTTTCTCTTCATCCGCTTGCTCTTCCACTAGATCATCTTCCTTTTCCACATCCAAAGAATTATCAACATCTCTTTTCTGGTGACATGCTCTTCGTTTCCGCAACTCAGCTTCTAATTCATTCACTTGCTTCAGCCAATCAACTAGCAATGATTGTTGATTTCTTGCTCTAAATTTCTCAAGTTGAGGAATCCTCAGAATCCATCCAATCACAAAAGTCATCTTCTTCTTTCTCTTCTCCATAATCAAGTCTTCAGAAGAAAAATCTCATGCAACACAAGAACCTTGTGCAAACTACCTCATAGTCGGCGATCTATCTACACAATCAAGAACTTCTTGACAAACTTCAACCAACTCAAGGTCCTGGTGCAAACTGCCTCACGTTCGGTGATCTGTCTGCACTCTCAGGAACTCCTGCTCTGATACCACTGATGACGGACCACACCACCCATACCAACTCATAGAAAAAAAAAATGCAATAATATGGAGACAAGAGAGATGGCAAAATGCTTCATAAAACTTCCATTAATACTTGAAATTCATTAGAATATTCTCCAAATGAAAAGAAAAACTCCAAATTCTTACAATATAAGAGAGATTGCTCGCTAAGAGCTTCTACAAGAAATTACATCCGAAGAGCTTCTACTTGAAGAGCTTGTCTTGAAAAGCTTTTATTTCTCCAACTTCCATTAGAAGAGCTTCTACTTCTTCGAACTTGATTACAAATGATAATAAGCCTTGCTTAAATAGGCACTTCTAATCCAAGACATTACAAACACAACCAATATGGGATAAAAGGTAAATACAACTACCTTTAAATAAATATTAAATTCCCACCCAAATACAACTAAGCACCCAACAAATATTAAATGCATGATTTAAGGAACTTTCCACAAACTTCTAAATTGCCACCTACACACCTCGATTAATGTAATGACAACTATTTTTCTATTTTTCTATTTACGCCAGCTATGCACCTCGAAAATAGAAATTTCTCTTTTCTCCTTTTTTTTTCCTTATTTTATTTTTTTATTATTTTTCCTTCTATTTTCGTCACTTTCTCTCTCCTCCACAATTTTTTATTTTTATTTTTATTTTTTTATTTATTTTAATAATTTAATTTTTCCATGCAAGATGCTCCTGCATCATGCATCAAAAGCCCATAACCAATGGGAAAAAAGAAAGTGTAAATAAGAAAATCATTTTAATAGGAAATATTTTGAAGACCATAGGTAAAGAAGAATGCACATTGTCCAAGGAACCAACTAATGTCAAAAATGCTACTAAAAAAAATTAGATCATACTAAATCCTCTGAATTGTAATAGATCCATATTCATAATGTTAAATTCAACTGTCATAACCACATAGTTTATATTGTGATCCAAAATGATAAATAATATGATATTGTTTTCCTCTTATATGATTTATTTAACCATTTGTTCTTCTCCTTGCTAAGAAATAACTATATTTATCCTTCTCCAAGATTTTCTTTCAAATAGGATTTTAATATCAATGATGCTTGCCAAACTTGTATGCTACTCTTATTATTATTGTTTTAATAAAATCAAACCATTGAATCAATGATGGGGCACTCTAAATAAAATTCATTTTTGAGATGTGTGCACAACATATTGTTTTCTTGAGATGTGTTGATGGTTGGCAACATCTGTTCCACAACAAGAAAGCATTTTTAAAAGAGAAAAAAATAAGAAGACAACTTTAATTTAACAAAAATTTTATCTTTAATTGATCAAATTTGACTTATGATTTAAGAGTTTTGGGTGTATGAAATTAAGGATTCTAGAATTTCTTTATGCATCTCAAGAATCGATAAACTTTAATTCACAAAATTTTTTCTCCAAATTTATGTGAAGTGTGAAATTTGTTTCAGTCTCTATTATTAATTTAAAATATGTAATATTTTCATTTTTTTATATTATAACTATAGTAGTTAAATATTCTTTAAAAAGTTACAATAAATGCAATTTGTATTGGCAATTGTATTTTTTTCCTAAAACATATTTGTTTAATGTGATTGCTTAAGAGTAAGTTTTCTCTTAATAATTATTTTACATGAACAAAGTTTTAGCTTAGTGAATGTTAAAGAAGTTTATTTTTAAATTTGTATGAAGATTAAATTGTATATCAATTTTAAACAAGAGCTTACAACACAAGTAAACTACAAGTCTCTTATTAAAAAAATTGTATATTAATTCCAATAATATTTGTAAGCATCTATTATCTATGCACAATTTAATGTATTAGCTAAAGATAATATTGTATATAAAAGTGTTGAATTTATAAAATTCTAATTGGCTAGGAATCATTTTTCCCTTAAGTTATTGCGCAAGATATAATTATGCTTAAATTTTTAGAATTAATATTGTTTACATCAATAACATAGCTTTAAAAATATAGACATTAAATTATACATTACTTTCAATTATAGATAGTACATCTAATCAAACAAGAGCTTTGGTAGAGCTTAGCTCCCTCCCTTGTGAAAGGATTAGAAGGTGAAAGAATGCAAAGATAATAGGTCTCATTTTTTAGATCGATCACCCCATAGTAAATAAGAAATAAAAAAATGTATATTGCTATTCTAGTAGAAATATATGGAATAATCATATCACTTCCACCAGAAGTATCCTTCTCAAGTAGTTATTGGATCCAATCCGACCAATAGAAGTCATAAATATAAGATTAATATCATTTTTTTTGTATTTTTTAAATAAAAATATTGAATTATTAAAATTTGTTTAAATACTTTGCAAAAATAAAAAATATTTATTAAATTCAATTTATAAGCATTATATCTAAATTAACTAATAATAATTTTACACTTCATAGAGGATATTTTGTTTCAACTTAGAGGAGATTTTGTTAACATTGTTTGTATATTTTATTACCCTTGATATTAGATGTTTATTATTATTAATACACTATTATTATGTTGTAATAATAATATTTTTGTATTAACTATAGTGATATCGAAAAGATAAGAGGAGGTACCAAATTAATTGAGAGTTGAGACACCAAAGTTTACAAGTACATAAAAATATACAGCAGCAAAGAAAGTACAACAACAAAAGCCTAGCTCAAGATATTAGATTTATCTTCACCTAAGCAGTCCATCCTCCAAGATCCTACATCTGCACAATATTCTTGATTTTCTAAATTTGGGCCAGCGTGTGCAATTGTTTCTTAGTAGGAGGTGATCCCACAATAATGGGTTCCACTTTTTGACCAATTTTGACATTGAAATCAATATTTTTTCAAGAAACATCACGTTCGAGTGACTATATCTCTAAAACTATAAATAATTTCAAGATGTCATAAACTAGTGATTTTTAGTACTATGTTTCTATTTTTTAACCATATTTTTTAATGTAAAAATATAAAATTATTTATGTCAATTTTTTCTTCTCCTCCGTAAAGTGGTACATAATAAAATTCAATATTTTTAAAGAGCGACAGTCCATTTGACACACATTACATTTTTTTTCTAGAAATGACAATGAAGTAATTCTTTTGGCATTAAATTTGTAACATCAATATCTAGAGGATGCATTTGGTTTGATTCATTTTGGTTGAATATTGTAAAGTTAATGAAGTTTTGAAGTGACACCAATCACAATTTAGACATAGGATCATTTTGACATAGATAACTTGAAGTCAATTTATCATAAATCTATTTTTTTTTTAATAGAAAGCTATCTCAATAAGTTGTTTCCTACATATTTTTCAAAAAAAATTTGACCTAATTTATAATTTTCTCGAAGTGTTGAATTTGATTGATGTTCAATCGGTAATCAATGTATTATGAGTTAAACTCGTATTTGAAAGTGTTAATGATTAAAATATGTATTACAATTATAATCATTGGAAAGCTTGCTCTGAGTAGCACATTTTGACATTTTTTATTTTATAGTAGGAGATCATTCTTCTGCAATTATGGGTGTCAAAAGAGCAAAAACAAATAAAGAAAAAAGGGACAAAATTTTCTTAGTTTTGGATGTTCTAGCAAACATATTTTATATGTTTGCTGTGAACATACAGGCTAAAATTTCCAGACCACCAAAAATTTACTAACACATGTTCATGCAAACATGTCTAATTTATGGTGTTCATGTGAACATGAAGGAAAAAAAAATTGACATTAGCTTCAGACAAGTAATTTAAAAATAGTGATAGCGACAAAAAAATCCATACAACAAAATGTTTATATAGTTATTGTGTGAAATTTATCTTGAGACAAGAGGTAATTTTTTTTTTTTTTATGATTTTATAATGGGAAACAAGAAAGGAAGGTAAAACAAATATGCAAGAAAGAGATCTGATGAAGTAGAACAAAGAAATCTTTAGAAGATTGTGGCACGTTATCATCAAATTAAACAAGGTGAGGGAAATGTTGAAGAAGGATCAAAAGAAGTAGAATAAGTGCATATGGGAGAGAGGTCAAGAACACTTCCTATGAAATATCAAACAGTGAATGTTGAAGAAGGTTCAAGATCACTCCCTACAAAGGTTCAAATAATAGAATTCAGAGAAGGGTTAGAATCTCAAACAATGAATATTGGAGAAGGCTCAAGATCGCTCCTTGTAGAAATTCCAATAATACAAGTCAGAGAAGGGTTAGGATTAGGTGCAAGAACTAGTATGGATGACCTCCTAAATATTTCTCAATCTATAAAGAATGGTATTTCTCATAAGAATTTAGATCATTTACTTAAAATGGATGTGGATAAATTGAGAAAACTTGTAGCTACTGTTCAACCATTAAGTTTGTCTAAGAAAAGGTCAATGAATAAGAAGATAAGAGAAATTATGACTCAATTTGATAACACTAAAACACTTGAACAAGCTCAGTTGCTTTCACTTTTTCTTACACAAAAGAAGTTGCAAGAGGCATTGAAATTGTTAGGTGTAGACACAACATCAAAGAAGAGAAGATTTTTTAGCATGCAAATTGATCTAATTGAAAATGGTAAACAAGGTTTGAGAAACATAGGAAAACACTCTCAAACTAAAGATATGTTTGTGGCAAGAAAAGTGAAGTTGATGTCTATTGTAAATAAGAATATGACCCAAAATAGACAACTATCTTCAATTTCGTCTAAAATGGGTTTTAGTAGGAAAACAATGAGAGAATATGTTAAGAGAAGATTAATTGTGGATGACAATACTATGAAGGGCAATTGGGTAGTTATGTGTAGAGCACCTCGTTCTGATAGGATTGAAGAGTTATTAAAAAAATCATTCATATCATTTTGGATTGATAACACTCATCCTTCATCAAATAGTAGAGATGGTATCAGGCATAGGATTGCACTTGGTCAACATGAATATCATACAAAATATTGGTTGGACACAACACAACATGAGTTATATGTGTCATTTTGTAGTGAACATCCTAATGTAAAAGATGGGAAAACATTGTTTGAAAAATTGAAGCCGCACTTTGTGAGGTCAAACAAAGTGTTTGAAATGTGTTGTTGTCATCATCATATTGAGTTTGATCTCTACTATTAGGTATTTCAAAAGTTTGTAGAAGACACATATGGTTTTCATGTTGCTCCTCCTAGTAGGAGAAGTGAGTTTATATCATCCATTTTACGTGACAAAATAGATGATCCAACTAGTCAAATAAATTGCATCAAAGTATTATGTGAAACATGTGGTAAATTGGCTCAAGTTCCTTTGAAAATTGAAAATATTGATGTAACAAAAAAAATGAATTTCAAAAGTTACAAGTATGTTAAGAATGAAACAAAGTTGAAGAAAGAGACAAAAAGGTTGCAATATGTTGAAGAGGAGTTACTTGTTATAATATTTATGGATAGATTTAAGAATTTGATTCAACCTTATGTTCATCACATATTTTTTGCAAAGTGGCAAGCACAACAGTTTCAAACTTTGAGAGATAGTTTCCCACTTGGAACAATTGTATTAGGTGTTAATTTTGTCGAGAACTATTCCTTTGTTCATTAGAAACCAATTTAATTAGATTATTTCTTTTCTAAGTAGGTCACTATTATGGTACATGTTTGTTATAGACATGCACAGTTAGATTTGGATGGTGTTCAAAGTACAGTTCAAGCATGAGTAATTAAAAAGGAATATCATTTTTATACAAGTGATGATAAAAAACATGACATTTAGTATGTAGAAGATTGCTTCAATATGTTCTTTTCTTATTGGAAAGAAAGAAACATAAATGTTGATAAACATTATGTTTGGTCTGATGGATGTGTTGCATAGTTCAAATCATCTAGACCATTTTATGCATTGTGTAAATATCATTTGCAATGAGAATATAAAAGACATATGAAATTTCTTTGAGAGTGGCCATGGAAAAGGTGAACATGATGGTGTTGGAGCTTGCATCAAACATGCTTTGTGAAAGTATTAAATGAATTATCAGGGAGTTTGTGTAAATGATGCACATGATGTTGTTGAATGGTGTAAGACAAATTTCACATTAGATGAGGTCTGGACATAGATAACAAGTATGGATGTGTACATCAGATTATTTTTTATGCAATTAAGTTATAAAATTTTATTGTTAGTTTTTTTTTTTTCAATTTGTTGAAGTTTAAATTTAATTTGTCCATATTTTCAATTTAATGAACTTTCAAGTGTTAATAGAAAAAACATGCATGGTTGCAAGAGGATAGAAAAGACACATTCCTTACATTCAGACATGAGTATGGATAATATCAATTGGACATTGAAGACAAGAAAATACTCATTTTTTTGACAATTGCATTGATGAAAACTATCAAGAATGCATCAATCAAACACATGGATATATAGGTGCATGGATTTTGGTACCAATTGATGTTATTGATACATTTGATAAAGATGATGAAAATTTTGATGTTATTCCATTGATTTCCGATGATTATAATCATATCTTTTGATTGGTAAAAGTGGGTGAGTATCATAAAAATTAATCTCAACTTGTTGTTTAATTATCAATTTTAACTATCTTATATATATTATACACATATATAGATGTATACTTGTTAGGAAGGAGATGTCTTTGCAGTGATTGTTGAGCCTAGAAATCATGAAGGTGTCAGTTACTATTTATTGCAATGTACTGTATAGAGGACAAAGTTATAAGACCCTGAAGAAATATGGAATGTTGTTCCCCATAGGTAAATGATACATACATACATACACACACACACACACACACACACACACACACACACACACACACACACACACATATATATATATATATATGTATGTATATAAATATGTATATGTATGTATATATATATATATATATATATACATATCTATATACATATATATATATATATATATATATATATATATATATATATATATATATATATATATATATATGTATATATATATATATATCTATATACATATGTATATATATATATATATATGTATATATATATATATATATATGTATATAGATATGTATATATATATATATATGTATATACATACATATATAAATATATACATACATATATACGTATATACATACATATGTATATATATAGGTAGCTTTATGTCTATCAAATTTTAAAATACTTAAATTTTTGGTGAAGTTTATATTGTGATAGAGGGAACATATTTGAAGCGAGACAAAATAATCCAACATGGAATGCACTTTTTTGATTATCAACCTGACAATAAGGTTTTACAATACAGACACCTGGTCATTGCTACTAGGATTTGTGTACATCTAGTAAAACTTAAGCATGTACATTGCAAGTGGAGACTAGACATTAAAGATCATGAAAAAATATTTCATGTTATAAGTGTACATCATGGTTGATTATAACTTTGAGATTTATTTTATAATAATTTGAATATAAACTTTGACGAAATATGTTTGTAATTATACAATCATAGTCTTAGTTATCATTACTTTACTAAAATACTATATAAATTAATAATATTAATTGTACTATGGATGAATTTAATAATTTAACAACTTGATATAAATAGGCAATTGAAGTTAGTTCAAACTTACACAATCATTAGATATCTAGATATGTATGAAAGATAATTTAATATATTAGAACTCTTAAATATGAACATCTTTTCAAACTATTGAATTTCATCTTGAATTAAATGTGTTTTTAATTGTACAATCATGTGACACTCTTAGTTGTCAAATTAAAAAACTATATAAATTAATAATATTAATGTACCATGGATGAACTTAATAGTTTAATAACTTGATATAAATAGGCTAAGTTAGTTCAAACTTACACAATCATTATCTATAGGTATGTATAAAAAATAATTTAATATGTTAGAATTCTTAAATATCAACATCTCTTCAAACTATTGAATTTCATATTGAATTAAATGTGTTTTTAATTATATGGTGATACTAGATTAGTTATCATTAGTTTATTAAAAAACTATATAAATTAATAATATTAATTGTTCCATGGATGAATTTAATAATTTAACAACTTGATATAAATAGGCTAAGTTAGTTTGAACTTACACTATCATTATCTATAAATATGTATCAAAAATAATTTAATATGTTATAATTCTGAAATATCAACTTCTTTTCAAACTATTGAATTTCATCTTGAATTAAATGTGTTTTTAATTGTACTATCATAAGTTATTAATTACCATTAGTTTATTAAAATTATGTATAATTTAATAATAAATTAAAGGATGAATTTAATAATTAAACAACTTGATATAAATAGGCAATATGTAAGTTAGTTTGAACTTACACAATCATTAAAGATATATATGTATATATCAAAGATAATTTAATATTTTTTTTAATAATTCATTTATCAACTTTTTTTGAAACTATTGAATTTCATAAGTGAATTAAGTGTGTTTTCAAAATTGTAAGATTATAAGTTCATAGTTATCAAATGTTAGTTTATTAAAAAATTATATCTTTTAATGTTAGTTTATTGCATCTACGGTCATACTCTTAAAATTTAAATTAGTTTAAATTAATATGCTTTTAAATATTATATTTTGTAAAAGTTTTCTAAAATAATGTATTGGCTTATCTAATTAACATATTTTTATCCACATAAAACTAATATTCATCTTTAGCAAGTTAGCAATTGATAATTTAAGAAATATGTATCTTTCTAACTTCCTACTAATTGATATAACAAATTTTCATCTTTATTCCTACTAATTGATTTACCAAATATATGTATCTTGAGTCCTCCTAATAGTTCATTTCATATAATGATTACAACTACATATAATGTTTTATAATTTATAATCTAAATCATTTGGGTTTATTTAGTAGTTTTGAGCACCTATATTAATTCAATTCAATCACCCTATTTAAATTATTACTATATTTCCAAATTTTAAATTAGGTCCATAGATCAATTCAGAACTTTTTTGAATATTTAACTATTGAAGTAGGGTTTTAGAGAAGTTAATTTAATTATTTTACAATGATGACAATAAAATCTAAATTTTAAAAACTATAATCTTATTGATCAAGAATGTTCTACTATAATACTATAAAAGAAATAACACACATGTATATATACATGTACACGTCTCAAGACCATGTTCTATAGCTATAATACAAAAAAATACACATACACATGTATACACATCTCAAGAATAAACATCTACATCTATTATATCTCTACAACTAAAATGCATACAAATACAAACTGTAAATCTCGAATAAATACATGTACATAGAAAAATATAAAAAAGTCATATATACATGTGACCATCTAACTATTGAAGTGTACTCAATAATCAAATAAATAGTGAAACATATATGTATACATGTATGTCATCAAGGTACTAAAATACACATATGTGTATGTAAACTATCTCCAATATATAAATGATTCAAAAAATATATAAAGATCTGCAACTACTAGAGGGACCCTCAAGATGCATACGTATAGAACGACCCTCCGATTGACTCTCTTGTGCGTCCTCTTGCCGAGGCACATCAACTGAGCCATGCAAATATATATATATATATATATATATATATATATATATATATATATATATATATATATATATATACATATATGTACGTTAGAGTTCTATCTAAACATACATATACAAGTGTGTACGTTCAAATTGAATACAAACTTTCATATATATATACATATATATACATATACATATACATATACATATATATACATATACATATATATATATATATACACACATATACATATACATATATACATATACATATACATACATATATATATACATATATGTATATATATCTATATATACATATATGTATTATATATGTATATATATATATATTATATACATATCTATATATTATATACATTTATATATATTATATACATACATATATATATATATATATATTATATACACATATATATATATATATATATATACATATATATATATGTATATATATATATATATGTATATATATATACTTTTGTCAGGTCAATAGGTCTTTTTCCTTTAGGTGTTAAGTTTCTCCATCGGGTTTTCATCTAACCCTTTCTCCCGCATTGTATAACCGGGTGGGTATTCCTTATTGGCATGAGTCTTGAGGGTAGTCTAGATCCCTACTCCATGGAGATTCTTGAATTATGCTCTATCAGATAATTTACTTACAGTGCATTTTGATCAAGGTGAAAGAAAGTTGAAGCAGTAGAAAATCAAGTTTTGGCTTCTCCTCAACGGGTTTTCGCACCCAAAAGGTGAAATTCTGCAAGGATTTGCAAATGCTATCTGTAAGCTTAACTAAGGTGAAATGAATTATGTTATTGAAGGATCATTCAAAATTTTTCATCATTTCACTATGAGAATCTTTAAAAACTTAGTTAAATAATCAGAATTGAGATTAGTGGAAAATTTATAAATAGCTTCTCCTCAGCGAATTTTGAAGCCAGGAGTCAGTTTTTTGCAAAGGCCCTTGTGGAAAGTAAAGTGGGTATATGGGTCCCACCTTTAACTAGCGAAGCTACTTTTATATTTTTTGAAGGCTTTAAGTAAAGTAGTTAAGGAAGAAAAGGCAAGAGAAAGGCAAAAGCAGAAAAAAAGAAATCGACTTCTCCACTGCAGGGTTTCTACCCTCGAAGGCAATTTTTCGTATTCGATGGAAAATTGTTCTTGCAAGCATGGTAAGTGTGTAAATCGATTGCAAACTATTTTTCAGAAAGAAATGGAAGCAAATCAATTGAATTTGTATGGTTATTTCAAGAAAAATCAAGTTAAGTGGATTTTACCCTAGGGAGTACTCTGTTCTTATTTTTTTGAAATGGGTAATAATGGGATTTAAGTCAGTAATAAAGAAAAGTTACCATTAGGCCAACAAAAATAGTTAAAAGACATGGATAAATCCATTAGAACCCCTACATTTACTAATCCAATGGATTCACCCTTAAATTAGCTCGTGTGGCACGATTTATGAAATTCAACGGGCAAATCAAGGGTTATTATATAAAGAAGATATAACAGATTTTCAAACTACTTCTTTAATGTTATATTGTTATATTGAATAAGAGCTTTTAGAAACTTTCTAAGATACAAAGTTTATTCTTAGCATTATTCATAATTGTTGAAATTCTATTTACTTTGTATCAATCAAAGTCACAAGATTCGTTGGTTTCGATGGATTGGGTGGAATCAAGTCAGCATGTTCGAGTATCATGGATACTTCACTCCATTTCTCTGATATGCAATATTTTCAAAGAAGATTAAGAATGGAGCCAATTTACCCAATAATGGAGAAGCTTTGAGGAAGCGAATTAGTATAAGCAGCTAGATTTCCTGTAGCAGTACAAGTGCCAGAGTTGATTTTGGAGTGTATCAATCATTATAACCTAGATACAAAGTAGATTCTTCTACCTGATCAAATGGTGTTGATTTCAATTGATCACCATGCAGTAGTGAATTGTTTATGGATTCCAGAATGGGAGGAGTTGTCTGATTTAATCATGGGAGGAGCTATGTTAGAATTCTCTCTGAAGAATATGGTTTGGAGGAAAGAGATTATGAATTCTTGGTTCCAAAAGCCAAGGACAGTTAAAAGTAAGATTCCTAAAACCCTATTTGGCACTGATCTTAAGCAAAAGATTGTGGACATTCTGGTCCTTAAACATTGACTCAAAGGTGAGGTAGAAGCCTTTAACTTTGTATAACAATACTTCTTTTTGGTGCAAGTTATTTTCTCAGATACACAGTATATTGACTCGGCGTATGAGGTCAGTCAGCATCTTTCTAGGGCTCTCAGTGCAGCCAAGTTTTATAATTCATTTTATATGTCTTCTTTCTTGATATATATGTTAGATTCCCTTCAATTGTGGTTGGGACTTCCCAGAATTAAGAATTTTCATTATAATGTGAAAAGTTATGAATTTTATCCATGCTTGCAGTTACAGAATAGTTATGAAGAGTATATTTGGGTAAATGATGCGTTCACCATGAGAATATGTAGGGAACTTCAAGGATGTCTGGAGCAAAGATTCAGTCCTAAAGTGATGGCAGCCATTAGTCAATTTGGTAGTTATTTCATTCAGTTCTCATCCTTTTCTTATTTGTGCCTTGCAACATTTGATGGATTTCCTTTGAACCTACCTAGATATCCTGATGATATGATCGTGCTTGTTGAGATCACGAGGCAAGAAATTCAAGTGAATAGGCTAAGTGCTAGTTTGAGGAAGAAGGGGTATGAATTCCCCATAAAAGTTGGAGCCTACAATTGTGAGACTAGATCCGATGCAAAGAACATACTCAAAGAATTTGAGAACAAATATGAATTGGAAGAGTATGAAGTGGTAAGCCATTTAGAATTCTTGATTTGGGGTTCTAGAACTCAAAATCCAGATTACGATTCTGGGAACTTGATTTGGAACCATTTGGTTCACCAAGAATTCATTATGAGAATACACATTTCCTTATTTTGGTTGCACAATTATGGAATTGCAATACCGATGTGAATAAGTTTTTTTTAAATAGTTTTTTAAGTTTGCAAACCTAATTCCAGTCAACGAAAGCCATTTTCCTCAACTCCCGACCACAAAAATTTATTTTGGATTTATTCCAATATATCTACCATCTTTATAGGAATTATAGAAAAAGACAAGAGGTACAACAAAATACTTTGGAGTCACACTTTAAGAAGAAGGAGCTTACCCCCAAAACTCAGAAATTTGTCTTTCCATCCAACCAGTTTCTTTTGAAATTTCTCTATGATGCAAATCCAATAGTAATGTTTGGGTTTTCTTATAGAGAAAGTGTTGCTGAGATAAATATCTAGGAGACTTTAGATTTAGCATTCCAGTTTTGCAAAAAATGATTCTTTGAATGTCTTGTTGAGTGTTAAAAAAGAAGAGTTTTCTTTTATGAAAGTTTATATATTGGCTAGACAAATTCACATAGTTATATAACAAGGTCTTCCAAGCTTTGGCTTCAAAAAGGATAGCTTCTCCAAATAGGATAGTATCATAAAAAAAATTCTCATAAGTAGTGGTGGGGATATTAGAGGTCTCTTTGACACCACAAATAAATCTAGAGAGTTTTAAGATAAAAGCACAAACCTGTGTCACATTTTTATAAAGGAAAAGGCTAATAAAAACATAATTGTTCACCTTCAGTGACATAAAACTAGTAGTAGTATTTAGAATTTGGCAATGAATTATACTAATGAAATGTGTTGATATATATGAAGTTTAGGATTATAATTTATAATTATTATTTGGAATAAGAATTGATATATTTTCCTAATTTTTAAAGACAATTTTTTAGTTCCTTAAAAATGATGAAAATTAGGGGTCTAGTTCCCACCACAAAATTAAATGAAAATAAACTTATTTCCATTTGATCTTAGATTATGTTATAGATAACATATATGGCTAGAACAATCAAAATAAAAAATTTCTTTAGACCTATATGTTCTCTTTCATAATGATTCAAATTTCAACTCACTTGAAATTGATAGTTTTCATCTCCCACCACATTTTTCAAAATAAGTCTATTCTAACCAAACTAAAATTTATACATTCTGGAGAGAACTCTCTCCTCTAGAATATCATATGATTTTTAATGATTACAAGACATAATAACCTAGCCAAAATAACCCTGGACAAAATAACCTAGCCATAATAACCCAAGGGCAAAATAACCCAGGGTCATAATAACCTAATCCAAAATAACCCGAGTCAAAATAACCCATGGAAAAAATAACCCCATAGGATTATAGAGAAATGAAAACAAAATTTATAAATTACAAGTATCTTTCTAAGAAAAAAACTTATTTGAATTTTCAATTAAAGTGTCAAATTATGAGCAATGCCTCTTATATAATCTAAAATATTATTATTGTCATAACCATCAACTAGTCTTTTTAGTCTTTCTTTGAGTTCATGGTATTTTTTCTTGCTTGGTTGTGTAGTGTGTCCAGCCATATATTTCTCTATTTTATTCTCTTTATGACCGTGTTCTTTTTTCACTGCTTTGATGAATCTCCAGATTAAGCTATGCAATGATTGGAGTGATTCACTAAATCCTCTATGCCATCCCTCAATCGAATTATTAGTTTTGGGAAGATCATCTTGAATAGCTAAATAGCAATTCCACATTCTGATTGGAAACTTGGGTGATCATCTATTACCTCTTCTAGTTAGTCTTCAAATTCATGTGTCTTCAAAATAATAAGTCATTGGTTGCAAAGTCTCCTCATGTTCTATATAATAAGGAGATTCTAGAAGTATTTCAAATGCGTTGATTACATATATTTGAGGGACAAAAGCTAATGCAGCTAGTTTTTTGATCTCAAATGAAAATACTTCGTCTACACTATAACATGTTTGTAGACATACTTCTTGAACTTCCCTCCAAAAGCACTAAGAGAAATGGAAAAGACATCCTTGAATAGTGATATTTGGAAAATTTTTAGAAATAGCTCCCTTGAAACCTAATTCAAAATCAATAAGTATAGTTTTTGGGTTTAGATCAGGTTACAGTTGTTTTAATTTTACAAGTACTTGTGTATAAGTAGATCTTGTTTTGTTGGTCATAAGAATATAGACGAGTGGAAATATTGCATCATTTTCAAGCCATGAATTGTGTACAATTGCTGAAAAATACTTGCTACTATTTTAAATGTACCATCAATAAACCAATTTTTAAATTCTTTTAGTAGTTGCAAATTTTGTGTGGTGGTCAATATTAAAAAATGATTCTCATCATCACTATCATGATAAATAAACTTTTCCCCTCTATTGGTAATTTTATATTAAATTGGTAAGATAAAATCTCTCGATGTCTGAGGATTTGGTGGTGGTGCTTAAAATCTTATTCTTTTCCTTCGAAACATTTTGGATAATGCATTGGTTGATGGTATTGCTCCTGCTACCATTAATGAAATGTTAGAAGATGTAGTAGAAATGATATTTCTTGTAGAATCTTGAGTCAAGCATCCCATGTCTTTCATTTCATTCAACTTCTGTTTGATAGTGATTATCTCAATTTTTGCAGCATGATTGCGTCTTGTACTGTTAATCACATCAACTAATTTTGTTTGTGTTGTAGTATAGCACCAACTTGAATATTTATTTGTAAAATATTCTGCACAATGCCAAATCATTTTATTGACACCTTCTTGATGAAGAAAATATGTGTAACCATTTAAAATGAGTAATTTTTTTTTTCACTTGTTAAAAATTGAAGAGGCAAATTTCTTGATTCCCTAAAAGTATATTTATTTTTGTATACTTTATAGAAACCCCTAGAAAAAATTAATATAATGTTTAAAAAATTATATTAATTTTTTCTTTTTAATGAATTTTTTTTTTTTTTTTTTCTTATCACTCTACAAACTCTCCATTCTTCTCCCCTTTTTCCTTCCTTTACTTCTCTAAGCTCTTAATTTTATCACTTTATATATCCTCTTAATGCCTCTTCATAATGCCTTTTGACTTACATCTTTTCATTATAACTCTTATTTAGCTTATTCCCACGAATTTATCTTTATTTTTATAATTATTTACCATTTTATAAGTTATTTAAGCATATTAAATGTGTTTTAAGGCCATTTTAGGGGTATATAATGGATATATGATCTAAAAATGACCTAAATATCCTCTATGGTCCCTCAAAATCCCTTTTTAAGCATACTAACTTGATTTAGAATAACTATGGGTTATTTTGTCCATGGGTTATTTTGACAATGGGTTATTGTGATCTTGGGTTATTGTGTCCTTGGGTTATTATGGCGGGATTATTGTGTCCATGGTTATTTTGGCTGGATTATTATGTCCAACACCCATTTTTAATTTTTTAATATGACTTAATATATTTTTTATTTTTCAAAATCAACATCTTCTTGAGTGTTAAAATATGTACTTGTAAAATTTTTTAATTACAATATACTATATCTAATTAAAACACTATAAACTCTATAAGAGAATATTCTTCACTTTGAGCTCTATAAAATGTTGTTTATATTTTATTAAAAAATTATTATAAAAAATATTAAGAGTTATTGAAAATCAATTTTTTAAAATAATTTTCTTTCTTGAATAATTGGATACAAACTAGTATAAACCATGTATTTAATACACATTTCCACTTTTAGCAAGAATGAATTTAGATAGATCATATGTTTGAACAAAATTTATTTTTAAATACACATACTCACATTCAATCATGCTAATAAGTCTGCCTGAAAGGTGACACAATTTTGTACTTTTACCCTTTAGTCTATTCACATTCCTACTTAGGACATCCTCCATGATTATAAAAAGGTAAGGGGAAAGGGGGTCTTCTTAGCTGCTACCTCTACTCGTAGTGAAAAACTCTAAGGGGCCACCATTGACAAGAACCACATAGCTAGTAGAGGTGACACAACTCAAAATTATCTTTTGGAACTTACCAAAGAAAACAAATTTAGCTAACATGTTATCAAGGAACAACCATTTTACCCTATCATACACTTTAGAAATGTCAATCTTGAGAGTCATTTTTTGTTTAACATTGGCATTCACAGAGTGTAAGGTTTCATGATTCATAATGATTACATCCATAATATTCCTCCCACCAACAAAACCTTTTTCATTTTTTGAAAAAAAAATTCCCAAGAGTAGTTTCATCCTATTCACCATAACCTTGACTATAATTTTGTAAATAGTATTAAAAGGAATCATAGGACAAAGTGATCCATACATTTGTGCTCAATTTTTTAAGGAATGAGCAAAATGTAAGTTTTATTAGTTTTATTTGTCATATTACTCATTTTGAAGAACTGAGATCCAACTTTGAAAACATCCTCACCCACAATGTCCTAGTATTCTTGGAAAAAAAATTAGGGGGAACCCATCACCACCTAGAGATTTGAAGCCTTGGAAGAAGAATGCAATTTTTTTTTTTTTTCACTATTAACCTTTTTGGTCATAGCCACATTTTCCTAAGGAGAAGCAAGCTCAAGAATACAATCTAGTAGATCACCAGGATCTTCCACACCATCATCAAAACCACCCCTTTGACAAAAGTAGTTTATGGCTTTAGCATTGATATTAGCTTCATCTGTAACCACCTTATCATTTTCTTCTTTAAGAGATTTGATTTCATTTCTACTCTTGTGTTGCAAGGTTGTATGAGGGAAGAATCTATTGTTCCTATCTCCTTCACTAAGCCATTAGATCTTAGATTTTTGCCTCCAAAAGGTTTCTTCCTGGGTAGTCATGGAGAGCTATTGGTGTATATAGGATCTTTCCAAATTATTGAAGGCCAGGTCATTCATATTTTCTTCCACTTTCTTTTGGGAGATCGGGAGTTTTCTTTCCAAATTATTTTTCTTCTCAAAAATATTTCCAAAGGATAGTTTATTCCACTTCTTAACCTTATCTCTAATAACATCTAGTGTAAAGTTAAACTTTAAAAGAGGAGAAGAACTGGTTGGGATCTTCCACCATCCATCTATGAGGTATCTTAACTTTCCATTGGATTGCCACATTGTCTCTAATCTAAAAGGGCTATCTTCTTTTTTTCCTTCTTTCCATTCCATGTGTAGAGCACTACAGTCTGTTCATGTTCTAGGTTTGGCCTCAAGGAAGAAGTCATCAATATTACTCCAACTGGATGAATGAGAAAACCTATCCAATCTAACTTGGATAAGGTGCTTTCCCTTTCTCTATTTGGACCAAGTAAACCTTGCACCTTTGAGGTTCAGATCTAATAAACCAGTCACTTGGAAAAGGTCTTCAAGTTTTTTCATACTATTAGTGAAGTCCTCAGAGCCCCCTAGTTTCTCTGAAGGGAGAAGAGGAGTGTTAAAATCACAAACTAGCTTGCATCTAACATTCTGGTTACTACACATCATATTTTCATTAGATCCATTACTAATTAGTTTTAAAAAGAATTTTTTTGCTCCAACCTACAATCCACCATATCTAAACATAGAATCCCTCTATAATTTTTTTAAAAATATATAAAATAATAACTTAAGAGAACAACAATGTCACCTAAGTTTTCATTAACTTCACAATAGGATGTCCAAAATTTCATGATTAGTGAATTAGATTTTATAAGATGTCCAAAATTGTCTATTTAGTAGAAGGGGGAGTGTGTGCATAGACTATGGTTTCTCTAAGTGAATTCTTATATGAGGTTCTCTTGACCAGAAAAAATATTATCCATAATAAATTCTTTGAAAGAGGAGTTCTATAGCAAGTTGCTAGTTTTTTAGCATTAGAATTTGTTATTTTTCTAGTAGATTGTTACAATCAAGTTGAATTGCAACTAAGGCAAGTCGAATTGAAAATCAATAAGTAAACAATCTTAAAGACTAGGAGGTCATATGCACTTTGTATTTCCATTAATAAGTGTTCATAATATGGGACCATTAGCTTGATTTCATATGATGGCAATGGAAATATTACCTCATACTCTTTACTATGGCTTTAACAGTACATGAGTTAAGTTAAAATTTAAACAAAAGGAACATTTTAGCTCATACTTTATAAAAACTAAGAAATGACTTCGAAACAAAGAGAGTTCATGTGACGAAGTAAGAAGACATCTTCAACAATGAAACAAAGATTGGAAAGAAATCCATTATGGAGCAATATCCTTTTTGACATTGTTGAAAAGAAAGGTTGTGGTCAACATTTTTGGAAGGCATAAATGTCTTGATCATGATTGGGGACATGGTTGCAAGATTGATGATGCAAGCTGCCAAATATGGGTATGGTGATTTCTTCTGTGGTAGATTTTTTTCTAGGTTAACAACACCAAACAAATCTCTTTATTTAACAATCCAAATTGATCATCTCTAAAGATATCTCCTAGAAAATCAATGAAGAAGAAATTATATATGGCAATCATTTCAATTATCACAGTAATAGAATTTTGAGGTTCTTATTTCTTGTATCCTAATCTTTAGCATTTATAACTATAAATTTAATGAAAAAGAAATATAAACTAATATTCATCATCTATAATATAGGTATGGTGATTTCTTTTGTGGTAGAATTTTTTCTAGGGTAACAACACCAAACAAATCTCTTTATTTAACAATCCAAATTGATCATCTCTAAAGATACCTCCTAGAAAATCAATGAAGAAGAAATTATATATGGTAATCATTTCAATTATCACAATAATAGAATTTTGAGATTCTTATTTTTTCTATCCTAATCTTTAGCATTTATAACTATAAATTTAATGAAAAAGAAATATAAACTAATATTCATCATCTATTTCAGTAAATGTGATTTGATTTGAAATAGGATTTATAAACAAGTGTTACTTGGGAGTTAAATCTATTTCTCATAAAGAATATTAACTGTTGTAGTAGATCTAAATATGCTGTTAGTAATATTATGCATTGCACTAAACCTGATTTGAATTGAAATAAAGAGTTAAAACCATTGTTCTATGAATATATTGTAGGAAATTTTAATATGCTCCTAAGAATATTATTTCTTGTAGCATATCCGAATATGCTCTTAGGAATATTAGTAGTGATTGTTTCTATGGCACTTGAGGAGGTGTTAGACACACTCGGAGGAGATGTGGACTTTTGGAGGAAAGGCATCTCATGTGCAACACCAAAGGAGGCATCAGACACACTCCATGGAGATGTCAAAATTGTGGAGGAACTATGTCTCGTTGTGTAAAAGAGGTAGAAACAATGTTTTTATAAGGCCAACTTTAGGATTTACAATCTAAAGTTGGGATATGAGGGCAACTTCAGGTTTAGGATTTGCAATCTGAAGTTACAGATTATTTTCAAAGATTGGTGAAAGCGCTCAACTTCAGGACTAAGATTTGCAATGTGAAGTTGCAAACTACTTTCAAAGATATGTGAAGGAGGTCAACTTTAGGATTAGGATTTGCAATCTGAAGTTGGAGACTACTTTGAAAGAATTGTGAAGGAGCTCAACTTCAGGATTAGGATTTGCAATCTGAAGTTGTAGACTACTTTCAAAGTTTGGTGAAGGAGCTTCATCAAGGTTTATAATATTGGTGAAGGTTTTTTCAATTTTATTGGATTAATGTAATAAGGGGGGGAATGTTGGACTTATTACATTAATTAGGTTAGTTTTTAATAAGCGAGAATGATTGTTGAATTAATATAATAAGGGGGGAATGTTAGGTTTATTACATTAATTAGGTTAGTTTTTTGTGTTTATATTAGATTAATAAAATTAGTTCAATATATAGTTGTTGGGAAGTTATTCCTGTAAGTAGTTGTTGTAAGGGAAAATAAAACTATATAAAGATCCTCAGACATCAATGTAATGTATTCAATATTATTCATATCATTCCTGTAATTCAGTATGATTTCAATATATTTGTTAGTTTCAATTTTATATGCATCTGAATGATGAATCAATAGTTTCAGCATTTTATTTTTGCTCTTTCATTTTATATTTTCAGTTTGACATTCTTTGGGCCTATTACACTAACCAAAGATATTACATATGATGTGCGATATTTCTCCACCAAAAGGTGCTCATTGGTATGACATTGAATGCATGCGAATAGAGTAATATTTTTGACGCTATTTGACTTCCTTTGCCACCTTAACCAAAGTTTTAGTGTTTCTTATTATAAATTTGAAGGGTGAGAAATATGAACTAAACCTAGAGATTCTATCAACTTAGTACTGTCCAAGTTTTGTATGAATGTTTAGTTCCTTTTAAAATATTATACTTTAGTGCTCAACCAAATTTCTTATCTCTGCATACGTAGTTAGCTGTAGTGTGTCTCCACATGAGGGAGGTGGGCCAAGGTTGGGGGCAGAAGAAGTGAAGGGTCAAGAATTAGGTGTATATGTATGGTGCACCTGCAATGCTAAATGGGGGATGATTCCTATCATATGACTCTAATTAGAAATTCACAGCATCCTCAAGATGTAATGATGCATTCCCATATATTTAGAATGTAAAACATCACCCATGTCAACCATTGTTTTAAAAATACATAATATTGTTATCTTAAAAGCTATCTTAAAACTAGATTAGAATATGAAATAATCTAATATCTTATTTTTTTAGTCCAAGACTCACACACCATAAAGAAATATTAGACAAATTAAAAATTCATTCAAATATTTAAAATCTCTTCCATCTCTTTGGTGAAAAACGTATATTTATATACAATTGGAAGAATACAATCTATTACAATTCTCATTTTAGAAAAGCTCCTATCAGCAAGACTGTTCACTCTTAAAAGAGCTTTGAAAAAAAATGCAAAAAAGTGAAATCTCTATCCAGTCAAGATTTTCGAAAGAAATAAATAGAACATGATTGATACAATACATGACAAAAATAAATTTATACTTTATTTTTCTGATTTTTTAACCCACTCCTGCAAAACTTGACGATGGTGGCCTATTACACAAGAAATTCGAAAGAGTTAGCTGGGGATGGGATACATGGTGAATTTGTTAAGGAAAATGACTATGCTAGCCTGGTCGTTGCCAAATTCAATTGAGGCACACCTCTGATTACTATAATATGAGGGGGGAGGAGAAGAAATCTATGGTACGCCATCCTTACAGGACTTTCTATTACCAGATGCTATTACCATATTCTCATTGCAATGCAATGGGGATAACTCTTTTCGGCCTTTATCATTTTTATATTTCGCATATCTTGTGTCTTCTGATTACCCCATTTCTTCCACTGTATTGGATATTGGAGTGTCTGGTGAAGAATTAAAATTTATGTAGGAGATGTTATTTCCAGAGGTTCCTTTTTGGTGTATTTGATCCAACTATGCAAATATATTTGATAAGGTGGAGAACCATTAAGAGATGGGGCTGCATATTCCCAACCAAGCCGCACGTGGTCTGGGACATATTTTATTATCTTGTTGTTACACTAAGGGTCTCCCATGAGGCCTGTGACATGGTGAAATAGATGTGCTACGTCCAGTCAAATGTAACAAAATTCGAAGATAAAGGACATGGAAGCTCTTTAAAAAAAATTCCGATCCTAAAGGATGACTGGAGGTGATGGTAGGTTTATGCATCTCCACAACACACAAAATGAAGAAAAGTAGAAAAGTAATTAACTAGTGAAATATTCATTATTTGAATTGGTCCCTTAAAGTGGGGAATATCCATGGCCACCATACTAATTGGTATGTAAAAGAAATGTGGGGAAGTCGAGGATACGTAGAGAGTTCGACGAAATGCCTCTTCGAGTTGTCCTATCTTGAAATGCAATGATTTCTTCTTTTACCCAAAATTTTATCAAAACCACCAAACAGACTTGGGCTTACAGCTATTAACGACTCAGAAAAATAGCCCTCAAAAAGCCCTAACTTACAAGAAAAATTCACTCACCCATGAAGATTGTAACCTCACGATCAACAGGCAACTTCAGCTGTGCGACCTAAAGAAAATAATGGAATTTATGGAAAGAAGAAAAACGCAAGTAAAATGAGCTCTAGTGAGCTGCAAATAAAAGAATAAAAATTCAAATACCTGTGCAAGTCGAGAAAACTGATCAGAAGAAGTGAAGATTAAAGGTGGCAACGATAATATTTACAGACCCAAAATGAATGCCAAAACAAAATAGGGTTGTGGTGTACATCAAATAAAATTTGTTTCAATAAATTTGGAATGTTCATTTTTTCTAATTTGGAATTAAAAATGGGTTTTTGAGCAATTCTAAGCATCTGGATGAAAGACTGAATTCTCGAATTGGAGTATAAATGAGGATACCAAATTTCTTTTTACCCAAATTCTAAATACTATTTTGTAGACTTCAACAGTGGATTGAGAATTTTTTAGAATCTTGAATTCTAATTCTTGCTCAAATCCACGATCCACATAGGCCCTTAAAAACAATTTTAAAATATTTTCACATTTATAAAGATCTTTGTAGAAATCATAGAGCGTAAAGTGGTAAAAAAATTGTATCAAAATGTTTGCCTAGAACCTATTATGTTCAACCCCCATCAAACACTCACAAAAAAAAAAAAACTTTTTGCACAAATGAACCAACCAGAAACCAAGAAAGCTAAAAAATGATCATTTATTAACTTAAATGTGTGATTGGTTATTACTACATGTGTTATTGACTATTAGTACATGTGTTATCATTTTTTGGGACTTTTTAGAAGTGGTAATGGGGGAGGATCTATAACAATACCATATTAGTCATTGCACACCACGACAGCTACTAGGTCTCTTCCTCTAATGGACCATATTCAAGAGAACCAATTTATATTGGTCATTAAGAAATAATATAAAGATAGACTAGGAGAAACATATAAGTAAAGATAAAATCAACTCCATTTTAAAATGAAAAAAGAAAAACACCATTCAATTAGTGATCATTTGTTAACTTTATGCATTGTAAATATATATAGTAAATTTAATATAACAATGTATCTATATCATATACTAATCAATAATATTAAACCATAATATTTTTTTAGAAATGTTTACATTAACTTCGGGTGGGGGGGTGCGGTGGAGGCATGGTGAATCAGTTACTCAAGGTCCTTAAGTACCACTTGAACAATTAAACATAAACACTCACTCTTCTTCTTGTCTTGTTGTTACTCGGTTTCTACTATAAATCTATCTTAAACAATAACTTTCTTTGCATAATGAAAATATTATAAAATTCAAAACATATAAAGCATTCAACATAGATTTTTACTCTAGGATTTTAAGTGGAAACCCAATTTGGAAAAAACCACTAGGAACATGTCACTATTTTTTACTCTTTCAAAGTGAGCTCTGCTAGGAGACAATATTGTTCAAGGTTACAAAACACACAATTAAATGTGACCTTATTAAAGGATTTAATCACCCTATTAGGAGTGGCCTTGTTAGAGGACTTTGATCATTCCATTTCGAATGTCACCTAGTTAAGGGATTTACATAGTTTGTTAAGTCTTCAAAATGACTATTAGATCAACCTCTATTTAAAGGATTTCAACACAAACTATTTATAATGATTAGAAAGAAAATAGTAAGTTTTGATCTTTGGGATTCCAACTCACTTGTAAAGGTTCAGATTTGTATTCAGCCTAATGATGAGTCATGGATAAGCCTTCCATTGTCATCTTTGATCTTGATTCATTTTGAAACCCTTCAAACAATTAGTCCACTCTTCTTAACAACACTTGTGCTTTCTTCTCAAATTCACTTACCAATATCAACATCATCTCTACAAGCTTTCTACTTTAGCTTCGTATTCACTCACACACTTGTGTGTTTATGATCCACCTCTATTTGTATGTTCCTTTTGCATACACTTTCACTCTTTGATAGTTTTTTTTTCGGCTCTAGGCCACTTTAAATAGCCAATTCTTGCTTTACCTTTTCCCATCACCACCATCCTAATCCTCTCTTTACCTAATCTTCTCCTTGAATTTAATTATCCAACTCATCAATCTTATCTTAAACACAATTTACATCTCCCAAGAACTCAACTATGTTGGCTTGATCTCATGATTTCCTTGAATTTATTCTCATACTACCACTTGAAAATATCTAAATTCTGACACTTGGTCATCACTAAATTACTCGATTTTTGTAAATCTTTTTGGCTCAATGTCAACTATCTTTCTCAATCAATGCTAATGCTTGAACAACACTATATTTTCTTAGCACTAACTCTAGATCGGTTGACACTAGCATTACTCTACATTCCTTAGAATTTAAATTAATTGCTCAACTTGAATTAGCTTTCTTGACATAAACAATCACATTGCTTTATCAAAGTCTATCTAATCAAATGTCCATTGTAACTCCCTTTTCATAACTCAACCTTTCCTCTACGTTCTATTGTTATGACTAACTTCTCAAATCCTCTTCATCAATCAAATATATACGACATTTAGATTAGGTAGAAATATTTCTTATCAACATATTTTACATGAATGAAGAAAAAACAATTGTTCCAATTGTAAGTTTACAAAAATCTCCCTTTTTGGTATTGATGGAAACATCTCAATATCTTAATATGTAGCAATACCACTTATTACCATACAATCCAAAAGTTTTCTCTCTGATCCTCTTTTCTGAATTCATCCCTCTGAAAAAATTTTCCTTCTTTGTCTATACTTTCAATATCTCCCTCTTTGACAACAATCTATGTTTCCCTCTTTGCAATATCTCTCTCTCTAGTATTCTCTCCTTTAGTAATCTCTCTCCCTCTTTGACAACAATGCCAAAGACATGTAGTTGTCTAAGCTTTGAACTCTTCATACATCTGAATTATGTAGATTCTACATGTTTGGTTGATTCTTGTCATTTGTCTATGACTGATCTGTTATGTTGTACTAAATTATCTAACTTAGGGATGTTCTAAAGTAGAGTTGTATTGCATTATTGTGTAGTATTCTTATTAGCACATATGATGCGATGCACTTTGTCTTCTTAAGTATCTTTAGTTAGGGGAATCAGACCTAGTTTACCTCTAAGATATTCATGGTCATATTTAGGTAAGGGTTTTGTGAATATGTCAGCAATATTTTCCTTGGTATTCATATATTCTAGGTTCACTTATTTGTCTTGAACTAATTCCCCGAAGCAATGATACTTGATAGAAACGTGTTGTATCTTGGTGTGCATCACTAGATTCTTTGAAGTTTTGATAGCACTTACATGTTATCACAATAGATAACCACTAGATCTATAATCTCTTCTTTCATTCCTTTCACTAATTTCTTGATCCACATAATGTTTGAACAATTCACTTCAACTACAACATACTCAACTTCAACTATTGATTGGGAAATAGAATTGTTCTTTTTGCTTGTTCATGACACCAATCTCTTTCCTAGAAAGAATGTTCCTCCAATAGTGTTTTTTCTATCATAAATATTCCCTGCCCAATCTGAGTCAGTGAACACCTTTAGTGAAAATTTATCATTTCTCTTGTAATATGATCCATAGTCATTTGTACCTTTCAGATATCTCATTATCCTTTTTATCGACATCATGTGATCCTCTTTAGGATTTTCTAAAAATCTAGCAACTATTGCAACTCCCAAAGCAATATATGGTCTATTGTGAACAACATACTACAATTTCCTAATCATCAATTTGTATAGGGTTTGGTTTACATTAGTAGAATCATCATTCTTAGATAGCTTATGTCCTATAGACATAGGTGTACTCACTAGCCTTGAATCTTCCATTCCAAAAGTCTTTATTATTTCCTTGATGTATTTGGATTGTGTAATGAAAATACCAAATTTCATTTGACATACTTGTAATCCAACAAAGAATTTGATTTCACCAAACATAGACATTCTAAATTCCTTCTTCATTTCATAAGAAAATTATTTGTATAATGCTTCTCTTCCTTGAAATATAATATCATCAATCAATATTTCAGATAAAAATTATCCATTGTTCTTACCATTATTTAAATATAGGCTACTATTATCAATTGTCCTTTCAAAATCAATCTTCACCAACTATTTATGTAATTATTCATACCATTTTCTTCTTGTCTAGATCTACAAATCCTTTAGGTTGTTCAATGTACACTTCTTCCTCTAGTATGCCATTTAGAAATATAGATTTGACATCCATTTGATATATCTTAAAATTCTTGTAGGCTGGATATGCAAGCAGAGTTAGGACACCTTCATGTCTTGCCACAAGAGCAAAAGTTTCTCCATAATCAACTTTTTCTTCTTGAGCATAACCCTTGCATACCAATCTTTCCTTATTTCTTGTTACTTCTCCATTCTCATTGAGTTTGTTCCTAAAAACCCACTTCATTCTAATAACATTTTTTTTCTTTAGGTCTTGGCATTAAAGTTCAAGTATTGTTCTTCTCAATCTGATCAATTTATTTGCTCATTGCCTGAATCAAATCTTCAAAGCCTAAAGCATCCTTTAGTTTATTGGGCTCAAATTCACAAAGTAAACATGTGTCATCTTTGATCATTCTTCTTGTCATAACACTTGATTCATCATCTCCAATTATTTTTTCAAGTTTGTGATGTCTTCTCACATATTTTGCTAGCACAAATAGTTTCCTTCTTTGTTCTTTTGTAGGTACATCTGGAAAAATAATCTCAAGCTCATTTTTTATTTCTTGTTCAAGTTATGGTTCATGTTGTAAATGCTCATCATTTTCTATCTAATGGTCGACATTCCTATCTATGACTCAACCTCTTCAATCTATTGCTCGACACCCATTCTCTGTTGCTTAGCAATTTGTATATGCATTCTATCATTTCCTATCTATTGGTAACATGTAGCTTGATTTTCTTGTTCATTATGAGTGTTGCGAACATCATCATCCACATAAATGAATGCAATATAGTCTTCAAGTTCTTTATTGCATGAAGTGTCACTTCTTTCTACAAACTAGTCAACTTTCACATTTGCACTTTCTACAGCTTGGTTAGTGTTAGAATTTAAACACTTACAATCTTTTCTTTTGGTGGAATAACCTAGGAATATTCCTTCATCACTCTTTGCATCAATTTTTCCATTCCTCTTATCTTTCAATATAGAGAATCTACTTCCAAAGATTTTGAAATATTTCACATTAGCAGCATAACCATACTGTAGATTAAAAGATGTATCATTTGTCAAACCACATTCAGTTATTCTCTTTAATATTTCTTTGACATGCTCTTATACATAATTAATGTTCTTGCACAATCCATTATTGATTGATTTATCCTTTTAGCTATCCCATTCCAAGGAGGGGTCCTTAGCGCTGGCATCTATCTTTTAAATCCTCTATTGTTGCAGAATGTATTGAACTTATTTGAAATGAATTTGACACCTTTGTTAGATCTCAAATACTTTAGACTCTTTCCTATTTCCTTTTGAACTCTACTTAAATACCACTTAAATAACTAAAAAGTGTTAGATTTAGCTTTAAGAAACATCATAGTCATCATTCTAGAGTAGTCATCAACAAAAAAAAATGAAATACTTCTCCACAACAATTTTCAACATCAGTGAGTCCTAATAGGTCACTATGAACAAATTACAAAATATCACTAGCAGTGTAAGTTTTTCTCTTAAAACTAGACTTGGTCATTTTTCACAATTGACATCATTTACACATTGCATTGTTAACCTAAGGCTTCTTGAGTTTAGCCAACCCTCTCAGTTTCTTCAGCTTACTAATATTCACCAAATTGTCAAAATTCACATGACATAATCTCTTGTGCCATAACCAAACATCTTGTTCTACAAACACACATATGTCATTTGATAAATCTAGATAGAATAAGTTACCTCTTGTCTGTTCACCAACTCCAATAAGATTACCATTAATATCATGTAGCTTGGCCTTCCTATTGTGAAATTCAACTCTATAATTGATCTATTCAATTGTGAAACACTCAACAAATTATAGGTAAGTCCTTCAACCCAGTAAACATTGTCACATGTTATCTTGTTAGTAGTGGAATAGTGCCTTTACCTTTTACAACACATGGGATACATTACCAAATCTAACACATCCACCATTGTATGGACCAATATCCTCAAATTTATCTTTTCCACCAGTCATATGATTAGATCATTCACTATCAATTATGCATCTTTCACTCTCTTTTATGTATGAGATTAGTGTAGTTTTCTCATCTTCATCAGAATATTCTTTCATAGCAACATAGTAAACTTCATTATCATTACTCTCAAATTCTTTGTCAGTTTCTTCTTCAATAGTATAACAAGATTTCTTACCTTTTTCATCCTTGCTACTCTTGTAGTCTTTGTCATCTCTTCTTCCTTTGTACTTTCATTCCTTTTATCCTTATCCTCTCTGTCAGGACATCTAGCAATAATATGAAAAAATTTGTTGCAAGAAAAAAAAAAATAGGCAATTTACATTTGTATTTACCTCTTCCTATTCCAAATCTTTCTGCTATAAGGGCTCCAAGTTCATCAATCTCATCATTAGAACTATCACTATCACTTTTTACATTTTTACCTTTTCTTTTCCTAAGAAATATGTGTGACTTGAATGTAGATTCAATAGTATCAAGTATGTATTGATCAAAGTTAGACATCTCAAAAGTAGTAATTCCAACAATTATAGGTCTTCTAAGGTCAAATTGTTACACGGTGTGAATCTTAGTTCTTGGACTATAGAGACTCTAGTGGCATGGATAGGGAGAAGAGTTCTCAATACCTTGCTTATCATTGTTTCATCCTTGATTTCTTTATTTACACCTTAAATAGAATTGACAACCTCTTTGACTCTTGTGTAGTGTTGCATTGTGTTCTCACCTTCCATCATTCTAATGTCATCAAATTTTCCTCTTAAGCTTTCTGATTTGGCTCTTAGGACACTAACATCACCTCCATTAATGTATTTAATTTGTCCCACATTATTTTAGGTCATCAAACTTTGCACATCTTAGGGTTGGGACAATCTCCAACATTTCTTGATTGTGTTCTTACTTCTACTTTAGTTGCTTAGTTCTTAGATGATTAGTGGTCTCCTTTACATACTCATTATCTATAAAGTTTATAGTATCATCATTGATACTGGATATGTGCAACCTCATCAAGGTCTACCATGCAAGAAGGTTCTCCTTGTTCAACTTAGGTACATATCTCTTATGAGTCATGATCTTTAGCTTTAAGTATCTTCAAAAATTTCTCTATAAGTACCAAGCTCTGATACCAATTGTTAGATTTTTTTAGAATAAATGATAGGGGGATGTGAATTAGTCACTCAAGGTCCTTAAGTACCACTTGAAAAATTAAACACAACCACTCCATGTTCTTCTATTCCTACTATTGCTTGGTGCCTACTGTAAAACTCTCTTAAACATAACTTGCTTTCCATAACATTTTTAAACATTATCAAATGTAAAACATATAAAGAATTCAACACCGATTTTGACATTATGATTTGACTTGGAAACCCAATTTGGGGAAAACCACTAGCAACATGTCACTATTTTTCAGTCTTTCAAAGTGAGCTCTATTAGGAGCCAATCCTATCAAAGGTTATAGAAGACGCTAATAAATGTGACCCTATTAAAGGATATAATCACCCTATTAGGAGTACCCTTATTAGAGGACTTTTATCATTCCATTTAGAATGTGACCTAGTTAAAGGATTTACACAGGCTGTTAAGTCTTCAAAATGATTGTTAGGTCAACCTCTGTTAAAAGAATTTCAATAAATATTAGGGTTTGATTTGTGTGATTATAACTCACATTTATAGGTTCAAATCTCTTTCTGGTCCTTATGCTTACTCACTAATAAGCCTTCCATTATCATCTATGATCTTGATTCACATGGAAACCCTTCAAGCAATTAGTCCACTCTTCTCAACAAAACTTGATCCTTTTGCTTAGATTCACTTATCAATATCAGCATCATCTCTGCAAGATTTCTCGTTTAGCTTTGCATTCACTTACATGCTTGTGTGTTTCTGATCCACCTCTATCTACATGTTTCTTTTGCACATACTCACACTCTTTGATACTTTTATCCAATTCTATAACTCTTTAAATAGGCGAATATTGCTTTACCATTTTCTATCACCACCGTAGATCTTAGGGATTATGATCAAGTTCAACTTGATTCATTATATCTGTCCATCTTCTTGATCATCCTCTAAAAAATTCTCTAGAATTTTTATATTAGGTCTTAGCTAATCCTCTACTTGAATTTAATGATCCAACTCACCAATCTTATCTTCAACATAGTTTACATCTCCCAAGAATTCAACTGTGTTGGCTTGATCTCACAATTTCCTTGAATTCATTCTCATACTATTACTCAGAAATCTCTAAATCCTAACACTCGATCATCACTTAATTACTCAGTCACTTAAAGCTTTCTAGCTCGGCATCAACTATCTTGTTTAGTTGATGCTAATGCTTGGTAAACACTAGATTTTCTTAGCACTAATTGTAGCTCAGTTGACACTAGCATTAATTGGTATTCCTTAGCATTTTACTCTGTTGCTCGGCTTGGCTTAGCTTTGTTGACATAACCAATCACTTTATATTATCAAAATCTATCTAATCAAATATCCTTTGTAATACCCTTTTCATAACTCAACCTTTCCTCTAGGTGCTATTGTTATGACTAACTTCTCAAATCCTCATCAATCAAATAGATATGACATTTAGATTAGGTAGCAATATGTCTTATCAATAGATTTCACATAAATGAAAAACCAACAACTCTTCCAATTATATGTTTTCAACATATATATGTAATGTATATTATTTAAATTTATTCATAGTGTAATAAAAAATTAACTACTCAAAATCTTAAACAAGATATATCATTTGTAATCATATTTAAACATTTAATTAAAATAAATTAAGACTAAATAATAATGATTTTTTTTTTAAACATATATATTATCCCAATTTTATCATGTGTACTTCATGGATTTTTTAATCAATCAATCGCAATGATATTGAATTCTCAGACAATATTTATTATTTTTTATAAATAAAATATAAAAATCAACATGAGGTGAATGCATTAAAATTCATATGCACATTGATAAAAATATTTGTATTAATGCAGTATACGTTGACAAAAAAAGTCTACTAGCATGGCACAATTAGGTAGGTACAAAGGTTTCTAGAACTCTTAAACAGGGAAACTAGGGCATTCTAAAATAATGGTTGATGACACAAATAATTTCTTAATTAGTTTGGCAGAAACAACAACTGTAAAGTGAAGCGATAAGTAGCCATTTTAATTGAGTCATAGAAAATATTAATTGGTTAATGATTAAGAAAATTGTTGTATAGATACTATGGCAATAAAATAGTAGTAGCACTTGCATGACGATGGTGTAGTTATAGTCAACCGTCAAGGAAAGAGTTGATATTGTTGTTCCAAAATTTTCAGAAAAAAAAGAAAAATCTTGTATGTTGTAGAAAGTGTAGCTACAAATAAATGTACGTCTAATCATAATGCATCAACAATTAGTGAGCCATATACCTTTGTAATTATGTATTTTGTTGATTTAAAAAATTATAACCTATGGAAAGCATTATTTTATCATTTTCCACTATTAGCATTAATGATATGACATCATGCATTCACCATCTTATGAACTCCCACAACTATTACAATAAAGACAAAATAAACGTAAAAAGGATTTATGAGAGAGGATTGGAATCCATTTCCATTTAAGATGTTTTGCTATTCAAACAATTTGGAGCACCCTCCCACTCTCCTTTTCATAAAGACAAAATGAACATTAATAACACACGGACCCATTTGCTAAAAAATGAGAAATTGTATCAATGAATTGAATAATGATACTTGATTTTTACATTATTTTTTCTAAATATTAATATATTAATAAATGAAAAATATTATATAATCAACAATTTTATTGCTATTATAATTCAATAATGTTATATCTTCAATTAATAATAGCAACCTAGGTGATAGAAGAAAATGATTAAATAGAAACTTTCTATTTCTTGTATGTATGTGTGCACCTCAAAACATGACACGTAAAAAAATATACATTAACTTTCTCTTTCTAAATGTGTCAATAATAAAAAAAATTCTTACAAAATGCTTGTTAACGTGATGACCATTACCAATTTCTCATATGGCTTTGAACAATTTTCTTATTACAAGAAACTTTGTCTTTATTTCGGGTGCCTTTGGAACTTATTTATGGGTGTCCTTGAAAATTTGGGTATCTTTAGAAGGTATTAAAATATATTTGCATGTTTTGTTCCAGAATTGTGCTGCAAAAAATAGAGTGCCATTCATTGAATCCAATTATGATGGGATTTGCAGCTAAATTGCACCCAATTATAGAACAAGGAGATCTTTTTTGATTTTAGCATAAATTTTCGTAACAATTATCTTGGATTTTAGCAAGAAATTGATATTTCCATGTGGCTATATATATATACATATCACAATTTGAGTTTCAGTGTTCATTTGATCTTTTGAAGTGAGCTTATTGTAAGCTATATATAAGGATCATTTCTATATTTTTCTGTTCATATTTTTGTTGAATTGGACTTCCTAATAGGAAAATGATTTTCTTCATTTTTGGCTAAGTGTAAGATGAATTGCCGATTGAAATGGCTTGAATGTTTCTAAATGCTTTTCATCAAATCCTTGCAGTAGTGTAAAGGCAAAACTAACAAAACCTGCACCAACAAATTGTAATGATAGAAACGATGAACATATCAAAATGATGAATGGAATAGATTCATTCTATCATCTTCCCATTATATGGAGAAAACATAGATGCATATTTACTCTCTCAACTAGTCCAAAAAGATAAAGAAAAAATCAAGGCACTAAATGATAACATGGGAAAATTTATGGGTAAAGAGGTCATAGGCTGGAGAAAATCATAATTTGGTAATATATTTAAGGAAAAGAATATGACTAAGAAGAAGTTAGAGTCCCTGCAAGATTATTTGGCTTTTGGTAATTCTTCTTAGTAAAATTGACATGATGAGAGGATTATCGAGCTAAGTGGAAAGTTTCATTGGAGTGGGAGGAAGTCTTCTAGAATAAATGATCTAGAGTGCAGTGGCTAGAGTAGGGTGATAGGAACTCAACCTTCTTCAATAGATCGACATCAAAGAGAAAAAAGAGGAATGCCATTAGCCTATTGGTGGACAATAATGGTCAAGTCTTGGAGGAGGAAGGGATTGAGGACCTGATTTTTAAATACTTTCATGAGATCTACAACCCCCACCAAACCTAATCAGTAGAGTAACACTCAGGATGATATATTAGGGATCTTGAACCTGATTCTTGATGACTAGATGAAAAAGGCCTGGATTAACAAGGTTACAGAGGAGGAAGTGAGAAAAGTTATGTTTAGTACAAACTAGTTTACAGAGGAGGAAGTGAGAAAAGTAATGTATTAACATAATTGAAACCATAGAACTTATTTGACTTAGTTTGATAAGAATCAGATAGACTTTTCATTTTTGAAGTAACCAAAGAACAACAAATAATGAAAATAACACATACTAGTTGCAAATTTGAGAAAATCAACTCAAACATGGCATCTTCATAGCTGCTTCACTTCTAGAAGGCTAGATTAGACCTCTTTCTTTATGAACTACTTTTACAAAACTATCAACAAAGGCTGTACTAAGCAAGAGACAACACAACAAGGCATTACAATATTCCTCGGCTCTAATTCCAAATTAGAAAATAGAACAAGAAGAATAAAAAGCATAAAATAGAGAAAATGAAGAGCTCACTGATTTTGTCTATTGAAAGCAACATAAGCAATACATATTTATACAAAAAATACAATCAACTACTCTCCTATAAAACTAGAAAATAACTCTATATCTAGTTGTGACTAATTGACAGCAAACTAAGCCTTATGGATAGTAAACCAGAATTTTTGACAACAAACTAGAATTGTGAATAGATTACCAGTTCTTTGTAGACTCCTATTACAACTCAAACTATGACTCTCTTTGTTGATTTATTCCAACATATGTATCCTATCAAATAGGAATGGGTACTCTGATTTATCATTGTCTGCAAGCCAGAGAAGTTGGTAGGAATTTTTCCAATTAGATTGTTCTTCGAAAGATCAAGGCTTTGAAGATTTTAGAGGCGTGTTACCTCTAAAGGTATCATGCCTTTGAGCTTATTGGACCTTAAATTGAGGATACACAATTATTGAAGTTCTTTAATCTAGTTAGGGATGTGCCTTTCAATCTTGTTGTTTCCCAAATCAAGAATTTTCAACTCCTTGCAGTATCTAAGAGAGGATGGAAGAGATCCCCCAATATTGTTGTTACTCATGTGGAGGATTCCCACGATAGTGATGTTTCCTACCTCTTTAGGAATTTCTCCATCAAAATTAATGCTTGTAATGTTGAGTATTCCCAGAGAGGAGCAATTTGTCAAGCTTGAAGGGAGGCTCCTTTATAGCTTGTTACTAGACAGATCAAGAAAATTTATGTATTTGTTGTAGATGGAAGATGAGAAAGCTCCATTGAAATTGTTTCCTAATAAAATTAAACTTGTGAACCTTATGCCTATTAATGGTTGAATAGAACCATTGAAGTGGTAAAGTTGTCTTGAGCTGTTAAGTTTATTATTTGTCTATCAAAATTGTCTTGAGTTGTAAAGTTTATTATTTGTCTATCAAGAAGGAACTTTAGAATAATACATTTTTTTCTTCCCTAAAATCCTTGATATATTCAACTAGGACAATAATAGATGTTTCCTATTTACTTCTACTGCATCATGAATGTTGTTACCATCTAGTTTCTTTACTAATAAATGATAGTTTGATTCAATAAAAAAAATACTAAATCCTCATTAAATATCAATAAATATCTATTAGATTGAAAGAAAGAAAAAATATTGTTACATTTTAGGAGTTGAATGAATGTAAAATTTATGATACTCATGATATGTTATTTCTAATCAAATTTAACCATTACTTGTTGAAGAAATAGAATTCATATAGACATGAAATTCAAACATCTCATCATTTTTAGATGGTAGCCAAAAGATGTCAAATTTAGAAATAGTAGGAATTGAGAAAAATAGAATGAATGCCAAATTTAAATGTAAAATACTGGAAAAATAATCATTTGGATGTCACATTTAACTCTATAAAATCAAATAAGGAAACCATACGAACATCAAATTCAAACAATTAAAATTGTATGTGACACTCATACAGCCATCAAATTTAATGAAAAAAATGGTGGTGATGAATATTGAAACATCAAATTTAAATGGTAGAAAGTAGTGGCAACAACCATAAGAACACCAAATTAAAAAGTTAACCCTCGTAGAAAGTATCATCTAAGCATTATAATTATATACGGAACTTTGCTAATCACATATCTATTTATTGGGTAACTAGCTGATTTAGGAAAATCACCATGAATAGGAATAACAACCTATGTATGTTAAGCTAGTGTAAATTATTATTTTTAATTAATGACATAAAAGTGGCATTATTGAATCATTAATTAGAGTAATTGTGGAATCACAATGTAGGATGAATAAGTGTCACGTAGTGGCAGGTATTTTTCAAATAATTAAACATAATTATATTAATCAATATTATTATATTATAATATCTAACATAATTAATTTTTAAAAAAATTTAATGTAATAAATATAATTTTAAAATATGAAACAAAATGATTATTAATCAATTAATATTATATAATTAAAAATAATTAGAGTAAAAATTAGAGGATGAAGAACATAGCTTAGCTAGCCAAATCTTGAGCCATTTAAAAAAAATTTGATAAATTTTATAAGAATGTATTTAATAGAATAAATAGTTTTGGTAGAATGAAATTTATTATTTTTATCAAATATTTTTTTTAATATATTTGTAATTATTACTAAAAACAATTTTGATTTGATAATATTAAAATATTTTACACTATAACATATATTATTACATATATTATTTATATTTGTAAGTTACAAATCTTTGTAGTAGAAATATATCACTTATAACTTTTCTTTAAAAACAACATAAGCTTATTTAAAAAATTAAGAATTAATATGACTTTTTATAATTTATCAAATATATATAATAACATAATTTAGAGTTCAAAATTAATGTAAATTAACTAAAATGTTTTCTTGAAAAATGTAATATTAAAAAATCATTCACAATTGTGGGATGTGCCTGAGAAAATTGTCATAGCAATTGTGATAGGCATAGTGTTTCGACAAAATATGTCTATAAGATCCCAAAATGATTAGCCAATCACAATGCATAAAAATAATTTTGATCTTAGAAATTTAATATCTTTACATTTATTTTTTTCAAACAAAAGTTATCTTAATAGCTAGTTAATGAAACTTGATTACAATAATATATAGCCTACGACAAATAAAAAGAGCAAAGATAGGTATTCAGTTACAAAATTTATCTGATGCTGGACTATTTTTCTAATTTATTATTTAAACATAAAATAATATTACCATTTTGATTTAATTAAATAATGAAGAATAATTGTCTAATCATAACATTTTAGTCGGCTACAAACATGGCACCTATTCAAGAGATCTTGATCCCATCGTGTAAGGCTATCTAGGTTCGGAGCTAGAGGTGCTACTAGATCCTTGATATTAGAAGTTTCCTAAAAATATAACTAGCAATTGCACCTTAGTTTCCAATGAGTACGTCGAATATGTATGAAAGGTACCATAAGTATTTGTTTCATTGTTCATCTTTCCTCTCTTCTTATCTCCCTATCAATTTATTGGGTCATTCATATCTTTTTCTAATTCATCTTATCTGTCTCTCCTTGTCTCCCTCTATATCTCTCTTTATCTTCACCTCTCAATCTATCTCTATATTTCTATCTATTTTTCTCTAATCTCTTTTGATGTATATTCATATATATCTCAATCTTCCTCTACTACCTCCACATCTAGGACACGTATCTCTCTATCTCTCTCTCTCTCTCTCTCTCTCTCTCTCTCTCTCTCTCTCTCAGACACACACACACACAAGTTCCTACATCTATCTTTACCTTTCTATATATCCTCTACATATATTTTTCTCTACTATCTCTATTGACCCCTTCTCCTATCTCTTTATCCAACACTTTTCTTTTCTACCTATTGACCTCTTTCATATCCATCCCTAGCTTTTTCTTCCTCTCTATAATCTTCTCGTTACTTCTTTCTTTCACTTGTTCCACTTCTATTTTCAACTCATTCTATTACTATATCCCTTTCTAAATATTTGCCTTTCTCTCTTCATATTTTTAACATAACACGACCTTATTGGTATTCATAAACAATATCATTAAAAAAATTATCCCTATACTTTATTGTGAATAATTATTAGAATGATTGTATTCTAAATAAATTTCTTTATATCAAATTATTAATATTATTTTATATATGACTTTTATATATAATAATATAAGTATTTCAAGAAATAACCTAAAACATAACGATAAATTGTGAGCCTCTCATTGAAGAGGTCTTGGGTATGAATCTACTTAATGCATAATAAAAATTAATCTAAATAACAAAAATTAAATAAATAATAAAAATAATCTTTAGGCTTCACCCATAACCTATCAAAAAACTAAAATGATAATACAAGTCTTTCAATGATATTATATAAACCATAAGCTTTTTAAAAAATTATATTATTAGAGCCCCACTTATCAAATTCTATTGGAAAAAACTTACTTTTTAAAATTGTAACTCTAAAAGTCTTTTTCTTAAACATTAAAGCTATGAGTATATTTATACAATTTTTAAAAAAAGTTTAAAAGAACTTAGATTTTTCATTCAAATAAACCATCAACGAGTTGAGATTTTATTTGTTTTAATTTAGTTTATAGTTTCTTTAAAATTTGTAATAAAAATTCCCATTGTATATGATAATATAATGTGGGAAAAATAGACTATTGTTATGAAGCAAATAATTTCATACAAGGTTCATTTCTAATGTATATGTACACACACACACACACACACACACAATTGAATTGATTTAACATATGAAATGAAATTAATGTAACTTTTATAAACTTTGGAGAGATGAAGTTTGTTAAGAGATTAAATCATTTAGCTTTAGTCATATGTATTTTAAGTATGAAAATTAGTTAGGTTGAGACTAATTTATAATTGTTTTCTTTTTAAAAATTATGAATAAATCAACTTTTATTTAATATATTTTGTCAAATATTAAGTAGCAATAATAAATAAACTATGTTTATAATTTTACTTAAAACTTTTAATATACTATTTTTAAACAAAACAATATTTAAGAATATAAATTATATTCCAATTTAAATATAAATATTGAATAAATTATATCAATTCATAAATAATTTTCTCTAAATATTATATCTCTCTAATTTATTGTAATTAAATATAGTAAAAGAAATGTGTGAATTGTCTACTATGTTTATTTTACAAATGTATTAATGTTTAAGCATATAAACTATACAATCTATAGATTTTTTCCTATAAATTAATGACCTAACTCTATTGAGATATACTGGAGGGAAAAAAAAAACCATTTATTATTATATTATATCTAAAAAAATCCAACTAATTAATCATTTACCCTTCCTTGTCTTCTAAAATATTAGTTACATTCTCACTCAGCGATTCCAGTTCCTTTATCCTTAGCATTAGATATTTTAATAGTTTAAACTTTTTTATTTTCAATATTTGTTCAAAGTGAGTTATTTGGATTTTTTTTGTTGAGTGCATTTAACGCACATTTTCTTTTCGCTGAAAATTTAAATTATGCAAGACATAATAGGTGAAAGCAATGCCCAAAAATAATGAAAATAGAAAAGACATGGAAATAAAGGCTCCCATCATCATAATCTGTTCACCCAGCCTCAATCGCTAAAGAATATATCCCATAAAAAGATTCCCACAAACAATGCCAGATGTCATCCACTTCAATAGTGAAAATAATTGGTAAGATTGAGTAAGTATGCATTTTTCTACTATTATCTGCCACAATCACCAATTTGACAGCTTCCTAGAAAGAGCATCGGATTTGGCCCCAAAATCAGGTGGCTACATTAACAATGAGTCACTGTGAATTTAAATAATGCTTAGATTATAACTGATAAAAGCATCCACACAAAACTCAAAATGTAATATTTATTATTGTAATTATAAAGTAATTTAAATTAAAATAAACCAACATTTACAATTTAGTTAATGCACAAAAGATGATATAAATGTAAACGTCAAGAAGCATCCAAACCCAAGTTTTAGATCATGGCGTAGTTCTAATGGTAGAATGAGCTTCATTCGAAAAAACACTTTTCCTAGACGATGTAATTTCAATGCTCTTGTTTACAAAGTAGTACTTTCCAGCCAAGTGTCTCCTCATTTCAGACCTTGTCTTCCTTGCCTTTATCATTATAAATCCAACAGCTGCTAAGCCATCCTTGAAACGAATTCTTTCAAACAATCAGAGTGTCATTTCTTGCAATTGAAACAAAGTTGGAGGATATGTTAAATGGGTCTAAGTAAAAGATTAGTCTTGTAAGATCATGGTGGATATGCATAGGAGAGTTTATTGTCATAAAACACATACAATAAAATCCACATGCATATGATAAGATAAGATAGGATAGGATAAATTTATTAATGTTCAATTGGAGACCAAGGGTCTATGGGACTGAAAACTTATAGAACAAGAAGTTAAAAACCAGCAGACCACCAAACAGTGGTCGGGAAAGCAAACAAAAGAGAAAGAGAATAGATACGAGACACAGACTAAAGGTTCTTCCTAGGCTGGAAGAAGTCCAGCACTGAGAGATACGAACCCAGGCAAGGGAGAGCATGTAGCCGTGTATGAGATGATCCATACTCATATGAGATCGAAGAGATCTACGGGCCCAACGTGTGGGCAGCGAAAGCTGCAACTCGGAACGCAATATATATACCAGAATATTATTTCAAATAGTTCACATGCTACTATGTTCTGATGAATGTCTATCATCTCATGCTCCATGGCTTTGTGCAGGGAGAATGTTTGTAGAGGTAGTGGAATACAATGTCATAGCTATGGATTGTATTTTCCATGAAATCCTTATAAAACTTACTTCAACGAATCCACATTCTACAAGTTATGCATTCGTTTCATTTCAAGAAATTCATTACATTTGTCACTGCCTCCACTGTTCGCAAACATACCCATCGAATTGGAAGCCTGCCTACCAATGCAAGCTAATATAGGTTTTTTCTTCAGTAAATTCAATGTCGACTATTCTTCAATCCAATCAGAGACCATCTGCCTCACCAATCAATCACAACACTGCATCCCCAGCTTAGCAGATGAAATATCATACCACGACAAATTAGAGATTTTGACCGAATGTCATTAATAGATACAATAAATTGTCGTAAAATTCTTTCTCTAGTCACGCTATTCTTAACTTAGATATGGTACACATGGAAAGAGATATGACAATAATATCCCATTCCCTATAACAAACTGTACTTTTCGTGATCCATATATAAAAAATCAAACCCTCTATTCCATCAATTCAGAGTGATGTATACAATACCCTATGACATGGCATATTAATGTCACTGAGAACAGTTCTGAAAGAAGACAAATTATAGGATAAGGCCAAATGAAAACAGTGATGTAGCAATCCGACGGTTCCCAAGCCTTCTATGGTCGTCTATGCCTCTTATCGATTTGTGCCCCTTGATTTACAAATTCAGGTCACTCCCTTTTGTATAGGGAACGCCTTCGGCGTAATAACATTAAAATAGCATTAAATAAGACGTAATTTCCAAGTATTCTTCCGTCAACTAAAAAACTACATGGACCACACGAGGCTTTTCATAATACAAATGGCCTCGGTTCGATTCAGCCTCCGGATTTAACTGGTGAGAGCTCGCATCTGGACTTTAAAAAAAATACTCTTACAAGAAAACAGTTGATTATATTTTAAAACAAAAAATATCACAGCCATTTTGAATGGAAATGTTGTGTCCTGCTCACAAAAATAAGTCCCCCTGAAGTGTTACCCCGTTTGTCTCAATCTTACCATGTTACCTTCCATCCTCGAGTTCCTTCGCTTCAACTATGGTTTTCAATATTTGAAAAGAAGAGTAAATTACCAATCTCACATGTGAAGCCCACCAGCTGAAATAGTCCATATCACTGAATCAGTCCGGGTGGGCTGAAACAAAGTATACTGACTTATTTTATCAAGATTATTGCTTTTACACTAATTAAAAGCCACCATACTGTAAAGTTTATTATAATTATCTGTCAAGGTCAAAAATTATAATAACGCAGCTATTTTTCCTGTCAAAACCTTGGCTTATTCAGCAAGAAATCGAGCCATTAAAGGCAATAACAATGTTCATCCACTGCGTTGATCCCATTTGCCCTTTGGAATTTTTGCAAAAAGGGATTGGATTTGGCATGCTCTAGTGATGGCATTCATTCTCTTCTTGGGAGCAGCTCGCCTGCTTCTAGAAAATGCAAGCCATTCCCACATCGCACCTTCTGTGGGTGAACAGAAGATCCAACGTGAGATATTCTTTGTGACAACTTTCGACCACTTCGCAAAAGTTAAGGAACATTGTGCATCTGTTGCAAGTGAGGCGTCTCAACGTCCGCTTGATGGTCGCTGATGGAAGCAGCATAACAATGGATCTTCGCCCCTTTTAACTTTTCATTTCCAACAGCCGGGCCAGGTTTACAAAGTAGCTCTTTTAGATCTAAATCCCCACAACTCAAATCGTCAGCCTCACCTCAAAACGAAAGTTTCTAATCTCACCGCATCACTATGCTTGCGCATATCCACTAATGAAAGTAGCGTTGTCAATAATAATGAGGTCTGGACAACCTTTGAAAATGATCAGCTCATGGGAAGAAGTGTACTTTGCATTAGCTTCCAAGGGATTTACGCAGAGTTAGATAGTAGTGATCACACGCCGTGTATGTTGGGTCAATCAAAGAGGCCCCTACAACACATCAATGCTTCTGCTCTCTCCGAGTAGTCGGCGCCTCCGCTGGTTGAAGATGATAAATTTCTACTTCGCCTGCAGATTCCCCGAAGCATTGGGCTAACTGCAGGAAACATCGCTGGCCAATTGACAAGCTTCCGTGCTTCAGATAATCTCCTCTTCTTTGATCTCGTTGAGGTCAGCTTCCCACTGGATTACTCGCCGCCCTACAAGTTCATTACAGATAGCATGGTGGAAGGAGTGTTGAAAAATAGGAAATTTGATATCTACTCAGAACTGATATATCAGCAGCAATACAAGTACTAGACAATGAGAAAGATATCAGAAATAAACACTCTTACAATGAGACTGAAAAGAACAGCATATTATTATTCACTCATCTGATTGATTACAAACCAATGCAATGGCCTCTATTTATAGAGAGCCTATGATAGGAGGGAATTAATAAAAGATGTTTCTAGAGGATAAGGAGATAATGCTGTATGATCTATTCTGGAGGACAGCATCCATATCCATTTAGCAAGAAAATCTGCAGCGGTTATAACAGATGTGGATCCACATGATATTTTTTTTGACTATTTCTAACACCCTCTCTTAATTTCTACCACGAAAAATATTGTGTGGGAGAAATTAGTACAAGAATAAACTTAAACATTAACTTCTTTGAGACATAACAAGGTTCAAAATTTGAGAAATTTGACTATAGACAATGATTTGGTAAAAATATCTACAACTTGATCTTCAGTGCCTGTGAAGTGTAACTTGATGACTTTACTCTCCATGAGGTCTCGAACAAAGTGATGATGAACTTCAATATGTTTGGATCTCGCATGCTAGACAGGATTCTTTGCAAGTTTGATAGTGCTTTGGTTGTCACAAAATATTGTAGTTGGATGAGCTTGTAGATGACAGGTCTCTTCAAGTAATCTTCGGATCCATAGAGCTTCTTGAGATGCCTTTGATGCTGCAATATATTCAGCTTCTGTTGATGATAGTGTCACTGTAGATTGCTTCTTGCTGCTCCAAGAGATTGGTCTAGATCCAAGGTGAAAGATATATCCTGAAGTTGATTTCCTATCATCAATATCACCTGCATAATCAGAATCTGTATAGCCTACTAAAGTAGGGTCACCTCCATGTTGGTACTCAATGCCAAGCTTGTAAGTGCCTTTTATGTACTTCAACATTCTCTTAGCAGCCTTCCAATGTTCAATATGTGGATTTGCCATGTACCTAGAGACAACACCAACTGCATATGCAATGTCCGGTCTAGTTATGGTGAGCTACTAGAGACTACCAACAAGTTGCCTATATAGTTTGCCATCCACTCTCTTTTGATTAGAATGAACACTTAATTTTAAACCTACTTCACATGGTGTAGGAGATGGCTTACAATCACTCATATTAAATTTTTTTAATACATCAATAGCATATTTGGTTTGAGAAAGAAAGATCCTACTATCTTCTTGCCAAACTTGCATGCCCAAGAAATAGTGCATCAATCCAAGATCAGTTATCTCAAAAAATTTCTTAAGTTGTGTCTTGATGTCATCAATACATTGGCTAGAATCTCCTTAAATGATTAGATCATCCACATAAAAAACAATGATAACAATTTCACCTTCAATGTGCTTGACATAGACATCTGGGTCAGCTTTGCTCCTTTTAAATCCATTTGTTACAAAGAATTCATTTATTTTGGAGTACCATGCTCTTGGAGCCTGTTTAAGGCCATATAGAGATTTCTTCAATCTACATACTAGATGTTCTTCACCATGTTTAACAAATCCTGGTGGTTGTTGCATATAAATTTCTTCTTCTAAGTCTCCATATAAAATAGCACTTTTGACATCCATTTGAAATATTTTCCATCCACATTTTGCAGCTAAAGCTATAATAGTTCGAATGGAAGTCATTTTAGCAACAGGAGCAAATGTTTCAGTATAGTCAATACCTTCTTCTTGTGAGAAGCCACGGGCCACCAACCTTGCCTTGTATCTTTCAATTGCTCCATCTGATGCGAACTTTGTTTTGTAGGTCCATTTGCAACTAACCACATTCTTTCCTTCTGGAAGTGTTGCTAATTCCCAAGTTCCATTCTTCATCAAGGAGTTGTACTCCTCTTGCATAGCCTCCTCCCATTCTTCTTTTCCTTTTGCTTCCTCAAATGTGCTTGTAGTTTCAACCTGCATCACCTTAGCCATGAGAGCATAGTTAGCAACAATCTTGGGACCTTCTTGATAGACATCTTGAATGCTTCCAGTTTTTCCTTTATTTCTTGTGTCTTCATCATCACTGCTGCTTGAATCTTCATCTTGCACTTCTTTTCCTTTTGTAGGAGATATCATATTTTGTTCTGAAACATTAGTTTCAATATGCTCATCTTCTTCAAAAAAAGGAACTTGAGAAAATGTAGAAGAATTAGTATTCTCAAAGCCTTCATCAAACCAAACATTTCTTTTGATGTGAATTTCCTTTGTATTAGGATTATATAGCCTATATCCTTTTGATTCTTCACTATATCCCACCATGATGTATTTTTCACTTTTCCTTTCCAATTTACTTCTTTTTTCATCAGGGATGTGAGCATAAGCAGTGCAACCAAAAATACGAAAATGAGATACAGTAGGCTTTCTTCCTCTCCAAGCTTCTTTAGGGGTTATGTTCATGACAGCCTTTGTAGGAGTTCTATTTAAAATATAAACTGTTGTATAAATTGCTTCAGCCCAAAGATGTACTTCTATATTTCTAGAATGGAGCATACACCTAACCATTTCCATTATAGTCCTATTTTTCCTTTCTGCTACCCCATTTTGTTGTGTTGAGTAGGAAATAGTGGATTCTTTCTTTATGCCATTTTGTTTACAAAATCCCAAAAATTCTTTATTCATGTATTCAGAACCCCTATCTATTCTTATAATTCTTAGAAAATTTCCACTTTTCTTTTTAGTTAGAACCTTAAACTCCTTAAATTTATGAAACACTTCATCTTTTTTTTGTAGAAAGTATACCCAAATTTTTCTTGAATAGTCATCTATGAATGTGAGAACATACCTTGCACCTCCAAGTGAGGGTGTTTTGAAAGGATCCATCACGTCACTATGGACTAAGTGCAAAGGTGTTTTTGCTCTCCATGATTTTCCTTGTGGGAAAATTTCTACATGTTGCTTGCCCATTGCACATCCTTCACATACTATTTTTGTTGGAGAGATTCTTGGTAGACCATGGACCATCTTCAACTTCTCCATAAGCTTGAGACTTTGATAGTTTACATGTCCTATATGCTCATGCCACAACCTGTTCACATCATCATACTTTGCAATAGCACATACATCTTTATTTCCAACAAATTCTTGAAATTTATAAAGGCAATTTTCCACTCTACCAATTGCAGTTACTTCATAAGTTTTATTCACATCCTTGACTAAGCATTTGTCATTGTAAAACTCGACTTTCTATCCTTGATTTGCAATTTGAAAGACAGATAGAAGATTTGTTGAGAGTTGAGGAACAAGCTTCACATTTTTTAACATTCCATTATTTACTTGAACATTTCCACTTCCTTGAACTTTTAGAGAACTATTATCTCCTAGATATATATTTTCACCATTGCTTTCATTTAATAACTCAAACTGCTCCTTATTATGTGACATATGTTGTGTGCAACCAGAATCAATTATCCATTCATCCTTAAAAGAACTATTTGCTTTAAGTGCTACACAAAAGTCATTCCTCTTTGAATCAAATGATTTTGTAAACTTGTTCTGATGACAGGCCACACCACCTGTGCCAACTCACAACCAAGATCACAACAAGATGGAGACAAGAGAGATGACAAAATGCTTCATAAAGCATCATCCATTAATACTTGAAATTCATTATAATATCCTCCAAATGAAAGGACTCCAAATTCTTACAATATAAGAGATATTTTCTCTCTAAGAGCTTCTACAAGAAATTACATCCGAAGAGCTTCTACTTGAAGAGCTTCACTTGAAGAGCTTCTATTTCTCCAACTTCCATTAGAAGAGCTTCCATTTCTTGAACTTGATTACAAATGATAATAAGCCTTGCTTAAATAGGCACTTCTAACCCAAGACATTACAAACACAACCAATATGGGATAAAAGGTAAATACAACTACCTTTAAATAAATATTAAATTCCCACCCCAAATACAACTAAGCACCCAACAAATATTAAATACATGATTCAAGAAACTTTTCACAAACTTCTAACTTGCCACCTATATACCTCGATTAATGGAATGACAACTATTTTTATTATTTTTCTTTTTATGCCACCTATGCAACTTGAAAATAGAAATTTCCTATTTTATTTTTTTATTAGTTTTTCTTTTATTTTTGTCACTTTCTCTCTCCTCCAATTTTTTTTTTTTTTCCCCTTTTTTTTCTCTTTATCTTTTTGATAAATAATTTTCCCATGCAAGATGCTCTTGCATCAGACTCCCTTGGTAGATAGAAATGTGTGTCCCACACTTTAAGGCCAAAAGAAAGATATACATCCATCTTCATCTTCACTAAAGGCTTCCTCCTCAACAAGGACAAGAAAACCAACATGCAAATCTTTCACATTTTTTTTGCAGCATCATGCATCATGTTCTTTTCTGAATCATTAATCCTTTTGTAACATTCATTAGATTTATGTCCTTGCTCACCACAGTAATGACATTTCCACTTACTTCTATTTTGATTCCTATATGAATTATTATTATCTCCATACTTCCAATTCTTTCCATTAGATCTATTATCTTGTGTCCTTTGATGATATTGTTTTCCTTTTATTACAAATGCTTGAGATTCACAATCAACAACAAAGGATTCTCTTTCTTTTATTTGATGTTTTTCTTCTTGAATCAACTTTGCACACAACTCATCAGGTTTGATTCCTTTTAATTTATCAGCAATATCAAGTCCCCTTATAAAAGATTGATAAGAGCCTGAAAGACTTTGTAAAATTATTTGCACAAAATCTTTATCATCTATGCTCTTTCCAAGAGAAGCCAATTCATTTTTCTTTTCTTTTAATTTACTTAAATGAGTCACTACTTCTTGTGAGCCTTTTAATTTTAGATTATATAACTCTGTGGTAAGAGATATAATCCATACATCACCTGAATTTTGATACAATTGTTTCAAAATCTTACATACTTGCACTCCACTTCTTTCATTTCGAACTTCTGGAAATACTTCTTCTAAAAGTGTTTACTTTATCAAAGTTGCTGCCTTCTTGTCTCTCCTATCCCAATCATCACATTCCTTTCCAGCACCTGTTGGTCTCTGCTCACTACCATTAGCAATATCATAATAGTTTTGTAGAGTTAGAGACAATTCAATTTGTGAAACCCAATCATAGTAATTCTTTCCATTCAATTTAATTGATGGTAGAGGAACATCGAGAGAATCCATTAATCAACTTCTTTACTTTTTGGATGAGAAAGAAAAAAAATCAGAACTTTCAGCACTGTAAAGATAATCAGTTAAAGAAATTCTCACCAAATTTGTATAGTAATTGCTTTACCAAAAAAATGTTGCTCAATGAGATTTATGCCTACTGCAAACGACTAGAATTTTGCACAAAGACAAGCTAGCATTGCCCAAGAATCACAAATGCTCTGATACCATGTTGAAAAATAGGAAATTTGATATCTACTCATAACTGATATATCAACAGCAATACAAGTACTAGACAATGAGAAAGATATCAGAAATAAACACTCTTACAATGAGACTGAAAAGAACAACATATTATTATTCACTCATCTGATTGATTACAAACCAATGCAATGACCTCTATTTATAGAGAGCCTATGATAGGAGGGAATTAATAAAAGATGTTTCTAGAGGATAAGGACATAATGCTGTATGATCTATTCTGGAGGACAGCATCCATATCCATTTAGCAAGAAAATCTGCAGCAGTTATAACAGATGTGGATACACATGATATATTTTTTTGACTATTTCTAACAAGTAGCCTATAGTGTAGAGGTTGATGAGAAATTAAAGCTCACCGACCTTGAATTGTACGAGGAGAAATATCAGTGCTGCGAATTGATAAGGTCGTTAATCGAGTATTGGACTTTGGAGGTAATCCCTATTTGGTAATGCAAGGGCCCGAGAGATTATTGTAACAAGATTGGTCCTTTCTCCAATCAAGGGGGCTTCAGCAACTTCAAGATTTTCATTCAAAGACTTGAATGCTTTGAATTTGCTTACGATTCGGATTACTATATCAGCACTGCTATTGGTGTTCGGCCTGCAGGAGAACACAACAGTGGGAGTTCTGTATCAGGATCTGTCCAAGAGGAGCAAAACACCATGATGATCCAAGGAACATGGAAAAAAATCTCCCCTGGTAAGATTTGTTTGGTGGATGCCTTGCATCTACCCTTTCCCGTGCCCCTTGTGATTTTCTAGTTTGTTTCTACATTCCAAGATCTCTCTCTCTCAAGTAGTGCAATATGGTAGTGGGTTTTATTTCTAGCATTCACGGGGAATCCTGTGAGTCATTTTATCCTCTCTCTTTTGAGCACCCAATACAACCTCGTATATCTCTACCTTATGGTCTCTATAGTGAAATGTCATACTGCTACACCAATCATAGCATTGCAGAATCTGTCTTGGAGAGAAAAAATGCAGAGACAATTGCTGATATGATAAGGATGCATTTATTGCGATATCCCTGGAAAAAAGTAAGACATGCAAGGAACGCCTTTTATATCTTAGGCAGAGATCTCTCACTGCATTCAACCATCGCTTCTGCTGAGCTAAACTCAAAAGCTATGATGAATTTGGATATCATAGTGATTGAGAACTTTGTGGGGATGGATATGTCAGAGACATCGTATGGTTTCAACTATGGAAGCCAATCTTGCTTCTTGGAGGAAGACCAAATTCCTCAAGAGAAAAGATCGTTGCTCAAAGTGGCAGCACAGCTAAAATTGCAGGGGATTGTTCTTCCCCTGTTCAAGCTATTAGTTGAGGGTGTGTATAATCCGCAAATGGGCAAGATGAATCTTGTAGGCTGCCATGACGTTCGGGCTCTGACAAAAACTCTTCAGAGAAATACTACCATTCATGTACAAGATGGTTTGGATTGTGAAATTGAATTGAAATTACAATATCCACCAAATAATTTCAGGCTTTTGATAGATCAGTGAAAGTGTCAATCAGAAGCAACAGAATAGAGATTGATCCGCTCTATTTCAAACTAGTGGAGTTCCATACAGCACCAATTTCCTACATTGGAGAGATAGCAGAGGTGATTCCTGCCAGAATTTTGGAGCTAGTGCTCAAGATTTTGTGTCCCTTCCTTGCAACTATTTCTATAGCGAGTCAATTGGTGTATGTAAGGTGCAATGAAAAATCGGCTGCATATATTTCGCTTGTAATGGTGGGCATACAAGCTCTTACATTCACTATTTCTCTCATAGTTGGGATAGATCACTTCTCTTTTGTAAGCTAAAATCCCGCTTCTAAAAAGAGGCATGATAGCTGCTCAATGGAACAAAAACCTCCTCCCCTATTTCATATCCTAATCAATGCCATGCTATTGCTTGCATTTATATTCACAGTAAAACTTTTCCAAATTGTTAGGCAGTTTCGCCTTCGACTAAGACAAGTACCCAGCAAAAAATGGGTGCTTCTTTGTTGTGGGTTTATGTACACCATTTGTTTCCTCATTGAGTATTGTGTTGGCATTGCTAAACCCTGCTGTAATGTCATAGAAGAATTTGGCTCTTCTCCCTATTCCTTTCAGGAGACTGCATGTGTGAAGATGGATTGGAAGGAGGCAGTTAGGCTATACGTGGTATTGATTCAGGACTTTTTCTTGCTTCCTCAAGTCATTTGGATTTCTGAATGGAAATGTAAGGGGGAAACATCTGAGGAATTGTTATTACCTAGGGATCACTGTGCTGTGCGTGCTTCCCCAAATATATAGTCATGTCTATGATCACTATTCCTAGCAAGGAAATATCAGATTTGGGTCAATTTTTGCCCTAGTTTTGGCTGCCGTCATTTACCTCTGTCAATCTGGATCTAAATATGAAGAAATGTGGAAGTGAAATGAATGTAACATTCAAATCATGAATAATTAAATTTTCCATTGGTGACTAAAGCTCATTCTATTATGAATGTTCAATATCCTTGTACACAAAAGGCTAATTATAAGGGAAGGAACTAATCCTCCTTCGAGTTGTATTAACTTATTTATGTCAAAAAAAAGCTTATATCTTATAGTTTCTAAGGTTTGATTTTCAAAATCATTAGGATTAAGGTTAGATTTAGGGTTCGGTTTTGAGTCAAGATTAAAGTTAGGGATAGGATTAGCGTTAGACTCCAATTATGGTAGAGTTAGATTTAAGGTTAGAGTTAGTGGTAGAGTTATGTTTATGGTCAAGGTTAGGGTTAGAGTTATGCTCATGGTTAAGGTTAGAGTTAGAGTTAGAGTTATAATTAGGGTTATGCTTAGGGTTATTGTAGGGTTAGGGTTAGGGTTATTATAGGGTTAAGGTTAGTGTTAGGGTTAGGGTTAGAGTCAGGGTTAAGGTTAGAGTAAAGATTAGGGTTAGAGTTTGTGTTAGGATTAAAGTTAGGGTTAGAGTCTGATTATGGTAGAGCTAGATTTAGGGTTAGAGTTAGGAGAAGAGTTATGTTTATAGTCAAGGTTAGGGTTGGAGTTATGCTCATGGTTAAGGTTAGGGTTAGAGTTATTATTATGGTTAGGGTTATAGTAGGGCTATGATTAGGGTTAGGGTTAGGATTAGGGTTAGGATTTGAGTTAGGGTTAAGGATAGAGTTATGGTTAGGGTTCAAGTTTGAGTCAGGATTAAAGTTAGGGTTAGGTTTATGGTTAGAGTCCAATTATGGTAGAGTCAGATTTACAGCTAGAGTTAGGCATAGAATTATGTTTATGGTTAAGGTTAGGGTTAGGGTTAGAGTTAGAGTTAAGATTAGGGTTAAGGTTAGAATTAGGGTTAGGGTTAGGGTTAGTGTTAAGGTTAGGGTTAGAGTTAGAGTTAGGGTTAAGGTTAGAATTAGGGTTAGGGTTAGGGTTAGTGTTAAGGTTAGGGTTAGAGTTAGAGTTAGGGTTAGCATTAGGATTAAAATTAAGGTGAGTGATAGGATTTGAATTAGAGTTAGGGTGAGATTTAGGGTTATTGATAGGGTTAGGGTTACAACTAGAGCTAGAGTTAGGGTCAAAGTTAGAGTTATAGTTATGGTTAGAATTAGACTGAGGGGTAGGGTCAGGTTAAGAATTAGAGTTAGAGTTAGGATTAAGATTAGGGTTAGTGTTAGAATTAGGGTTATAAATATAGTTAGGATTAGAGTTAGAGTTAGGGTTAGGGTAAGGGTAAGAATTAGGGTGAGAGTTTAAATTAGGGTTACAAATAAGGTTAGGATCATAGTCAGAGTTAGAGTTAGAGTTAGAGTTAGAGTTGGAGTTAGGTTTATACTTAGGGTTAGAATTAAGGTTAGGGTTAGAATTAGGGTCAGATTTAGAGTTAGGGTTAGTGTTAGGGTTATAATTAGTGTTAGGGTTAGGGTAACAATTAAAGTTAGAGTTAGAGTTAGAGTTAGAGTTATGGTTCATGTTAGAGTTAGAGTTAAAGTTAGAGATAGAGTTGCAATTCAGGTTAGATTTAGGGTTAGCATTAGAGTCACTTGGTTAGATTTAGGGTTGGGAATAGAGTTAGGGTTGGGGATAGGATTAGAATTAGGGTTAGGGTTAGGGTTAGAGTTAGAGTTATATATAGTTTTAGGGTTAGAATTTGGGGTAGGTTTAGAGTTAGAGTTAGGGTTAATATTAGGGTTAGAATTACAATTAAAGTTTGAGTTTGAGTTTGAGTTAGGACTAGAATTAGGGCTAGGGTTAGAATTAGAGATAAAGTAAGAGTTATAGTTAGAGTTAGAGTTAGGGTTAGCGTTAGAGTTAGATTTAGGGTTAGAATTAGGGTTAGAATTGGGTTAGGATTAGAAATAGCATTAGAGTCAGATTTAGGGTTAGAATTAGTGTTAAGGTTAGGGTTAGGGTGAGAATTAGAGTTAGAGTTATAGTCCAGTTTAGAGTTAGGATTAATGTTATAGTTAGGGTTAGAATTAGTTTAGGGTTAGGGCTAGAATTAGGATTACAGTTAAGGTTATATAGGTTAGGGTCAAGGTTAGATGTAGAATTAGAGTTATAGTTAGAGTTAGAGTTAGGATTATGGTTGGGGTTGGAATTAGGGTTACAAATATAATTAGGGTTGGATATTGAGTTAGAGTTAAGGTTAGGGTAATGGAAATAATTAGGGTTAGGGCTAGAATTAGGGTTACAAATATAGGTAAGGTTAGATTTAGTGTTAGGGTTTGAGATAGAGTTAGAGTTAGAGTTAAAATTAGAGTTAGAACAAGGGTTAGAGTTAGAGTTAGGGTTAGAATTAGTGTTAGGGTTAGGGTTAGCAAAAGGGTTATAGTTAGAGTTAGGGTTAGCATTAGAGTTAGGGTTACAATTAGTGTTAGTTTTAGTGTTAGTGTTAGTGTTAGTGTTAGTGTTAGTCTTAGTGTTAGTGGTAGTGTTAGTGTTAGTGCTAGAATTGAGGCGACGATGAGGGCTAGGGTTAGGTTAGAATTAGAGTTAGAGTTAGGGATCAAGTTAGAGTTAGATTTAAAGTTGGAGATAGAGTCAGGGTTAGGGTTAGATTTAGGGATAGGGTTAGATTTAGGATTAGAGTTAGGATTAGGGTTAGGGTTAGATATTGGGTTAGAGTTAGAGTTACCTATAGTGTCAGCGTTAGGAATAGAATTATATATAGTGTTAGGATTAGATATAGTGTTAGAATATTGGGTTAGAGTTAGAGTTACCTATAGTGTCAGCGTTAGGAATAGCATTATATATAGTGTTAGGATTATATATAGTGTTAGGATTATATATAGTGTTAGAATTAGGGTCAGATTTAGAGTTAGGGTTAGTGTTAGGGTTATAATTAGTGTTAGGGTTAGGGTAACAATTAAAGTTAGAGTTAGAGTTAGAGTTAGAGTTATGGTTCATGTTAGAGTTAGAGTTAAAGTTAGAGATAGAGTTGCAATTCAGGTTAGATTTAGGGTTAGCATTAGAGTCACTTGGTTAGATTTAGGGTTGGGAATAGAGTTAGGGTTGGGGATAGGATTAGAATTAGGGTTAGGGTTAGGGTTAGAGTTATATATAGTTTTAGGGTTAGAATTTGGGGTAGGTTTAGAGTTAGAGTTAGGGTTAATATTAGGGTTAGAATTACAATTAAAGTTTGAGTTTGAGTTTGAGTTAGGACTAGAATTAGGGCTAGGGTTAGAATTAGAGATAAAGTAAGAGTTATAGTTAGAGTTAGAGTTAGGGTTAGAGTTAGAGTTAGATTTAGGGTTAGAATTAGAGTTAGAATTGGGTTAGGATTAGAAATAGCATTAGAGTTAGATTTAGGGTTAGAATTAGTGTTAAGGTTAGGGTTAGGGTGAGAATTAGAGTTAGAGTTATAGTCCAGTTTAGAGTTAGGATTAATGTTATAGTTAGGGTTAGAATTAGTTTAGGGCTAGGGATATAATTGGAGTTAGGGCTAGAATTAGGATTACAATTAGGGTTATATAGGTTAGGGCCAAGGTTAGAGGTAGAATTAGAGTTACAGTTAGAGTTAGAGTTAGGATTATGGTTGGGGTTAGAATTAGGGTTACAAATATAATTAGGGTTGGATATTGAGTTAGAGTTAAGGTTAGGGTAATGGAAATAATTAGGGTTAGGGCTAGAATTAGGGTTACAAATATAGGTAAGGTTAGATTTAGTGTTAGGTTAGAGTTAGAGTTACCTATAGTGTCAGCGTTAGGAATAGCATTATATATAGTGTTAGGATTATATATAGTGTTAGGATTATATATAGTGTTAGAATTAGGGTCAGATTTAGAGTTAGGGTTAGTGTTAGGGTTATAATTAGTGTTAGGGTTAGGGTAACAATTAAAGTTAGAGTTAGAGTTAGAGTTAGAGTTATGGTTCATGTTAGAGTTAGAGTTAAAGTTAGAGATAGAGTTGCAATTCAGGTTAGATTTAGGGTTAGCATTAGAGTCACTTGGTTAGATTTAGGGTTGGGAATAGAGTTAGGGTTGGGGATAGGATTAGAATTAGGGTTAGGGTTAGGGTTAGAGTTATATATAGTTTTAGGGTTAGAATTTTGGGTAGGTTTAGAGTTAGAGTTAGGGTTAATATTAGGGTTAGAATTACAATTAAAGTTTGAGTTTGAGTTTGAGTTAGGACTAGAATTAGGGCTAGGGTTAGAATTAGAGATAAAGTAAGAGTTATAGTTAGAGTTAGAGTTAGGGTTAGAGTTAGAGTTAGATTTAGGGTTAGAATTAGGGTTAGAATTGGGTTAGGATTAGAAATAGCATTAGAGTTAGATTTAGGGTTAGAATTAGTGTTAAGGTTAGGGTTAGGGTGAGAATTAGAGTTAGAGTTATAGTCTAGTTTAGAGTTAGGATTAATGTTATAGTTAGGGTTAGAATTAGTTTAGGGTTAGGGATATAATTGGAGTTAGGGCTAGAATTAGGATTACAGTTAGGGTTATATAGGTTAGGGTTAAGGTTAGAGGTAGAATTAGAGTTACAGTTAGAGTTAGAGTTAGGATTATGGTTGGGGTTAGAATTAGAGTTAAAAATATAATTACGGTTGGATATTGAGTTAGAGTTAAGGTTAGGGTAATGGAAATAATTAGGGTTAGGGCTAGAATTAGGGTTACAAATATAGGTAAGGTTAGATTTAGTGTTAGGGTTTGAGATAGAGTTACAGTTAGAGTTAGAATTAGAGTTAGAACAAGGGTTAGAGTTAGAGTTAGGGTTAGAATTAGTGTTAGGGTTAGGGTTAGCAAAAGGGTTATAGTTAGAGTTAGGGTTAGCATTAGAGTTAGGGTTACAATTAGTGTTAGTTTTAGTGTTAGTGTTAGTGTTAGTGTTAGTGTTAGTGTTAGTGTTAGTGTTAGTGGTAGTGTTAGTGTTAGTGCTAGAATCGAGGCGACGATGAGGGCTAGGGTTAGGTTAGAATTAGAGTTAGAGTTAGGGATCAAGTTAGAGTTATATTTAAAGTTGGAGATAGAGTCAGGGTTAGGGTTAGATTTAGGGATAGGGTTAGATTTAGGATTAGAGTTAGGATTAGGGTTAGGGTTAGATATTGGGTTAGAGTTAGAGTTACCTATAGTGTCAGTGTTAGGAATAGCATTATATATAGTGTTAGGATTAGGATTAGGGGTAGAGGTAGGGTTAGAGTCACGGTTAGGGTTAGTGTTAGGGTTAGGGTTACAATTAGAGTTAGAGTTATAGTTATAGTTAGGATTAGAGTTAGAGTTAGAGTTAGAGATAGAGATAGAGTTAGAGTTAGAGCTAGAGTTAAAGTTGGAGTTAGAGTTAGGGTTATGGTTAGGGTTAGCATTAGGGTTAAGGTTAGGGATAGAGTTTGAGTTAGAGTTAGGGTTAGAGTTAGAATATGGGTTGAAATTAGGGTTAGAATTAGCATTAGAGTTAGAATTAGAGTTAGGATTAGAGTTATAAGAAGATTTAAGGTTAGGGTTAGAATTAGGGTTAGGGTTAGAATTAGGATTAGATTTGGAGTTACAAAGGGTTAAGGTTAAGTTATCAGTAGAATTAGAGTTCGAGTTAGTCAGAGTTAGGGTTACGATTAGGATTAGAATTAGGATTAAGATTAGGATTATAATTAGAGTAAGATTTAGAGTTAGAATTAGATTTAGAGATAGATTTCAAGTTAGAATTAGAATTAGAGTTAGGGTTTGTGTTGTTTTTGTGGTTAAGGTTATTTTTGGGTTACTAATCATATTATAGTTGATGTTAGTGCTATTATTACACTTTACCTTAGTGTTAGGGTAATTGTCAGGTTAAATTTTTATGGGGGTTAGTTATATTATAGTGCCCATGATTAGTGTTATTGTGATACAAGTTATTAACATTTTTAATAATGTACTCACTCTCTCGCCCTCTCTCTTCCCTTCCCTACCTCTCTCCCTCTCCCTCTCTAACTTCACCTAGTAATATCTTCCCCTATATAAATACACCCTCTAATCTCTCTCTCTAGTATCTAGATATGCCCCCTAATCCCTGTCTCTAATATCTAGATGCATCCCCTTATCTCTCTCACCCTGCTCTCTAGATACACCTCCTAATCCCTCTCTCCCCCTATGCTCTCTAAATACACCCCTAATCTCTCTCTCTCTCTCTCTCTCTCTCTCTCTCTCTCTCTCTCTCTCTCTCTCTCTCTCTCTCTCTCTCTCTCTCTCTCTCGCTCTCTCTCTATATATATATATATTCCCACTTATAAAAAATATAACATTATTTCTAGTTACTAGTACATATAGAGTTGGGTTAAGGTATATAATTTATTAAATGCTTAGTAAAGTCATATATAGAGTAAGAACTAGAGTTAGGATCCAAGGTTTACTATTTAATTTATAAGACACTTGGTGTTACAGTTAGTGTTAATAAGTGGTTAAATGTTACACTAAAATAAGGGACACGGTTAAGGGAAGTATGAGATTTAGGTGTAGTGTTGGAGTATTTGGAATATAACTATGATCAAATTTGGGATATATATCACACAAATGACTTGAATAATGGAAAAAAATTAATTCATGAAAGGGAAATTATACGTTGTAACACAACTATTTAGATGATGTAAAAAGTGTGAAAGAATATAAAAGAATCAATTTTATGGAAAATGTTTCTCCATGATGATGTGTGAACATTATATATTGTTGAATTTTTAATAATGCTAATGCAATTTTTATTGCAATGTTTAAGAATTGTAATCAATAAATATGCCTATCATTAAGGACATCTATTTAGACTTATGATTGTCTTTTTTAATTAATATATTTAGTAGCCACATCCATTGAAGAAATGTTTTGTACAAAATTTTTAAAACAAAATCATGTTCTCTTCTTCATGAAAGTTACATAAAACAATGGGGAAACAAAACTACTTATACAACTAATTAGAAGTAAAATTCTAAAACCAAAGACAAAAATGAAATATATACAAAGAAAAATATTTGTAATGGTATAAATACAAGTCACATCATTCAATGATTAGGAGTATTTTGTGACCTTTATTTGAACAATGATTTTGAAAGACTTCTTTCTTCATTAAGGGAAACCATCTACAAAACACTTTTGTAGATTTATCATGCAGGAATTTTTATGCATCTTTCAAATATTACTTTCTCCATAACTTTAATTATAGTTGTGCATGTCTCTTTAATTATTTTTAGGCATTTTTCGAATTCGGTCTCAAAGAAATCATTTAAGGTCATTGAAGTAGTCAGGCTAGTATCAAATAGTGTTTGATTCTATGTTCGACGCATCCATAACTCAAATAGTAATCTGCAAACTTATAAACAAACATCAACATATAGAAATAATCAAAAAAGAAACAAAAATTAATATATTACATAAATTCTTTCAAATGAATAATGTTCTAAATAACATAAATAAAAATAAAAACTATTTCAAATGAAATAGTTAGATTGTAATGTTTGAAATATAGTGGTATTGCCTTCCACTTTTCAACATTACAAACATAAATATTAATAAAAATCTATATATACTAAGAAAATTATTTAAATAAAAAAACATACATAATCTAATTAAATAATGACAAAATATAGACTAAATATATGTTTCGTTTGTTTTAAATTAATAATTAACTTAAACAAAATATAAATTTTATTGATAAGGTGACCTTGCCATCCACATTAATAATAAAATTTAATTATGAAACATGAAAAATATAAATATTTTAAAAAATACAAATATAAAGCTATTATGAAACATAAAAATCTAAAACATGCAAACCAAAAGCATTTTTAAATATGCAAATCTAAAACTAGTATGAAACATGTAAATGTAAAACTAAATTGAAATATGCACATTAAAAATGTGCAAATGAAATGTATCATAAAATATCTAAATCAAATAGATTTTGAATCAATTTGAATTCTAAATCTAAATCAAACATGCAAGGCTAAATTATATGAAACTTATTGAAATTAAAATCTAAATCAATAGAGAATATCAATGGTAACTTGTGAGCCTCTCATGTGGGATGTCTTGGGTTCAAATCTACCTTCGCTTAACATATAATAATAATTAATTTCAATAAATACTAATAATTAATATCGTTTAGGTTCGAGGAGAATGTGGAGAAGCGTTGGCTGCTGGCTAGGCTAGGGTTTTTCCCCTAGCCTATTCTTGGTGTTTGATCTTTACTATTTTTCTATGCTGTTTGGATTGCTAGATACTACACATAATTTGTGTCAGTTTTTTTGGAAATCTTCTGTAGTCAATTTTGGATTGGGGTTTTATTGTTTGCATGGAAGGGCCTGGGATTTCTTCTCCATTGGTGAGAACGGATGGTTCTTCTCCAACTATGCATGCAATGCGATCTGAATCGTTTTATTTGGGGGAGAGCTCCAAGCTGAAAAAAGTTAATGGTTGTTTTTCGCGTAGCCATGATCGCCCTATTCTGGTTATTCCTCCAAGGGCTGTAATGGAGGACATTGATTATTGGATGAAGCATGCTTTGATATGTAAATTTATTGGAATCCAGATTTCTTTATCTGCTCTTGAGGCATGGATCCGCCGCTCATGGCAGGTGGAAGGTGATATGGAGATTATGTTGGCAGGGAATAGTTATTTTTTTGTTGCATTCTCTTGCATGTCTTATCAGGATCGTGTTTTTGAAGGAGGCCCTTATTTCTACAACCATGTGGGGTTATTTGTCAAACCTTGGCACTTAGGTTTTAATTCTGTTGAGGATCTCCCTTGAACAGTGCCAGTTTGGGTTCGTTTACCTGGTCTTCCCTTAGAATTTTGGTGTGAAGACATCCTTTGACAAATTGCTGCTTTTTTGGGGAAGCCGGCTGCGATCACACATCAATCCCTTGATAGAAAGGTTATCTCTTATGCTAGAATTTGTTTTGAAATTAATTTGAATAACCCATTACCAGATTCTTTGGAAATTTGTATGGGGGATTCTTCTTGGGTACAACAGTTAGATTATGAATCCCTCCCTTCCCGTTGCCTGATTTGTCATGAGTATGGTCATTTATAGTGTCAGTGCCCCCATAACTCAAGTTTCAAAGGAGTGGATGGTTCTACAACTGGCAATGCTGGTGGTTTGGCAGATACTATAGGGAAAGGACAATCTCAAATGGCTAATACTACCAAGGGGATGAATCTGCAAGATGGTACAAGTAAGGGTAAGGCTCAAATGCAGGATAAGGATGGATTTACCCCTATTCGCCCTCGAGCTAAGGGACGTGGTCAAAAGAGGCCTTTGAAAGAAAGATTATCTGATTCAGGTTTTAACCGCTTTGAGGTGTTGGATAGTATGGTTCTAGAGGAGGGTATTCCTCCTCCTATCTCTTCTGATCTAGTTTTCCTAGATGAGAGATATGTTCCTAATGATTCTTGTGGGGCATCCCAAGTTGTATTATATCAGAACTGTGAGGTTCCTATAGCTCCTATGACAGAGGCTCTGGTGACTCCTGCAGTATTGGAGGATAATGATGTTATTTTAGCTGACTTGGTTAAGGATGTGCTACCATCAGGAAAGGGCAAGGGATCTCCTCTCCCCTTGGGGTTGATGTCTCGACCCTTTAAGTGGGCTTCTTCTACTCCCCCTCTAAGGAGTGGGCGCGAAACAGACCAAGAGAAGATTAAACTCACAGGAGATATATTGATTAAGTCTGGTTTAGTGAAACTTTTGGATTCTCATTTTCCCAATTCTACCCAATGATGATTATTCTCTCATGGAATGTAAGGGGGTTGAATAGCATCCCTAGAAAAAAGGCTATTCATAACTTGGTGGTTGATCATAGTCCTGATGTTTTTTGTATCCAAGAGACTAAGCTCTCTGTGGAGTCTATGGTCCAACATGCGTCTAGTAGTTGGTCTCGTGGGCAATGCCAGTGTGTTGGGGCAACAGGCAGTGCGGGTGGTTTAGCTATATTTTGGGATCTTCAAAAAATTTCTCCTCTTGGCTGGATGTCTTCTCCCTCAGCTCTCTCTATGGTAGCTTCTGCTCTAGACTCAGGAGAGGTAATCATGGTTACTAATGTGTATGCATATGTTGATCTTGTAGGAAAGGAGGAACTTTGGGAACATATTCAATATGTTAGAAATTGTCATCCTAATCATCCTTGGGTGTTAGCAGGGGACTTCAATTCATTTTTAAGTCTGGAGGAGAGGCATGGTGGTTTGGCTAGATTGGGGCCTTCTTCTGCTCTTCTTCGGCAACACATATCTCTTTTGCATCTCTCTAATGTTAAGCCTTCTAATGGTCTCTATACCTGGAATAATCGCAGGACTGGTGTTGTTGCTATCTCAGAACGTCTGGATAGATTTCTTGTTTCTTTCTTTTGGGTTAGTGGCACCCTTACTATCTCTTTAGAAATCCTTGATTGGAGGGGTTCAGATCATTGGCCAATCAAATTTTCTTCTATAGGGGTGTATGTTCCGAAGCATCTTCCTTTTAAGTTCCAGTTGATGTGGCTTCATGACTCCTCTCTTCATGATTTTGTTTTTTGTTGGTGGAAAGATGGTGCTCCTACATACGGTACTGCAATTTTCTCATTTTCTAAAAGGCTTCAATATGTTAAAAGGCAGCTCAAGATATTGAATAGGGAATGCTTTGGGAACCTTCACTTTATGAAGAGGCTTGCTCAAGAAGATCTTGATGTCATCACAATGGAGATTAGAGATTGAGGTTTCTCAGAGGATCTTGGCAAGGCTGAATCCATTGCTTCAAGAGCTCTAGAAGAATGAGAACTTCAACAAGAAATTTTTTGGAAGCAAAAGGCTAGAGTTGATTGGCTCTAGGAAGGTGATTGAAACACTGCCTTTTTCCATAAAACAGTGCAATCTCACCGGAATTAGAGCACTATCTCTTCTTTGGTTAATTCTCAAGGTATCCAACTGAATTCCTTCCCAGCTTTATTCCAGGAGGCTATTTGGTACTTCTCTACCCTCTTCTCTGAGGACTCTCCTCTTGCTGATAATGAAGAAAATCTTATTTTGTCCTGTATTCCTTCCCTTATCACTCAGGAAATGAATGATTATCTCATGTGTCCTATCTCTTTGGAAGAGCTGGAGGAGATGGTCTTTAGCATGCCTAAGGGGAAGGCTCCTAGTCCTGATGGCTTTCCAGTTGAATTCTTTCAGGAATTTTTGGACATCATTAATCATGATTTGTTGGAGGTGGTTAAAGAATCGTATGCTAGCAAGCAGATGCTTCAAGCTTTGAACTCTACATTCTTGACTCTTACTCCTAAGAGAGAGGGTGCTAATCAATTGGAGTTTTTTAGACCAATTGCCTTATGTAATGTGGTGTTTAAATTTATTACTAAGTTGATTGTTAAGAGACTAGAAAGGTGGCTTCCCATTATTATCTCAGAAGAACAAGGTGGTTTTGTTGCTGGGAGACAAATTTTGGATGGGGTGATTATTGCTACTGAGGCTATTCACTCTATGGCTACTTCAAGGAAGAGAGCCATGTTTGTTAAGTTGGATATGGCTAAGGCCTATGATAGAGTTAAATGGAGCTTCCTAAGGAGTATTCTTCTTTCTTTTGGATTTAGCTCTGACTGGGTGAGTTGGATTATGAGTTGTGTTACTTCTGCCTCTTTTTTTGTTCTTATTAATGGTCAACCTTCTCAACTATTTGGTGCTTCTAGAGGCCTCCGCCAGGGTGACCCTCTCTCCCCATATCTATTCATCATCATGGATGAAGGCTTGGGCAGATTCAGTAAGCATCAAGTGTCCCAGAATTCTATTCAAGGCTGGCGGTGGGGTAATGGCTTACCTTCTCTTTCACATCTTCAATTTGTTGCTGATTCTGCTCTTGCCGGTCTTGCTAGGATCAAGGAAGTTGAAGCCTTTCAACATGCTTTGGAAATTTATTTGGTAGCTTCAAGCTAGAAAGTTAATGAGCACAAATCTTCCATTTACTTTTTTAACACTCCTGATTCTATTCAACACAGGATTGTTGGTATCCTACGGTTTCAGATAGGATCACTTCCTTTGACTTATCTTGGCATTCCTATTGCTGTTTCCAGGCAGCCATGTCTCTTCTAGCAAAATTTGATTACCAAGCTTCAGGATAAGGTAAATCATTGGACTCGTAGATGGCTTTCTACTGCTGCCTGGGTTACTCTTCTTCAAGCTGTTATCCAAGATCTTCCTACTTATAGAAGAATGGTTCACGCTGCACCTATTAACTTTCTCAAGGAGTTTGATGCTCTTTCTCGACAATTCCTTTGGAGTGGTAATTTGTGTACTACTAAATGGAGCTTGGTTAATTGGGCAACTATTTTTAGGCCTAAAAAGGAGGGTGGTCTTGGTCTTCGATCTGCTCTATTGAGTAGTCAAGCTTTGGCTGCTACACTTTATTGGCGATGGTGCTCTGGACAACATCAAATTTGGGCCCGTATTATCACTCATAAATATTTTCATGGTACTGATCCTTGCTCTATTTCTGCACTTCCTCTTGAAGGTCGTGGCTCAATGGTTTGGCATACTTTGAAGACAGGTGCGATGTTGGTGAAGAGGGGTCTATTCTGGATATGTAAAGGAGGTTCTCAGGCTTTGTTTTGGTCTGATGCTTGGGATGGATTCCCTTCCATTTTATCCATATACCCTCATCTTCAACCTCTTTGTGACTCTTTTCTTGTCGCTGGATGGGATAAAGTGGCTCATTACAAGCCTCCTTATCAATTGGGACCTGTTGTTGGTTACAGATGGAAGCATTCTTCTCATTGGCCTCTTGAAGGTATAGACATGGATTGTAAGGAGCTTTCTCAAATTCTGGCCTCTAGAGAGTGTTCTTCTTTGCTTGGTCTAGATGTTTTGGCTTGGGGCGGTACCTTGTCTGGTAAATATCATGTCTCTGTTGGGTATCAGGAGATAACTAGGCAATTATTTAGGGATGCCGAGGTCCCTTGGTGGAAGCAAGTTTGGAATAAAGTTTCTTGGTTCAAGTGCAATTTTTTCATGTGGCTAGTGGTTCACAACCGTTGTCTTACCTGGGATAATCTTTGTAAACATGGATTTCAGGGCCCCTCTTATTGTGTTTTCTATGGTAATGGAGAGGAGTCTTTCTCCCATCTATTCTTACATTGCTCCTATTCTACTCAGATATGGCACCTTTGGTGGAGTGCTTGGGGTTTCTCTTGTCGGCATGCTTCCTCTTTGCCTGAGTTCTGGGCCTGCTTGGGTAGTGCTCCCTCCAACTCTTCTTCTCTCCATGCTGCTTGGATTGCTGGCCCATCTTTCATGCTTTGGCATATCTAGTTGGAGTGGAATCGTCGCATATTCCAAGATGTTCGGCTTGGTGTTTTGCATCTTTGGTGGAAAATATCACATTCTCTTCAGGAAACTATTCTTGTGAAGTGTGAGCTTGATGGGGGTATGGATCCGGTTGATCTTGCTATCTGTAATCGCCTCAATTTTCATCTACAAGATGGGGCTGTAGCTCATAGGTTTCCTTCTATGTCCAGGCAGCTTCACCATCAGAGGAAGGGTCAGGTTAATCAGGATGGGCACTGGACTCCTCCTCCCTGTGGAGTTCTAAAAATTAACACTCATGGTTCTTCTCATGGGAATCCTGGTCCAGCTGGTATTGGCGGAGTGGCTCGTTGTAGTTCTGGGGATGTTAAATTTTTCTTCTCAGTTCATAAGGGTGATTATACTAACAATCTCATGGAAGCTCAGGCTATTTTATATGCTGTGGAATAGTGTTGCTTGCGAGGATGGAGTAAGATTATCTGTGAGTCTAATTCACAGGTGGTGGTGAACATGCTCTCTTCGCAAGAGCTTGAGGATGTTAGTTGGTAGCTGGCCACTGTTGTTAAGCAGATTCTTTTCTTCTCTTCCTCTTTTTAGTTCATTAGGCTCACATATATTCCTTGTGAATGGAATAGAACTGCTAATTGTTTAGCCAAATGGGCTTCTAGTCATGATCCGAGTTGGAATATTAGGGATAGGAGGCAACTGTCCTTTGAGATGGTGCAAGAATTTGATGATCTTGTCGCTCAAGATCGAGCTCCTTGTTGAGCTTTCCTTGTTGTATTCTTTTCTGTCTTAATAAATTTTTACCCCTCTTTTTGTTATAACTAATTTTGAAGCTAAATGTACATTTCAATCTAAATACATAACTAAATATAAATCTAAATTAAAAATTAAATAAAAACTAAAAAATAAAAATAGAAATCTCACATGCAAAAAATTACTCCAAAACTTTAATCTAGTCCTCTTCAAAAACTCTAATCTGCTCCAATAATCTCCACCTCTTTCTCCGTGTAAAAACACAAAATGAAAGGGAAATGAGGAGCATCTATTTTATAACCTATGAGAGACTCCTCATATCCCGCAATGGATGACTTTTGACATTCCATGAATTTGTTTTAAATTCCACTACTCCCCACAAAAAATAAGCATGAATGTGCATGCAAAAATATATTATTTTGGTCAGCTATTATTTTGAGAATTTTTTTCTCTTTTATAATCTATTAATGATAAAATATATACTAAATATATGATTCATCTACTTTAAATAAATTGTTAACTTTAATAAAACACAAATTATATTGATATGGTGGCATTTCCATCCACATTAATGATAAAATTATACTTAGAAACATGAAAATATAAATAGTTTGAAACATGCAAATGTAAAAATATTATGAAACATTCAAATCTAAAATATGCAAACCAAAACTATTTTGAAACATGCAAATCTAAAACTAATATAAAACATGCAAATCTAAAACTAATATGAAACATAAAAATCTAAAACTAATTTGAAACATGCACTTTTAAAATATGAAAATGAAAAATATTGTGAAATATATAAATAAAATAGATTTTGAATGCAAATCTAAATATAAATCAAACATGCAAGACTAAACTATTAGGTGCAAGCCTTAAAAAAAATTGAATAGCATTCTAAATCTAAATGAAACTAATTAAAATTGAAATCTAGATCAAAATAAAATATTATAACTAATTTTGAATCTACATCTACATATAAATCTAAAGGAAATTCTAAATAAAAAATAGAAATTTCACCTACAAAAAAGTTACTCCAAACTTGCAATCTACTCCTATTCAAAAACTCCAATATAATCCTGCAATAATCTCCACCTCTTCCTTCCTGCAAAAGCATAAAATGAAAATGAAATGAGGAACCTTTGTTTTATAACTTGTGAGAGGCTCCTCATAACCCCCAATGAACATCTTTTCACATTCTACGAATTTGTTTCAAATTCCCTCAATCCCCATAAAAAATGAGCATGAATGTGCATGCAAAATTATATTTAACAAAAAAATAAATCAAATTGAAATTACTTTGGCCCTATTTTTAATGGGCATATTTTTTGGGTCGTATTTTCTTGGGTCCTACTTTTTCGGGCCCTTTTTTTTGGGCCTATTATTTTTGCCTCCATTTGGCTTCCTATTATTTTGGTCAGTTATTATTTTTGGAATTCTTTTTAATTTAATAATTTAATATTTAATTTAGAAGTTTGTAATTACTACCTTTTCTTTTTTATTGATAAGGAATCTTGACATATACCTATGCTCAGCGTTTTTGCTGCCATTGTATAGAATGCCTCTTCGTGTAAAAACACATTATAGTGACTAAAAATTACTTTTAAAATTATCCATTCAAATATAAATTATAATTAATTATACAATTAATTTTATATATTTTTTAAAGTATTATATAGTAGGCAAAAAGACGGGGGGCTGACCCCAAAGTACAAAGAGGTTGAAGAATCAGTCGAAGGTTACTTCCCAGTCATCTAATCGATACCAACTCTAAACTTCAAAAAATAATATATATCCATAATTTAATTAAAAGTACTATAAGTCCTTAAGCTAACATGCAAAAATATTATAAATTAGACCAGAAACACTTAAACAAATCACTGCTATTACTTCGATTAATCGACATAAGCATAGAATATAAAACCCCATGGGGTACCGAGTTCATAGACATAAGCATAATAACAACAAAAATAGACACCAAAACTAGGGCTAGCTACCCTCCTTTTGCCCATGGTTGTCTTCCTTCTTTTCCTCAAGCATGTCCTTATGCACATCCATCTTCTCCACCTTGACTAGTTTGTCTAGGATGGTCTTTAGCCAATCCTCTACCAGAAACGCATAAATGTATTAGGTTGTCTTTCTCACCTTTCCTAGGTTCTTCTCCTCTTTATTCACTTGCAAAAAGTAAAACATGGTGGCCACAAAATGCATGAACTTGGTGGAAAACTCAACTAGAGTTTCAAATCACTAGCAGATACCAGTTTCATTTTCTAATAGGTATCTCATAGACTGGTCAAGCCTTTCCAGTCTCACCTTATTGTGGTTATGCTTGGCTTTCTTCCCCCTATCTTTGGGGTTTTCATTCTTGGAGGATGTGATATCTCCCCCCTTCTTCTAGTTGAGGTAGCATCAAGGGTGTCTAAGATATGGGAGGGGCTAAGACGGATAGGGGCATACTATGTGTCCTTAGGCAGTCTTTTTTTTTTGTAGGTTTGACATCACTTTCAAAAGAATTGGAGCTAGAGTCGTGCTTGGGAGGACTTAAATTTATCCAACTAGAGATGCTTACTAGTTCTCTTGGCACTCTACTTACCCTTCCTCAATGAGGCTAATTTTAACCTTGGGGCAAAGGGTTTTCTTGAATTTCTTATGGCTAGGGCCAAGGCTAGGGTCCAAAGAGACTTGGGGGTGATAGAAGCTAGAGGGTTAACCAAGAGTGACAGGTTTTGGGTGAGATGTTGGGTATACAATTTTTTCATGAACCCCTAATGGATAAGGTAGAAATTTTTATCCTCCTCCTCTTTCCTCCTAGCCTTGTGAATACAATCTTCCAAAAAATGTAACAAAAGAAATGGGAAAGAAATGTGGTCTAGGTTCCTAAAGTGATTTTAAATAGGGAAATGGTGATAACATAGTACTTGGAAGTGATCCTCAAGGGTGGTATAACATATAATTGCATAGCAGGTAACATCCCAAGGCTTAGGAATGGATTCCTGTGAAAATCCACCATGTATTTGCATTGGTTCCTCCTTGAATTTGAAAAATTTTCAGAGACTGGTTTCCTCATTAACCTTGGTCTACCTTTGCTAGTTATTTCCTTCCATAGTAAATTCTCCAACCCTCACAATTTTTCCTCTAAGATTTCAAATCCCATTTCATTAACATTCACCTTTTTGTCCTTAAAAGACTAGAAGAACTATATTGAAAAATGCTCGTTATGATTCACCATACCCTCCATATATGGAAAGAAGCCACCCCCTTGCAAGAAAAGATTCTTCGCCTCATTATTGTGGATACATTACTCCACACCCACTTGTTCAATGCGATCACTAGTGCCCATGCTATCAGCCAGTTCAACAACCAACGCTTCATACTTTTCTGACATAGCCTTGTTATAGGTTTGGTAGTTATTGAAGATAAATGAAAAGACTCAATGATTAAAATAAAAAGGTAGTGCATAATCATCATAAGTCCACATGGTTTCCCAAAAAACAAAAAAACCACCCTTCATAGCACATGTTAGTGGTCTCTTTCCATCCATAAATGATTTTCACCAATTGTAATTTGTGCGAGAATTCAAAAACTTGTCATTTTGATCATTAATTGATTGTTCTCTACATCTCACCAAATCCACCCTCTATGTTCTCTTTTGGCAGTAATTAAAACTCATGGAAATCAAAAAATTAATACAAATCATTGTACAATCTTGCCAAATGATCCCTTTATTAAATGCCTTGTCTTCTTGCCCACATGGAAAAATGAAGGCCTACAACTTGCCATAATGACTCATATGGCATTATTGTATGTACACTCCCTTTTCATCACAACTTGAGTTGATGATGAAAACAATATAATATCCTTGGACATTCAATTAATCATGTAACACTATGGCCAAATCTAGCTAGCTCGTCTGTCATGTGAATTTTTTGATGATATATATGAGCCATGTAGATCTTGTGGTAATCTTCCATCAACCTTTAGATTTCATCAATTATAACTCTAATTGGGAAGTTGTTCCAGCTCTCTCCCTTAGTAGCCTTAATGATTAACATAGAGTCCCATCAATGAAAATCTTATTGAATCCTCAAGCTCTTGTGATCTATGACCCCCATAGAAGTGCTAGGTCTTTTGATTCATTATTTGAGCCTCCAGTTTCTAGTATAGGAAACCACCATATTTCCCATATTGTTACAAAAGAAACTTCTTGCTGCCATTTTTCTCATCATTGTTGAACCATCAAAATTTAGCTTGATCTAGGACTCAGGGGGAGCCACACTGTCTTCTTTCTAGCCATGGCTTTGGAATTGTCAAATTGTGCCACAATTGAGCCAACATTTGAATTTGATGCCCATTTCATATCAAATCTACCTAGGGGGTTTGCGGGGGGAGGGGGGGTTCCAATGGAAAATTTCACTACATTCTTTTCAGAGCATAATAATCTATTAGGACACCCCCAAGCTAGTATTGGTTTGTTACCTAAAAATCCTAGTGCTCCTCTCCTTCTAGATTTTCCATGAAACATATCGGGGGAGAATCGACCATAAGTTTTTGAGGTATGGGTGAGCAGCTGGACTATCCTAATGAAAAAATTGCTTCAACTCACTATCCATACACCACCTAACTTCCCATAAATCAAGGAATTCTCTCCAAACCTCTGTGAAAAAAGGGCAGTGGATAAATATTTGTGGAATAGATTCAACATCTTTGAGACATAGAATACTACAGTTAGTGAGCTGACACCCTCTATGCTGGAGGTTATTAATATTGAGAATCGATCCATTCAAATTCATCCACCAAAAGAAGTTTATCTTTTGTAACATTCAAGGGTGCCAGGCTTTTTGCCAATCAGTCTATGCCACCTCCCTAGATAAGTAAACTTAACTATGAACTCACCCAAGGGTGTGAATTTACACACTAAGGAGTCCTTAATTGGGATTAGGGGATCCTATAGTTCTGGAGAAGGTCCTACAGCTCCCTAACTAATTTAGGGTGTCTTTCTATTCTCTAGCTTCATGGATGGAGGAGATGCTAAATAAGAAAGTATCATCCACAAACTATAGGATAATTTATGGGGGGCAAGGGGGAGGAAGGTTTAATTCCCTTAATTATGTCTGGGTTATTCAAAGAAACTAAATTTCTGCTTAATACTTCTGCCACAATAATGAAAAGGTAGGGAGATAGGAGGTCACTTTATTGAAGACCTTGGGAGGAAGAGAAGAACTTGCTAGGGGCTCCATTTATAAGCACGTAGAATGAAATAGAGGTTATAGCATCTTTTTATAATTCTATTAACCTTATCAATAAAGCCAAGTTTGGGAAGAATAGCAAATAGGAAATCTTGCCTAACCTTATCATAGGCTTTTGAAATGTCCAGTTGAAGGGCCGTACCTAGGTTCTCACATCTTTCCATAGAGTGAATTCCCTCATGGGTGGTTATAACCACATCAAGAATTTGCCTCCCAAGCACAAAGCCATTTTGATAGGGTCCAATGAATTTTTCTAGGAGGGGCTTGATGTGATTGACCATAACTTTAGCAAGAACTTTATAAATTGTGTTACAAAGGCTAATGGGTCTAAATCTTCCAACCTCCAAGGGTCCTCAAAACATCAATATTTTACATTCTCTAAAATGAACACCATTTGTAATTGTTAATTTGTTTTCCAAATATAAAGATTTTGATACAAAAGTAAATAAGTACAGGAAAGGTATGGAATTATAAGAGACTCAAATCTAAACTAATTTGAAGATTTTTTTTCAAAATCAAATTAGGTATAAAAAATGAGATTAAAAAAATCAATGGAGAAAATAGCGGTAATAAATAAGGTTTCAATTTATATTTTATAAAAATCACATCTCACCAACTTCTACATATAAGACCCCAATTCGTTCAACCAATTAAAACATAGAAAAATAATATATAAAAATTGAAAAGTTAAAAAATTGTCATATAACTTTTAAAAATATAATATTTATATAAAAAATCAAATAAAATTAATTATAATTCATAGAATTAGAGTTCATTTAATAACTAATTAATGTCACAATAGTAATTAGCCTTAAGTACTAATAATAGATTGGTAAATTAAAAATTAGGTCTTTTTTCCTACGAATTCGTTATAATAATTTATAAGTTGTTGTTCTTCCAACAAGTATTTCCTAATAAAAATGACTGTTATATTGATGTGATGGTTCGTCAATTGTTTTTACTTACACAATTCCTTGCTTTCGTAAGCTTGGCTGAAAATAAATTGAAGCCCATTTCTAGCAAGCATGTCACAATAGAAGTAGCCTTCCTACTGACATGATTGATTGTGTATGAATGTCTTCATTCCATGCCTATTGTAATAAAAATAGACATAAAAGTCCTTTTCAAAAAAATAGGTATGTAACTTTCTTTTTTAAAAAAATTGGTCAAAATGAATATTATATTATTGTCTTGAATATAGTACTAGAAAGTAATATAAAAATTCTACCATCAATATTTCTAGAAAGTTAGGTACACTTTAATTTTAAATTAGCAAACATGAAACTTAAGATTAAACTCTACAAAATGTGAGTTACAATACAACGAAATGACTAACATTCTATTATCAAAAAGAGTAATAGGATTACACTTCAAAACTTTATTTCTGAACTTTATTTCTAAAAACTCACAAAGTGTGTAGAGGGAAGTACATTTATTGATTTAGTTTTATAATTTTTTTAAAAAACCATGATCTTGGAAGGAAATATGACTATATTATTTTACCTATATTAAATATTAAACTATTAATTTTATTTTTTTAAAGTTCAAAACCAAAGTTAACCAAAACAACATTGGATTTGACATTGGGTTAAATAAAACTTCCCATAGAACCAAGTTTCTTTAGATGGAAAAGGTTTAGAGGCATCATGAGATACTCACTACAAGCACAAAATGTTAACCTACATATTTGTAATCACATATCATCATCCATGAAACAACATGTGAGGAAAAATTTGAGAAATGATGGTAGTGAGAGTAATTGACATCCTCAAATCAAGCTTCTTGTTAAAGATAAAAGGCTCAGTATGGGAATGTGTGGTCATGTCTAATGATAGCAATAATGTTTTTTTATTTTATTATCTTCAATATCTTCTTTAAAACAATATATGAAATTTTAGAATTTTTATGACAATTGTAAAATTGAGTTAATGTCGTCACAAATATAACCACATTTAAAATATTTTTTTTTGTTTTATATATAAACATGCATTTCTCCTTTCTCAAGTGTCAATTTTTAATTTAATATATATTTTAATTGAATTTAAAACATATTTTATGAAATTGAATGTGAGTAGAGGAAAAAAGCTAATTTACATGCTAGGATTTGCCCAATCAATTGGTAGAATTGAAATACCATAGTATATTCCTTCAATTTGTGATGTCTCTTTTGTTTATAATTACCCATTTTCATCAAATTAAATCTACATACAAATTATAACTTTTATGTTTTAAAATAGTATGGAATTTTACTTTCTTTTCCTCACCTTGATGCACATTTAATACATCTATTTTTTTTCACAAAGAGCCCACCAGGGATCAAGTCTTGGTGAGTGCAAAAAGGGATGAGACTGGAATTGTGCCCCAGGCAAATTTCGTAGTGTGGATGCTCCTCAGTCCTTGGCTCTTAGCCAAAGAGGTTTTAGGCACGCCTAGACCCATATCGGATACCTAAAACATCTTTGTAAATGACCTCCATCCAAAAAAAGAAAATACATCCATTTTTTTCCACAAGACAAAGACTCTAGCTCTTCAAAACTCTTGTTATTTATTAATGAATAATAAACACACCTATAACCAACAGACATTGAAATCCTAAATTCTCCTTTGCCAGCTCTTTCTCCCAAGGTTGCTATCCTCTACCCTCCCTTGTTTTTCTGTGCAATTACTCGACCCCTTCCCATGCGTCCACGTGCCTTTCTTCCCATCTGATATGTTCCCTTATTCATGTCAATAATATATCCTTTCTTCCTCCCTATATGTGCCCAAAAAAGTAAGAGCTTTTGGGAATATTGCAAAAAGCTTCACCATGCAGCTTTCAAATTGAATTTTTGGTTTTCATTAATACCCACAGGTCAGTGTGCATAGCCCAATACAAACTAAATCAACACAGTCGATCAGACTTATGTTTAAAAATTGTCGTTTCCATTTTATTAAATTAGAAAAAAATCAACTTACATGAAATGGTCAAATTTATATGCAGTGATTACAGGGTGTATGTTATTATTATTTTTTAAGTGCAGTGATTTCAGGGTGTATGTTATTTTTATTTTTATTTGACAGATAGTTTACCAGTTTTCAGTTGCATATCTTTAGTAATCGAACAGTACAAGACGATGATTCATACTCAAAATATGTATGTATCCGTTAATTGTGATATTCTTTATATTTCAATATAGTTTTAAGTCAATGTTTTATGTATTGAGCTTTAACGAATACTTTAGTTATTATTAAAATACAATATGATAATCGTATGACTCATATATACCGATTTCTGTCAACGAGAAGGCATGTACAAAAACTGAGAGATCAAACTTTTTTTTTCATTAAAAATAAATGTTGATTTACTCTATATTGAACCTCCTCTCGCCATTATTATTGTGTTGTATGTGACAGACTTCATCACTTAAAAAATAACAAGAAGAAGATAAAAAGATACAAATAAACATTGTAATGACTGTGGCATTGTCGAAAGAGTAAGGTTCAAAATAGCCCGTTCATCTCCACTTAATACCAATAACATTTCCACCAAATCAAAAACTTTTTTTTATATTATAATGTACAGATCTTTCTCATTACAAGTCTTCTAAGACGTCACTCGTACATTTTGTCTTGGAAGCATTGGTATAAGCATTATATCTGCCCTCTTTATGGAACTCTACAATATCAAAATAAAAAATAGAAAATGTTAACTCTTAAGAGTATTTTTAGAACAAATTATAGTGAACAATAAAATATGGTAACATAACTTTAACCTAAAATTTATTAAAAAATCAGAGAAATGCGATACAATAAAATCATCAAAAATATAAAATACCAATATTTCTGTAATAGTAGTACTTTAATGCTTCAATAGAAAAATGTAGAATCATTTGATACGGTATGTTAAAGCTCACCTCCAACAACCATCCAAGCACCTTAAGATGCTCTTTAATCTCTAAGAGTTCTTTTTCCAGCTGAAATATTATGAAGCAGCTCAAGTTAGTACACCTTTCTAGAAACTAAGAGTGCAAAAAATTCATTACCGTAGATGGAGAAGATATAAAATAATTTCTATACATGAAAGATTACCTTTAATGTTTCATTGATTCTGTGGGTTTTCTTCTTTTTCTCCTCATTAGAAGAGCAAAAGTTAATATCAGCAATTGGAGTTCTGAGAAGGATGGAAGCTTCTTCAATTGGACCGAATTTCGAGCCATCAAAGCTTTGAAATTCAGTAGCCCTAACAGGAGTGAGAAACTCATCCTCATCAAGGCTGTTGAGAATGAGGGTAGCCTCCTCCATTGGATTCAGCTTTGAGCCATCAAAGCTTTGAAATCCTTCACCATTATCCCTCCATAATACCTCAGATTCATCTCTTGTGGAAAGAGGAGTCAGAAACTCATCTTCATCGAGGCTACTCAGAATGAGGGTAGCCTCCTCCATTGGACTCAACTTTGAGCCGTCAAAACCTTGAAATCCCTCAACATTATCTCTCTTGAATTTCTCTGGTGTTGAAATGAGCAGATCATCAACTGAACTCACGAACAGATCTTCAACTGGGGTACTAAGAATGAGCAAAGCCTCTTCAATTGGATTTAACTTGGAGCCATCAAAAATATGAATTCCAGCCATTCTAATGAAGGTTTAACAAAATGAATTGTGAACACAAGCAAGAGAAACAGCAACAAACTGTGAATACAATTCGTGTAGAATTGCTTAAGATGTTTTTGGGCTACACAAACTTAGCGAAATGCTTATGGGAAGAGCAGAATGTATACTCGTAATATATCATGCTAACAATACAGCTCGAAATATATCTGTCAGTAAAATGCGCGAATCATTGTAAGTGTACATGGCGGATTTTCGTATAACCATGTTTTAATAGGCTTAACTGCCAACAACTCGTTGAAATCATCTCAACAACTTTTTTGTTTTCCTCCTTAAATTACAATGAGTCGAATGTTGAAGTCGGTTTTTTTTCATTTAATCTAAAGTACATTAACAATATCAACTTCAATACTTTATATAATGCTATTTAAATGTTACACTGACCGTATTCTAAGACTATTCTACACTGTCACGCTGCAACAAATATTTTGCACCATATTTGGGAAAGATGGTATTTAGAAATCTTTACCATATTTGGGAAAGATGGTATTCAGAAATCCAAGAAAGATATTGTAACCGATCAGAGGTATGTAACATCTTCACATTGAAAATATCTGGCTTTAATGCATGAATCAATAACAAGGCGGAATTGAACATTTGCTGTGTTGATGTAATCAGCAAATATATCTATTGCTATCTTGAAGGAGATAATCTTCAAGGAGGATGCAAAATAAGCTAGTTTCAGAAACTTTAATACAACCTGCTATTTCTACGGCTCGATTTTTGCTTCAGATAATCCGTTGGTGCAATAATACGACATGTGCATAATACCATCAAAAAAATGTATAATATGATAAGTGTGGAGAGCACTACTGGATAGACAAAATCTTGTTTCTTCTATTAGATGAGCTACGAGTAGGATTGCTTCTCTAACAGACAGTATCATAAATCGTCCCAAACACCCCTATAAATTTTACTTGAGATGATGGTGAAGGTTCTTTCATTTGTTAATTATTAAATTAAGTAGGTGGATTGTTATAGATTTTTTTTTTAAAATTTATAAATGTGTTATAAATTAGCATGTTCCTTTTCATTATTAAAATTGTCTAATTATTTAAATAAAATTGCTACTAATGATGACAATTTTCATGTCATTCATGTTTTGAGACGGACTTATTAGTTCTTGCATAGATGGAGGATCCATTTTTATGAAAATTAATATAGTTTACACAATATATTTTATAGATGAAGGATTTATTGTTTTGAAAATTTAATATAGTATAGACAATATATTTCATCATACCAAATTGACATAAATATCTATGAATTCGGATTAAAGTTAAAGTGGAAAGTAAAGATCAAATTAATAAAAAGTATATTGTTTTAATAGAATAACATTTGATGGGTCCAATGAGGTTGCTAAGGCTAATACTAGGTTTGTTGGTTGTGGGGAAGTAATAATGGCTGAAAATAGTAGTGTTCTAACCACATTCAAGCCATTAGGGCCTATCATGTGATGTAATGTCCCTTTTCTGATTTTGTATGATATTTCAATCCTCTAATCAGATCTTCAAGATCAAACAAATAATATCACAAAGATCCACCAAATTTCTCAAGAAACCCCAAATCGAGTATGTTGAAAATAGTGCCAAAAGCTTCAGAACTTCACAAATTATTAATAAATCTGAAAATGGACATTCTTTTACAAAAATTTCAGCAGCATAACAGCCTACAAAATGACATTTCCAGATCCGTATAGCCTTTACACAACAGCTCACAAATGTAGGACAAAAACTATGCTCATTGAGCTCCCGAAATTAACACAAAAATGCCCGAAAACACCACAAAAACACTAATAATCTATCTCAGAAGTTTAATCACGTCCCAATACATATATTCAGCTCTATTTTAACATCTTAAAGTCTAAAATACAGCAGCAACCCAAACTGATATGAAATACTCAACTGAAAACACCAAACTCATACAAAAAACACATCCGAAAACCCACAAATCTACACTGTTCAGCACAAAGGCAAACTCTGTATGAGCATGCACATGGAATGGCTTCAAACTCCCATCCTTAGCCTTCCTGGAAACCTACAAACTCCCATTCTTGGGTCTCCCTGGAAACCTACAAACTCCCATTCTTGGGTCTCCTTCTCCACAGGTTTGGCAGCCTTTGAAGAATAACAAAGAATGAGCAAAAATCAACTTCTGGAATCCACCCAAAATGCCTCCAAACCCCTTAAAAGAGGGCATAACCGTAACTCACATCCAAGAGAGGTTAATGAAACATATTTTAATAATAATTTCATTTATTAGTCCAACGGTTTCCAAAGATTAACCCCCTTTTTTCGAAACTTCACTTTCTTGGGCCTGCCTGCCTTAGCAAAGATTATTATTATTATTTTTTAATTTGAAGAAGGGACATTGCAAGTCCTCCCCTCCCAAACATTGCTTGTCCTCAAGCAATGGCTGAATAATAAACCAATCAATCCACCTGGATCCCAAATGTAGTCATGAACTATACTACTACCAATTAACACAGGCTCCTGCAATATCCTCTGCAATATGACCAAGAGGAATCCATAATCAAACTGATAATTATAGCTCAACCAAACTCCAAAATCACCACTACCATAGTCAAAAACCCATGAGACACAAACTCTTAGAACATCAGAACCCCAGTAAAGTGGACAAATCAAACTACCAACATAGTAAATACCATCAATGCATCCCACTGGCCTATACGGAATGTACAATCCAACTCTGCAACAATGGTGAATGCTCTCAAATGAAACTGTACCAAGTATGAAGAATCCACACACTGTACAACTCCTGCAATCAACACAACTCTGCAAATCACCAACCACTATCTCATAACCATAACTCCCATGCACTGCTGATGGTGAAAAGACATTACAAGATAAAGAGTAAGAAATGGAATCCAAACCAAATTTTCCTGCCATCAACTCCTCAAAACAAGGATCAAATGCTAACTGATGTACATACCCTGCAATATAATGTTGATTAAAAAAACCAACCTCAATCAACAGCTCACCATGAACAAGTGATACAACCCACTATGACTGATCACTAGCTAAGTTAGGAGATGTCATAGCCAAAGGAGTAGAATAAATAACAACACCCACTGAAGCATCACTCCCAAACTCCTGCTCTAAGTCACATATTATCAAGTTGTCAACTGCAGAACCTATCACCATGTCATGCCCATCACAACTCTCATCTTGAGGCATCAAATTGTCCCATAACTGATGATAAGCACTAGGAACCAAAGTACATCTCTGTATCATTATCTCATCAACATGGTCATCAAAGGTAAATTGATGAGCATACCTCACAGTGTAATGCCGATAGAATGCGCCAATCTCAGTTAGTGGCTCAGACTATAATCCAGATGAAACTAATTGCAATTGATCATTAACCATGTTGGAATTGACTACTACCTCCGAAGATATCACCAAGGGAGTAGTATTACTAGCAGGAACCATGCCAACTGCCCACTCACCAACATCACACATGATCTTTGATACATCTCTAGTCTCTGTGCCATCAATACTAGAGGCCACCACCATGTCAGGCATACAACAATCTGCTACAACACCCAACTCAACTGAACCTAACTCTAGTGGGAATGAACCTGATATGCCAATGTTAGTATCAAGAATGGATGCATCCCCATCTCCACTGTCTCTGACAATCTCAGCCATGGACATCCTCGGATCACCAAACACCACAGCTTGTGACTGTATAGAATCAGGTAAAGACTGTAGTTGCTCTAACTCCATGGTCACCTTAGCCAAATGAAACTGTGACTCCTTGAAAGCCAACTGTGTACTCTCAAGAATCTCAAAAGTCACCTCAAGCTGCTCAGTAAGCTCACTCACCTCATCTTCCTTGGCCAACAGTGCATCATATGCTGTACTGCCACACTTCATAAGATAATCTCTGTTGGCTACCAACTACATATAATCTTGTCTCAGAATCTGGATAGCCTCCCATAAAGAGTGGAACTCTGTCAAGGAAAGATAACTACCTCCCTGCTCATCACTAGTAGGAGAACCCCATCCATAAACTGCTAACAACTGACAAGCAGCATCGAAATGCTGGCAAGTGATAGCAATGTCTCGGTCACTAACTCTCAACTGATTAGACACAGGATGGCACTGGCTTGACTGTCTCCTACAAACCTCCTCTGATGCACTATCTAAAGGAGTATCCTCGAAGTTACTAGTCTCTAGAGTATTACCATCTATGTCTTGTGAATCAACTCTAAAGCTCATATCAACATACGGAGTATCAAAAACATTAGCATTGCTGTCCAACTCCTCTATATCCAAGGAAACTAAGTCTTCAAAACTGCCCAATGCATCCTCCTGGATGTCATCAATGCCAATATGATCCTGGGACTCATCTATACACACTGCCAAATATGAAATATCATCAACACATTCCAGCAAGTATGGTTGACTGGATATATGAACAAAGCCCAACATCGGTGTATAAAAACTAATACCAACATTAGACAAGATACTGGCACAAGAAAAGACAACACCGTGTAATCTGCTAATCAAATCCATGATAGCACCCAAACAAACACTGCTACCAAAAAGTGTTAAAGATCTCTAGTCAACTGAATCCCAAACGCTAATATAACAATCTCGAGTCCATATCCATAAACTAGAATCAACTGGTAACTCAAGAAAAATCCTCACCTGAGTAATATGAGCAATACCAACTAACTCCACATGCCTGCCATGATGAGATAATGAAGTCACAATACTATCTTTGTTCACCTTCAGCTAGCTGGAAAAATCATGTGAAGTACTACCAGCCTCAACCTCATGTGAAGTACTACCAGCCTCAACCTCATGTGATGAAGCATCTAACTGTGCTTGGTACTCTTTCTCATCAAAGTCATGAATGCTCAATGTCTGCACATCTCTACCAGGTATCTCACCATCCTGCACAACAACATCCTCATAATCATCATCTAAACCCACTACACTGTAGTCACTGCCTGTTGTAACTATACCATCCTGAATACCTGTGGCATCACCCTTTGATGACCTGTAAACAATTGTTTCAATTTGAGTATCAAGTTGACTGTTACTATCAATCTATGTAATATCCTTTCCCACCATCTCCTGTGGTAGAGTAGAATCTGAGACCTCTACCTGGCTATCAGCTAGTTTCTCAAACTCCTCATGCAAGTTCTTGGGAATTGTGTCATCTGTCCTATGAGAAAATCCGCCAAATAGAAATCCAGTCAACTTATCCACCTTAGCTGGGTCAGACAACATGTCATTCATTATACGATGGTGCTCAATCAACTGTTCAGACATGTCATGGCTTATTTTCATAAGTTTATCTCGAATGTCTAAATAACCATCCTTTCTACTATTTTGACTCTGGATATCAATTGTCCAAGATCGTGTCCTCTAAGACTCTGTACTATACCTGTCCATTCTGGATAAAGTAGAGTGTAACCCCAATAGGATATAACTTCTTCAAACACCAAGAACTTACATGCAAATGATTAGAAGTAGCATGCAACCATAGATTTTGACATGTAACTGATTAGAAGCAACATGCAACCACCAAATTCACCAAGAACTGACATGAAAATGATTAGAAGTAGCATGCAAGCATAAATTTTGACATGTAGCTGATTAGAAGCAACATGCAATCATAAATTATGACATGCAAGATCTGGGTAGTTGTCAAAACTGACATGCAAGATCTGGGTAGTTGTCAAAAATGACATGCAAACTTCTACAACCACCAAATTGACTAAGAACTAACATGAAAATAATTATAAGTAGCATGCAACCATAAATTTTGACATGCAGCTGATTAGAAGCAACATGCAATCATAAATTATGACTTGCAAGATCTGGGTAGTTGTCAAAACTGACATGCAAGCTTCTACAAACCCTCAGGCTGGCAAGATCATGGCTCTGATACCACAGTAATGTCTCTTTTCTGATTTTTTATGATATTCCAATCCTATAATCAGATCTTCAAGATCAAACAAATAATATCACAAAGATCCACCAAATTTCTCAAGAAACCCCAAATCGGGTATGCTGAAAATAGTGCCAAAAGCTTCAGAACTTCACAAATTATTAATAAATCTGAAAATGGACATTCTTTTACAAAAATTTCAGTAGCATAACAGCCTAAAAAATGAAATTTCCAGATCCGTATAGCCTTTACACAACAGCTCACAAATGTAGGACAAAAACTATGCTCATCGGGCTCCCAAAATTAACACAAAAATGCCCGGAAACACCACAAAAACACTAATAATCTATCTCAGAAGTTTAATCACATCCCAATACATATATTCAGCTCTATTTTAACATCTTAAAGTCTGAAATACAGCATCAACCCAAACTGATATGAAATACTCAACTGAAAACACCAAACTCATACAAAAAACACACCCGAAAACCCACAAATCTGCACTATTCAGCACAAAGGCAAACTCTGTCTGAGCATGCACATGGAATGGCTTAAAACTCCCATCCTTAGCCTTCCTAGAAACCTGCAAACTCCCATTCTTGGGTCTCCCTGGAAACCTACAAACTCCCGTTCTTGGGTCTCTTTCTCCACAGGTTTGGCAGCCTCTGAAGAATAACAAAGAATGAGCAAAAATCAAGTTCTGGAATCCACCCAAAATGCCTCCAAACCCCTTAAAAGAGGGCATAACTGTAACTCACGTCCAAGAGAGGTTAATGAAACATATTTTAATAATAATTTCATTTATTAGTCCAACGGTTTCCAAAGATTAACCCCCTTTTTCCGAAACTTCACTTTCTTGGGCCTGCCTGCCTTAGCAAAGATTATTATTATTATTATTTTATTTGAAAAAGGGACATGAAATGTGCTAAGTAGGAGTCATATTCATAAATGAAAGAAACTAGAACTCAAAGGAGACTCTGGCAACATAATCCAATGTCTTTAAAGGGATTACAAACTCTCAAGGACTACAAGAGAGTTGGATTCATAAATAAATAGAGCTCATGAAAGATTTTGAAAGTTGTTTATATCTCATGCATATCATGAGGCTAACCATGCTATTTCCTTTTTGCTAATGTGGGGGTCCAAACTAGTGACTATATAATATGTCAAAGGGATGATAAATTGCATGATGATCTTAAATCTTTTAACATATGAGAAAACTCACCGGGGGGTGTCAATTCTTTTCCCTTTAGATAAAAATTCATATGGAATCTCACTTCATAATTGGCAATATAGCTTGGTATATTTTCTAATAGGGAAGGTGATATGTGACCTTGATTTCTCTTCATTTGCATGATTAGTGGCTTCTTTTTATTTTTTCTCTCTACAAATTTTAGAGTTTCATGTGCCTCTACAACTCAAATTTTAACATGCGAGGAGATAAGAAAAGAGTTGAACCCATTAACTACATTGTTCCATGATTTGGAGGTTCTTAAAATGGGTTTTGTTTAACTTCTTACATAGAAAAATTAAACAAATGGCAACCGAAATTTTTACTTTAAGCTGGAACGATAAAAAGGTATCTTGATTTTGGAGTAAGGTAGCCATATATGAAAACCTTATGGATGAGATATTACAACCTCTCCATTGAGGGATGAAAATTTTTTAGAGATAAAATTTTCTCTGAGTAGGGGATGAATAAATTTCACTAGATGGAGATAAAGAAGGAAAGTTAAGTAAAAGTTTCAAAGGTTAATTATCATATTTTTAAAACTTAATTGGTCCAGATAGTAAGTTTGAAGGATGTCATGCAGTATGTTACTATAGATAGATTGTTTGCAAGAGAATTTGGCCACCACCACTTTACACTTTTATACTATTTCAATTACCATGATAGAATCATTATCCATTTGTAATTAGTATCTTCCCTAAGTGCTAGTGTTAGGGACCATAAGAAGAATCCTAGAAAGAATCCCATCATTCACACTTGGGTTTATGCCTATTAATCTTTGAACATTTTAAATCTTTTACATGCCCTTGTTCCCCTATCTTAGTTTCTAAAGAAGATGATGAGGATATTAGGAATAGTAACTTAGAGGATGAGCAATGGAAACTAGATACAAATATCTATGAGAGTGACTAAAAGAAAATAAAGAAATGTCTCAAGTGTTATGTAAAACATTTGCCAATTAAAATTAGGAGCCCTAAGGTGAAAGAAGTATTTTTCTTCCCTCTTGTTGACAAGGGTAAGAAAAAAAAAAAAAATTAGCAATAAACCACAAATGAGTAGAGAGAAATAAATTTCCAATAAGGATTTGTAGCATAATAAAAACTAATAGGAAAGGCACATTTCCCCTAAGATATATTATTCCTCACCTTCAATCCCTATTTCCAATAGATGTGTTACCCATCTACCCCTAAAAATATTATTTGAGGATCACCACATCTTAAAACATGTTCAAGAGTCCCTAAATGATATCCTTGTTGTCTCTCATAAGAGGTTTTATATAATTATAAATTGGATAATTAATAAGATTAAGTATTATAAGATAAAATGGAGGTAAATTAACAAAAAGAAATAATTAGGAGACTAATGTTCTGGAGAAGTGGGTTTCAAAGGAGAAGATAGGCTAGTCTTCTTTGATAGAAGAGAACCAATATTTTACTAATTTCCTCTCAAGGATGGTGAATTTTATTGATAAGTTAAAGAAAGATCCAAAGGGTAAAATTGTAGGCATGGAGAATGATTTTACGAAACTAAAATGGATCCTTTACTCCATGATCAACTTTAGTCATAAATTCATTAGTCCCACTACTAACAACATTAACACAATGGTGGCTAGTTTTAAAAATGTCAATAAGGAAGAGATTGATGTTGAACTATAAATTGATAAAGGCAAAGAGAAAGTGTCAAGCCTAAGAAACTATACTAGAGGGAACCTAAAAAAAAAAGGTAGTCATTGCATGATGATCTTAAATCTTTTAACATATGAGAAAACTCACCCAAGGGTGTCAATTCTTTTCCCTTTAGATAAAAATTGATATGAAATCTCGCTTCATAATTGGAAATATGGCTTGGTATGTTTTCCAACAGGGAAGAAAATATGTGAGATTTATTTTTCTTCATTTTCATGATTAGTAGGTGCTTTTGATTTTTTCTTTCTCTAGAAAATTAAGAGTTTCATGTGGCTCTACAACTCAAATTTTAACATGGAAGGAGATAAGAAAAGAGTTGAACCCATTAACTACACTATTCTATGATTTGGAGGTTCTTAAAATGGGGTTGTTTAACTCCTTATATAGAAAAAATGAACAAATGAGACCCCAAAGTTGCAAAAATTTTTACTTTGGGGTGGAAGGATAAAAAGGTATCTTCATTTTGAAGTAAGGCACCCATACATGAAAACATTACGAATGAGATATTACAACCTCTCTATTGAGGGATGAAATTTTTTTAGACATAATTTATTCTTAGAGTAGGTGATGAAGAAATTTTTCTAGATGGAGGTAAAGAAGGAAAGTTTAGTAAAAGTTTCAAAGGTTAATTATCATATTTCTAAAACTTAATTGGTCTAGATGATAAGTTTGAAGTATATCATGTAGTATGTTACAATAGATAGATTATTTTCAAAAGCATTTGGCCACAACTTTACACTTTTATACTGTTTCAATTACCATGATAAGATCATTATCCCTTTCTAATTAGTATCTTCCCTAAGTTCTAGTATTAGGGACCATACGAAGAATCCTAGAAATAATCCCATCATTCACACTTGGGTTTATTCATATTGATATTTGAACATTTTAAATCTTTTACATGCCCTTCTTCCCCTATTTTGGTATGTAAAGAAGGTGAGGAGGATATTAGGAATAGTAACTTGGAGTATGACCAATTGAAATAATACAAATATCTATGAGACTGACTAAAAGAAAATAAAGAAAGGTCTCAAGTGTCATGTAAAACCTTCACCAATTAAAATGAAGATCCCTAAGGTGAAATAAATATTATTGTTCCTTCTTGTTGACAATGGTAAAAAAAAAAAGTAAAAGAAATAAACCATAGATGAGTAGAGAGAAATAAATTTCCAATAAGGATTTGTAGAATAATAATAAGAAATACAAAGGGCACATTTCCCCTAGGATATATGATTCCTCATCTTCAATCCCTATTTCAAATAGATGTGATACCCATCTACCCCTAAATAATTTGTTTGCGGACCCCTGCATCTTAAAACATGTTGAAGAGTTCCTAAATGATATCCTTGTTGTGTCTCATAAGAGGGTTTATAATTTTTTATAATTATAAACTAGATTATTAATAATATTAAATATAAAAAGATAAAATGGAGGTAAATTAACAAAATAAATAATGTGGAGACTTATGTTTTCATAAAGAAGTGGGTTTGAAAGGAAAAGATAGGCTAGGCTTCTTAAATAGAGGAAGAGAACCAATATTTTATTAATTTCCTAAGGATGGTGAATTTTATTGATAAGTTAAAGAAGGATCTAAAGGGTAAAATTGTAGGGATGGAGAATGATTTTATGAAACTAAAAGGGATCCTTTACTACATGATTAACTTTAGTCATGAATTCATTAGTCCCACTACTAACAACATTAACACAGTCATGACTAGTTTTGAAAATGTCAATCAGGAAAAGATTGATGTTGAATTATAAATTGATAAAGGAAAAGAGAAAGTGTGAAGCCCAAGAAACTACAATAGAGGGAACCTAAAAAAGAAAGGTAGTAAATTTTCCCTTGGATATATACAACCTTATAAGATAGCTTTGAAATATACCAACTATAGCTGGAGTTGGTTGAAACTCTTAAGTAAGGTTCTGCCTATATTACAAGACCTAGCTCATGGATCTTGTCCTCATCTACCACTTCTTTTCATCTATATTTTTTTTATTTTACCTTATCATTTCACATGAATATCAAGACTATTTTAGTCTTAACTTTGACTTCATAACTTTTTTCTCAATCTATGCTAACTTTTCCTTGAGGAGATTATTTTCTTCCTCCTCTTGGACTATTTTATCAAAATCCCTATTAGTTAGCATGTTTGTGTCACCTATTAATTTAATGGATGACATACGCCCACCTTGACCCAAATATCAAGGGCTCTAATACCAATTTGATAGGGAGGCTTCCGTAACTAACTTTCTTGAAACTCTTTCCTAGGGTCACCTCAAAGACCTTATAGGTTTTTTCACTATCTTTAACCCTACACCTTTTAGGAAATCCAATTCACTTCCTCATTTGCAACTAAAGGCTCTCTATCAACTAAAATTATACTCCTTGAGCTCACCAAAAACAAATCCAATCTACATAATACCTTTTCCATTCACCATAACCTTGCACTAGTATTGTTACCTCATTCCAATTGAATAAATCATGAATTACTTCATTTTGTACGATCTTTGAATACTTTTCGTACCAATCTCAAGATTCTGTAGTTTTTAGGTTGGTAGCCCTATTAGGACTAATTAGGTTTTTGGCTAATAAATAACTCCTAATTATTCCAAAGAGGCCTATGAACACACTAACATATTAGATACTATTTTTGGAATTCTTAAATTTTTTAAGGGTTTTGGACCTTTGACCTATCCGTACAATTCCTAACCCAATGCGAGCCAATTTCCAAAGAAATGTAACTTATCAACAACTTTTTCTTGATATATTAGTCCAATGCATTCTTCAACTCCTCAAATATTCATTAGTGATTGTTTAGACTTAACTTAACAATATCAAGGCATTGGTTTTTCATCATCAAACTTTTCTTGCAAAGTATTTGATCACTGATATACTTCATATCTTGCTAGGGTATGGCAAAACTTGCCTAGGTAAAGAAGTTAAATATAGAAAAGAATATTTTCCAAACATATCCAAAAGGGAAAATAGAGAAAATTGAGTCTACTACCTATCCTCAATAGGCCATGAGATTTTCCATAGTGAGAATTCTAGGTAGACACATTTTACTAAAACACATCTATATAGGATAGTAAACTAGTTGGAAGAGACTAAATATTACTTGAACCACTAAAATATTTTTATTCTCAGCAAAATGGACATGTACAGTTGAATTTTTTTCAGCAAGCCAAAGATCTTATTGATGGGAAGTTGAAAAAAATACAACCTTTGTTGCAATCGAAGGTGAGACACACTTTTTAATTTTACAATGCATACAAATAATGATGATTATGATAGTTCACTTAAAATTAATACAAGATTTGTGTGTTAAAGAATACAAATAAGTAAATAGGAGGTTCAAGGATTTTAATCATTTCAAGCTAGCTTTTGACTTAGAGATTATTACTGCATGAGGTGTACCTATTTGTGTCTTTGAAGAGGAGAGGGGGACTTGGTAACATAATTGTCCTTTCATAGTGAGGGGGGCATGATGTGAAGAATATTTGTTGAGCACTTAAGGTGGCAATAGAGACACTCAAAATAGATGTTGAGTTTTAGAGGAAAGGTATCCCTATGTAGATACATCAGTGGTGATTATTTCTATGCCACTGAAGGAGGCATTAGATAGACTCCAAGGTGAAATTTTGGAGGAACTATGTCTCATTGTGCAAGGGAGGTGGTAACAATCTTATTATGAGGACAACTTCAAGATTTGATGTTTGAAGTTGGGATATGAAATCTACTTATGAGGGTGACTTTAGGATTTGAGGATTTGTAATCTGAAATTGTAGAGAGAAAATCTACTTCAATAAGTGAAGATTGGTGAAAGCATTTATCAAAGTTTCTCTCAACTTTCACTTTTATTCGATTAACATAATAAGGTGGGGAAGTTGGACTTACTATAATAAATTAGGTTAGTTTCTAAGATTTGATTAAATAAATAAATTAGTTCAATATTTAGTTGTTGGGAAGTTATTTTGTAAGTAGTTTTATAAAGCTATTCAGATATCAATGTGATTAATTTTATATGAATCCGAATGTATCCAATGACAATAGCAATGTATAATATCAATCATTTCTATGCTTTAACATTTTCAATAGAACTCTTATAAATGAATGTCATTACACAAAAGTATCTAAGGTTATATTAATTATTATTTATTAGTGAATAATAAACATAATTGTAGCTAACCGATATTCAAATCTTAAATTTTACCTTTTCTAACCCTTTCTCTCAACTTGGTTATCCTCTATCGTCCCTTGTTCTCCTTCGCAGCTAGTCAAGCCCTTCCTATGTCTCCACATGCCTTTGTACCTCTTTGATATGTGCTCTTATTCATGTCAATGATAAATCCTTTCTTCCTCTCTATATATACCCCAAAAAAAAAGCTGGGGAAAATTGCGAAAGGCTTCACCATACAGCTTTCAAATTGAATTTATGGTTTTCATTAATACCCCACCGGTCAATGTGCATAGCCCAATACAAATTAAATCAACACATTCAATCACAATTATGTCTAAAAATTTTAGTTTCCATTTTATTAAATTAGAAAAAAAACCAACTGTACATGAACTGGTTAAATTTCTATGAAGTGAGTTTTGAGAGTTCAGAGTGTATGTTATAATCATTTTTTAGTTGCATATCTTTAGTAATCCAACGTTACATTACAATGATTCATACTCAAAATATGTATCCTTTAATTGTGAAATTCTTTATTTTTCAAGTGAATGTTTTATGTATCAAACTTTAACAAATATTTTAGTTATTATTAACACAAAATATAATCTTATGAGTCATATATACCGATTTGTGTCGATGGGAAGGAATATATAATTAGAGGTAAAGCTCTATTTTCATTAAAAAGTAATATTGATTTACTCTATATTGAACCTCCTCTTGCTATTTTTATTGTTTTTTATGTGACAAAATTAAATCACTGAAAATAATACAAGGAAAATGTAAAAGATACAAATAATCATTGTAATGACTGTGGATATTGTCAAAAGAGTAAGGCTCAAAATAGCTTGTTCATCTCCACTTAATACCAATAACATTTTGATGAAATGAAAAACTTTGTTATGTCTTATAATGTAAAGAATTTTGAGATTACAAGTCTTCTAGCACTTCACTAGTACATTTTGTACTGGAAGCAATGGTATAAGCATCTTACCTGCCCTCTTTATAGAACTCTATGATTTCAAAATAGAAAATAGAAAATGTAAGTCCTAAGAGTATTTTGAAAAGATAGGAGAAAGAACTTGAAACAAAGTATAGTGAAGCATAAAATATGGTAACATGACTTTAAACAAAGACATATAAAAGGATCACAGAAATACTATAACTGACAATATGTATATATAGTTTAATCAAACATTAAAAAAAACATGGCAGAGAGGAGAGAAATAGCAATATTTCTGCAATACTAGTACTTTAATAAAAAAACAATGTAGAATCATTTTTAAAGGATTGAAGCTCACTTCCCATAACCATACAAGTACTTAAAGATGCTCTTTAATCTCTAACAGTTCTGTTTCCAGCTGAAATTATGAAGATATTCAAGTTAGTCCACCTTTCTAAAAACTAAGATTGCAAAACAATCATTACCATAGAAGGAGAGAATGAAAAAAATTCATGCACTTTTTTTTGTAAAATCAGATATAAAATAACTTCTACACATGAAAGATAACCTTAAATGTCTCGTCGAGCCTCTAGGTTTTCTTCATTTTCTCATCATTAGAAGAAAAAAAGTCTATATCTCTGCAAATTCTTCTTTCATCTGCAGGGAAAGGAGAAACATTAGAATGGAACAAATCCTCAATTGCAGTGTTGAGAATGATAAAAACCTCTTCAATTGGACTGAATTTTGAGCCTTCAAAGCTTTGAAATTCAGTAGCCCTAACAGGAGTGAGAAACGCATCTTCATAAAGGCAACTTGAAATTGTAAAAAATAAATCACAACTTCAAAAAAAATTTCTTGACAAGAACTAATGCTGAGTGGCAGACTTGTTCGCTACAAGAGGGTGCTGAGTGGCAAGAGGACAGTACCAAGTAAGCTTGGCACAAGAAATAGCCAATTGACTTGGTACTTAGGGCAACTCAGCATAACGTATGCTGAGTGAATTTGATAGTGAAGATGTCGAGTGAGCTTGATCACCATTGCAAGGTAAAGCTCAACAATACAGGATGCTAAGTGAGCTCGGTAATAATAGTAGAGAGTGAACTCGACCAAAGATTAAGATGTATTCATGCTTTTTTTTTACTTCTATGCCTAGAAAGTACTTCAAGTGACCTAGGTTTGTGATTTCAAATTCATTCTTGATAACCTCTTTAAACTCACCAATTAGGAAATTATCATTTCCAGTGAAGATTAAGTCATCTACATAGAAGACAACAATCAACACATTACCATTTTCTATCTTGATGTAGAGAGTGGGCTCACCATCGCTTTTTCTAAAGAAATTCCTCATCAAATATGAGTTAATCCTATTGTACCATGCCCTTGGAGCTTTCTTGAGCCCATAAAGAGCTCTCTTCAATCTCTACATTTTTTTATCTTCACCAAGAACTTCATAACCAAGTGGTTGTTCCATATATATTTCTTCTTTTAATACACCATTCAAGAAGGTAGACTTCACATCCATTTGATATTTCTTCCATTTGTATTGGGCTGTAATTTCTATGACAACATGCACAATTTTTATTCTTGCATTTGGGGCACATGTGTCATTATAATATCTATCATATTGTTGTTTGTTCCCCTTGATCACTAAATATGCCTTATGCCTATCTATTTTTCCTTCAACATTGCACTTGGTCTTGTATACCCATTTCAATCTAATTACTTATTTCTTGGGAGGCAATGTAGTTAACTCTCATGTCTCATTTCTTTCAATGTCATCTATTTCCTTATCTATGGCATTACACCATTTCTCTTCATTTACAACTTCCTTGAAATAAGTTGGATCACTATGAGAAAATAATGCAAAATTTACACTCTCATCATAATCTTCCTTATACCTTTCATCTTGGTATATCTCCCTTAGACTTTTAGTCTTTTTTGGTAGTAGGGAGGTGAGAGTGGTATTTAAATTCTCAATATTGCTGCTACTACTATTTTGCATACTAGGTCAGGGTTGTCTTGATGTGCTTGAAGCTATTTTTTGGCATGTAAAGGGCTACATGCCTGTTTTCCTTTGTCTCCATCTATGTTTGCTACTCCATCTTATTGCAAATTGCCAATGTCATTTTTTCCCTCTTCAATAGTAGGCACTTTACTTGAACTGCTTGAAGATTTATCTACTGAGCCATCCCATGACTGATTTTCAAGAAGCTCTACATCTCTTGAAATGATGATCTTCTTGTCAATTAGCTCATATAGCCTACAAGCTTTTGATATATACCCTAGAAAGATGCACTTCACACCTTTGACATATAGTTTTTGCCTTTGTTCTTTAGGTACATGTGCATATGCTACACATCTGAATACTTTCAAGTGTTCAACTTTCCATATATTCATTAACAATGCCTCAAGAGGAATCTTGTCACCATCTGACTTTGTAAGATAGCTTTTGATCAAATATTTTTGATTGCTATAGCTTCTCCCCAATATTTAGTTTTAAGTTCCTTTACGTTCATCATGCTTCTAGCCATTTCAACAATGGTCGTGTTCTTTCTCTCAGCCACTCCATTTTGCTGCAAAGTATAACTGGTTGTAAGCTCTTTGCTTATGCCATTTTTCCTACAAAAATTTACAAACATATTGGAGGTATACTCCCCTCCTCTATCTTGTCTTAGGACCTTTACATAGTCTCCAGATTCTTTTTTAGCTAGGGCTCTAAATTAAACAAATTTGTCAAATGCTTCAGATTTGTTCTTCAAAAAATACACCCATGTCCTACAACTGAAATCATCTATGAATGTCATAAAATAAGTACTCCCCCTAATAGAAGTAGATTTCATAGGGCCTACCAAGTCAAAATGTTCTAATGGTGCTCTAGCCCTTCTAGAATTTTCAGAATTAAAGGGAAGCCTATGTTGCTTATCCAAAATACAAGCCTTACATTTGTTATAGGAATCTACTATACTTGGAAAACCATCTACCATTCTTTTCTTGAATAACAAATTTAAACTAGCAAAGCCAAGATTTCCATACCAGACATGCCAATGTTTGGAGAGGTCTTCAATCACACTCTTAAGAGTTGATTTCTAATGTACTATTGTATATGCATGCTTGGCAGGTGCAACACTAACTTGAGAAGAGAAACATGTATCTATCGTCAATGGGAACATCCTATTCTTTGCCATTTTGACTACTGGAAGTAATCTATTACTCCCATCCTTCTAATGAATGACACACTTATCATTTTCCATCAGCATCTTATATTCATTTTGAATGAGTTGTCCAACACTCATCAAGTTTTGCTTCATATCGAGGGTAAAATACACATTTTGTATCTCATTCTTCTCACCTTGCTTGGTGCAGACCATGATAGATCATTTTTCCACTCTAGGAATGGTTTCATTATTTCTCATCTTAATTTCAAACTTAAAAGTCTTATCAATGAAAGAAAATAAACTTTTATTACCACTCATGTGGTTGCTACAACCGTTGTCTAGGTACCATACTTCAAGACTGCCTTCTTCACCCATGTTACACATGATGAAGGCTATGGGATTGTTTACATTTTCCATGTTCACATCAGCCACATTAGTATTCTACTTCGAATGATCACCTTGCTTCTTCTAGCATTCACTTACATAATTCTCATATTTATGACAATAGTAGCATTCAACATTACTCTTACTGGAGTTGTAATTCTTCTTATCTCCTTTAGAGATTTTTTGAGAGGTGCTTGCTCCCTCTTGGTTGCTTGCTCATTTTAAGATTTCTACACCAGTATTCCTTTGACTATTCCTTCCATGACTTCTACTTCTTGAGCCTTTAGTGGAGCCATTTCTTCCTCTCCCCCTGCCTCTTGAATTCTCTTAAGCCTTGAAAATTTTCTCTTGGAAAGTTGTTGCTGATATGTTTATCCAGTGCTCATGAGTTTATAGAGTTCCTATAAACTCATCCATGGTCAATATGGTGAGTTCCTTTGCTTCCTCTATAGTCATCACAAGATTGTAATATTTCTAAGGTAAAATCCTTAATCTATTTTTCACAATCATCTACTCATCATAGTCTTATCCATTTGATTTGAGCTAGTTTATCAAAGTGGAGATTCCTGAGCTGAACTCTACAATAGGCTCATTGTCCGTCATCTAAAGGTTCCCAAACTCTCTTCTAATCATCTATAGCTTCACTACTATGACCTTATCAGTTCTCTTGAAGCTTGTCTCAAAAATATCTCATGGTTCCTTTACATAATTTTCTGTTGCAATGTTAGAAAAGACTATCTCTGTCATTGCTGCCTCAATAGGACTTAATGCCTTAGCATTCTTTCTCTTTGGCTTTTTCAACTAACTCTTTTTATTGTTGGTGAGGGAAGCATACTAAGTTGGGTTGTCACATCATTGAACCCATTAACTACAAACTCCCACAAATCATTTGAAACAATTATGGTTTTCATCTTCTCTACCCATGTATCATAATTTTGTCCATTAAAGGATGATGATTACTGCCATATATTTCCTGCATCTCTTACCATGTCAAATATCCCTAGAAAAAATGAATTCCCTAACTCAGTGTGGATGTGGTGCCTCATTGCTCTGATGCCATGTGGGAAAAAAAAATCACAACTTCAAAAAAAAATTCTCAACAAGAACCAATGTTGAGTGGTAGAAATTCTCAACATAATAGGGTGCCAAGTGATAGGAGGACAGAGGAACCAAGTGACTTAGCACTTAGGGCAACTCAACACAATGTATGCCAAGTGAACTCGACAATGACGATGCCAAGTGAGCTCGGTTACACTTGCAAGATGAAGCTCAATAATAGATGATGTCGAGTGAGCTCAGCAATAACATCAGAGAATGAACTCGACCAAAGGCTAAGCCAAGTGATTTGTTCAACAAACTTGCAACTTGGATTTTTCCACCATTAGAATTTAGAGAGCTGAAGGATGAAGCTTTGAAATATGGACTTTTGAAATGTAAAATATCATGCAATGACGAATAGAAGAATGAGACAATGAAGATTTGTATGCCTACTTGCTTGCTTGCATTCTATTCAAATAAGATAAAACTATTACAAAATCTGGGACCATTTGGCTTCAACCAGAAAACCCTAAAATTTTCAAACTAATAAAACTTAAAACTTAAAACCAATAGCTCTAATGACTGCATACAAAAATGTTTGGACCAATCATTGCTTCACAAGTTGAATCAATAAAAAATTACAAAAAGACAAAAGATCAAACACGTGCAACTGCAAGCATGAAACTGAAACTCTTCTATCTTCTAAACTCTGACTTGATTTGGTGATCAATTTTCTTCTCTGCTATGCTCTACTCTCTTCAACTAATCGAATGAACCAAGTTCATTCATTTTTGTCTCTTGGCAAAAACATTTTCTCTTATTTTGAATTTGAACTCACCTACCCGCATTCAATATTTTTACTATTGTGCAAGCCATCAGAATAGTAGATGGGCGTTTGGCTCTGGAAACAACTTACCTACTACTATAAAATATTTCAACAAGAATGAGGGTAGCCTCCTCCATTGGACTCAACTTTGAACCGTCAAAACATTGAAATCCTTCAACATTATCTCTCTTGAATTTTGCTGGTGTTGAAATGGACAGATCATTAACTGAATTCACAAACACATCTTCAACCGGGGTACTAAGAATGAGAAAAGCCTCTTCAATCGGATTTAACTTGGAGCCAACAAAAATATGAATTCCAACCATTCTAATAAAGGTTTAACAAAAAGAATTGCGAACACAAGCAAGATAAACAGCAACAAATTGTGAATACAATTCGTGTAGAATTGCTTAAGATGTTTTTGGGCTACACAAACTTTGTGAAATGCTTATGGGAAGAGCAGAATGTATACTCGTAATATATCATGCTAACAATACAGTTTGAAATATATTTGTCAGTCAATGTTCCAATGATTGTCATTTAAATGGCAATTTTTTTAAGCAAGAGCCCACAACACAATGGTAATTTGTGAGCTTCTTATCCGAGAGATATTCTTCTCGATGTACCTATTTTCATAATTTCCTAATTTTCATCATCTTCTAAGAAGAGAAAGTCTCTCCACTTAAAAATAATTAATTATAATAAATAAAACCAATTAATCCATGCTTCAGCCGTTTACTGATTGAAAAAAATTGGCAAATTTTCTTATAACCATGTTTTAATAGGCTTAACTGCCAACAACTCGTTGAAATCATTTTAACAACTTTTTTGTTTTCCTCCTTAATTACAATGAGTCGAATGTTGAAGTCGGTTTTTCAATACTATCAACTTCATTACTTTGGATAATGCTAGTTAAATGATACACTGACCATATTCTAAGAATATTCACTGTCACGCTGCAACAAATATTCGGGAAAGACAGTATTCAGAAATCCAAGAAAGATATTGCAACTGGTCAGCGGTATTTAACATCTTTATATAGAAAATATCTGGCTTTAATGCATGAATCAATAACAAGGCGGAACTTGACATTTGCTCTGTTGACATAATCAACAAATATATCTATTGCTATCTTGCATGAGATAATCTCTAAGGAGGATGCAAAATAAGCAAGTTTCAGAAAATTTAATACAATCTTCTATTTCTGCGGCTCAATATTTGCTTCAGATAATCCGTTGGTGCAGTAATAGGATCAAAAGATATGTATGTGTGTGGTATAAATTTGCATGTACTTTTTCATTATTAAAATTGTCTAATTATTAAAATAAAATTGGTAATAATGATGACAATTTTGACATCATCCATATTTTTAGATAAACTAATTAGTTCTCACATAGATGAAAGATCTATTGTTGTCAAAAATTGATATAGTCTAGACAATACACTTCATAGATGAAGGATTTATTGTTCTAAAAATTTGATATAATCTAGACAATATATTTCATCACACCAACTTAACATAAATATCTAGATAATGGTGAAATTGAATTGGGATTAAAGTTTAAGTGGAAAGCAAAAGATCAAATTAATAAAAGTTTAGAGTTTTGATAGAATATTAGATGATGGGTCTAATGAGGTCACTAAGGATAATCCTAGGTTTGTTGGGTGTGTGGAAGAAATAATGGATGAAAATACTAGTCTTCTTTCAATAGTGGCACTCTCCTTTTGTATCCAGACTAACCACATTATGAAGCCATTAGGGTCTATCATGTGCTAAGTAGGAGTCATATTCATAAATAAAAGGAAGTATAACCCAAAGGATTACAAAGTCTCAAAGACTAGAGAGAGTTGGATTCATAAACAAATAGAGCTCATGGAAGATTTTGAGAAGTTGTTTATATCTCATGCATATCATGAGGCTAACCATGCTACTTCATTTTTTCTAATGTGGGGTTCGAAACTAGTGACTATATAATATGTCAAAGACATGATAAATTGTGTGATGATAATAAATCTTTTGATTAGTAGGTAATTTTGAGTATTTCTTTCTCTAGAAATTTTAGAGTTTCATGTGCCTCTAAAACTCAAATTTTAATAGAGGAGGGGATGAGAAAATACTTGAACCCATTAACTACACTCTACAAAAAGAAAAATTCCATGATTTGGAGATTCTTGAAATGGGGTGTTTTAATTTATTATATAGACAAATTGCACAAATGGGAACCCAAAGTTGTAGAAATTTTTACTTTGGGGTGGAAGGATAGTTATTTTGCTTTTGGAGTAAGGTAGTCATAAATAAAAACCTTATGGATGAGAGATTATAGCCTCTATACTGAGGGATGCAAATTTTTCAAAGATAAAATTTTCTCAAAATAGGCATTGAAGAAATTTCACTAGATGGAGGTAAAGAAGGAAATTTAGTTAAAGTTTCAAAGGATAATTATTATATTTCCAAAATTGAATTAGTCTAGAGGGTAAGTTTGAAGGATATCATGTAATATGTTACTCTAGATAGAATATTTGCAAGAGTATTTGGCCACCACATTACACTTTTAAACTATTCCAATTGCAATGATAGAATTGTTATCCCTTTCTAATTGGCATCTTCCCTAAGTGTTGGTATTAGGGACCATAGGAAGAATCCTAGAAAGAATCCTATCATTTACACTTGGGTTTACTCCAATTAATATTTGAACATTTTAAATCTTTTACATGCCCTTCTTCCCCCATTCTAGTATCTAAAGAAGATGAGTAGGATATTAGGACTAGTAACTTGGAGGATTGGAAATGTAAAATAGATACAAAGATCTATAAGAGCGACTAAAATAAAATAAATAAAGGTCTCAAATGGTATGTGGAACCTTCACCAATTAAAATGAAGTTCCCTAAGGTGAAAGAAGTAATTTTCTTCCCCCCTGCTAGAAAGGGTAAGAAAATAGTAATAATAATAAACCACCTATGAGTAGAGAGAAATAAATTTCCAATAAGGATTTGTAGCAAGATAAAATTATAGGAAAAGTTCATTTCCCTTAAGATATATGATTCCTCGCCTTCAATCCCTACTACCAATATAGTTGGGACTCATCAACCCCTTAAAAAATTATTTGAGGGCCCCCACATTTTAAAACATGTTGAAGACTTCCTAAATGATATCTTTGGTGTGTCTCATATGAGGATAAATATTTTTTGTAATTATAAAATGTATTATTAATAAAATAAAATTAAGATACAAGGGAGTGAAATTTAAAAAATAAATAATTGGGAGACTAATGTGGTGGAAAAGTGGGTTTGAAAGGAGAAGATTGGCCAGGTTTCCTAGATAGAGGACTAGATCCAATATTTTATTAATTACCTTTAAGACATGGTGAATTCTATTGATAAGTGAAAGAAGGATCCAAGGAGTAAAATTGTAGGGATGTACGATGATTTTATCCAAATAAAAGGGATTTTTTACTCCATCAATTAACTTTAGTCATAAATTTAATTTTCCCACTACTAATGTAACATGAACACAATATTGGCTAGTTTAGAAAATGTCAATAAGGAAAAGATTGATGTTAAACTATAAATTGATAAATGAAAAGAGAAAGTGCCAAGCACAATATTCTATACTAGAGGGAACCTAAAAAAAAAGGTAGTAAATGTTCCCTTAGATATATACAACCATAATAAGATAGATGTGAAATGTTCCAACTATAGGTGGAGGCTATTGAAACTCTTAAGAAAGGTTCTACCAATATTACAAGATTTGACTCGTGGATCTTGTCATCATCTACCACTTATTTTCCTCTATATTTTGTGTCTTTTACCTTATCATTGACTATTCTAGTCCTAACTTTGACTTCACCAAGTTTTAGATTTGAATCCATGCTAACTTTTCCTTGACAGGATTATTTTTCTCCTCCTGCTCTTGGACCATTTTAGTCAACACCACATTAGTCACCAATCTAAAAAATACCTTACTCATTCATGATAGCCTTGCACTAGTCTTGGTACCTCATTCCAATTTAATCCATCACAAATGAGTTCATTTTATATGATCTTGGCATACTTTTCCTGCCAATCTCAAGATTGCCTAGCTTTTAGGTTTAGTAGCCTTATTGTTGTGATGTGAAGCCTAATTAGACTTGGAGGTTTATTTGGCATGGTTTTCTCCCCATATTATTTGTACGAAGGTTTGTGGCAGTGCTCCCATGATGGGGTCAAGGAGCACTGCAGGGTCCTGGGGAAACATCACAGGTGTGCTGTCTGTTGTGGTATAGGGTGGGTCAAGAGGCAATGCCCCTATATTGTAAAATATGTTGACTATTATTTTTCCTATTGGATGACTTATCCTATTCCTAATTTTATAAGTGGAAAAAAAGCTTGTATAAAAAAGGCTTAGGGTTACGAATTTTCTAATGTAATGTATGATGCAAAAATTGGTTTTTGCAATATTATTGAGCTATAAGGGATTACAGATTATAATTAGGTTGTAATCAATGGATAATAATAATAATGGACTTGTTGTTGGTGGACGTAGTCTAGGGATTGGGTGAGCCACATTAAATCATATCTTGTGTTCTCTTATGTGCAATCTATTATTTTCTGATATTGGTTATATTTGCATGTAACTATTATTTCTATCTAAGGTCAATCCTAAAAAGTGGTATCAGAGCTAAGTTATAATCACTTTTCTTAGCCAGACCATCACCATTTTTTTTCTTAGCAATATTTTGCACAAAGGTCCCATGGTTGACTAGGAGTCTCATGATTAAGTGGGAGCAATGGCAGATGAGGGTAAGTTGAGGGTTGGCAAGTTTAATGGGTAGAACTTTTTGTTATGATAAATGAAAATGGAGGACTATCTTTATCAGAAGGATTTATAAAAGTTGTTGGAAGGAAAAACCAAGAACTAAGGATCTATGACAATATTTTAGACAAAAAAGAATTTGAAAGATTTCTATAATGCCTTGCACCATCAATGGCATTTAATATTACAAAATCAAAGATGATAAAAGAGTTGATGCAAACCTTAACAAAATTGTATGAAAATCCCTCCACTTCATACAAGGTATTTCTCATGAAGTGTTTATTTAATATGAAAATGATAGAAGATGGATCTGTTATGGATCATTTAAATGAGTTTAATACTATTACTTGTTACTTATCTTCTGTGGGTATCAATTTTGATGAAGAAATTAGGGCTCTCTTGATTTTGTGTTCTTTTCCCAAAAGCTAGAATGGTTTGGTAATGGTTGTAAGTAATTCCATTTTTGGCTCTAATACTTTAAAATTTGATGATGTGATTGGTGTTATTGTGAGTGAGGAAACTTGTAGGAAAACCTCATGTGGATCTACATTAGGAAGTTCTTTGAATGCACAAAGTAGAGATAGAATGACTGAGAGAGGAAATAATTTTTGAAATTCTGGGAAAACAAGAGGAAAGTAAAAGGGCAAGAGGTCTCAATCCATACGATCGAGAGATTGTTGGTATTGTGGTAAAATAGGGCATCAGAAGAAAGATTGTTGGACTCAAAAGAACAATGAAGGAGATAAACCAATAGGGAACAAGGACAAAAATTTAGGTGCTTCATTTCATGCCACACCTCATAGAGATTATTTCACTAATTATGTCAAAAGGAATTTTGGGCCTTTTTATTTGGGGGGTAATGAACTCTATCAGATTGTTGGAAAGGAAAAAGTTAAGATTAAGCTGGAGAATGGGAATCATTGGCTACTACATGAGGTAAGACATGTTCCAAGGCTAAGAAGGAATTTAATTTCAGTAGGAAAACTCAGTGATTAGGGTTGTATCGTTACATTTAATGATAAAAATTTGAAGGTTTCAAAAGGTTCCCTTGTAGTAGAAAATAGTGTGAAATTCGGCACCTTATATCTTTGTATAGGTCATATTATTCCTTCTGCTTTGATTGTTTTAGAGAAAAATAAATGTTTAGGAATAGTTGCTTATACTGACTCAGATTGTGCAGGTTGTCTACATGAAAGAAAAAGTACTTCAGGATTTATACTTTCTTGGGTAACAGGCTAGTGTGCTGGCATCGTATGAAGCAAAAATCTACTACACTTTCTACTATAGAGCCTGAATATATAGTTGCATGTTCTTTATGTCAACAAGCTCTTTGGATGGTTCAAACTTTATCAGAAATAAAAGTAAAAATACCTAGAATAGTGCTTATCTATTGTGATAATTAGAGTGCAATCAGTATTTCTAAGAATCAGATAAAGATTTTTTTTTTTATAAACGATTACAATTACTACATAGTAATTGATGTGGTCCTACAAGGAGAATGTCGTTAACTGGTGAAAATTATTTCATGTTTTTTATAGATGATTATACAAGAATGACATGGTAACCTTCTTAATTCATAAAGAAAATTCATTTAACAAGTTTAAGATTTTCAAGAGAATAGTTGAAAATGAGTCATAAATGAAGATTAAGTTCTTATGATCAGATAAAGGTGGTATGTTTACTTTAGATGAATTTGTTGATTATTGTGAAAAACATGGCATCAAAATAAAATTTAAAAGATATCACAATTACTAAGAATCATGAAGATATTTTTCTTATGGGATAGGTGAATGAAAGTTGATTATGACACAAAAGGCTTGGGCACTTGAATTTTGACAACTTGCTAAAAGTTAGTAAGCATCAAGTAAGAGGTATGCCATGTATAAGTAAGCTAGAGAATGTAATTTTTTAAGGGTGTCAAGATGGTAAAAAAATAAAGGCATATTTTCCATCAAAATAATATGTTTCTTCTAAACCATTGCAACTAGTAAATACCAATTTATGTGGTCATATAAACACAATGTCATTAAATGGTGAATTGTATTTCATGTTTTTTATAGATGATTATACAAGAATGACATGGGTAACCTTATTAAAGTATAAATCAAAGGCATTTAACAAGTTTAAGATTTTTAGAAAAATCATTGAAAATGAGTCAGACATGAAGATTAAGTGCTTTAGATTATTGTAAAGGTGGTGAGTTTACTTCAAATGAATTTTTTGATTATTATGAAAAACATGGATCAAAAGACAATATGCAGCATCCAAGACACCTTTAAAAATGGCATTGTTAAGAGAAAGAATTGAACAATAAAAGAAGTGGCAAGGACTATGTTAGATGAATCTAAAGCACCAAACTAGCATTGGAAAGAAGAAATTTACATAGAATTTTGTACATTTTAAATAAGGCACAACTAATGGTAAAAACTAAGTACACTCCTTATGAGTTATTGATAAAAAGGAAATAAGAATGGAAAATACTTTCTGGTGCAAGGAACCTTCCTTTTGATGCTTTTAGGTTTTCTTGGGATTGGTTTAGGTGTTTTGAAGTGTGTTGAATAAATTACAATGGGTTGGATGTAAGGTTGGTCAACCATATGTTTGTAAGAGCCTATAGTGCTCAATGGATGGAAAAGTTTCTATTTTGGCTTAGAAAGTGAAATTGTTTCTATTTTGATATAGGATGGGTTTAAGGGGTTATTTAGGGTGCTATGTAGCTTGTCTAGGATCCACATGCTCAGACTCAACCATTGAGTTGTCAAACAAGGTCAAATTTCTCATTATGCAAAAAGTTGTTTGCAATTTTGAAAAGTTTCTTAAGCAACTTTGACTACTTTTAAAAGAATGGAGCAACTTTTGGTTACATTAGTTATAAATGGATTTGATGCTTGGAGAAGGTTAATGTAATTTTGGAATGCATTTATTATCTTTTGTACTTTTGTACATATTTTTTTAGTTGTACTATGCTAGAATTGTATTGTTTCTTTATTGTTGTACAGCTTGTACAGATTGGTGGAGTAGATTAGGATCCATGGAAATATAGAGAATTTCAATAGCTTCATTTTTAAAAAGTATTTTCCTTCCAAGTTACTTGTGTGTAGAGTTGGGATTTTTTGAAGGTCACTACTTGTACCACGACAGTAATAGTGTTGTTTGGCAAAGAAATGGCTCTAACCTAAGAACCAACTATGGAAATGGCTAAAACCATTTGGAAGTAGGGTTGGATTTTGTATATAGAATTTTTTGTTTTTTTTTTTGTTTTCCATTAAGTTCCTTGGTTCCAATGGTAAGCCATATAGCTAACTGTAGAACATAGGTGAGCTAGGATAGGGTAAAGATTACTTTGGCATGTGCACCCATAGCCTTCTAAAGAAATAAATATTATTCAAGAAAAAAACTTACATGTTATACAATTAACACTTAATGTTTACATTGGTTAAGAAAATGGTTATGAAAATATAGTTTTGTGGAGTTCATTGTAGATTGAATAGTTTGCAGGTAGATTTTTAACAACAAAGAAAAGGGTAATGTTTTATGTTTCTATTTTCCTATTTATGATTTTATTTTCATTGCATAAGTTTATCAGAGGTAGAAGAAGGGTTATATATTGATTCTTCATTCATTCATATCATAAGTTGATCAGATATTTTAATGGAAAAAGAAAACATATTTAGATATTGGATGTTTTGAGGAGAATAGAAGTTTATCTTGCATTATGTTTTCAATAAGAAGTTGAAAATAGTGATTCATAATTTGTGTTGTAACAGAGATGATCATCTGATTTTATATCTAATTTTTTCATTTTGGAAGTTAGTGCTTCTTGCATTCACAAAGTTGGTGCTTCGAGTTTAAGGGATTGGTGTTGCTTGAAATTGGTATTTCTAAAAGAAGGTGTTTGTGCTTCCAAAAGTTTTAACTCTAAAGGATTTTCCCAGGAGGCCAATAAAGTTTTAGATTCAAAATGGTTCTTTTATCTTAAAGGGTTTTCCATGTTAAAATAATGTGTTAGTTTTTTATTCATTAACTATCTTGCTCATGTGTTAAATTTTATAACTTCTAATTGTTTCAAGTTTTGAAAAGTATTTTAAACCATTGATTCGGGCCGCCTCTTAGTGGTGATTGTATTCCAATTGAACTATTCATCATGGTGCTGTGATCTTCCGTCAAGATCCTTTGTTCATCTTCTATATTTATTCATTCTTCTATGAAGGAGGATTCTAAGCATACAATCATGAAGGTTTTGTTTTACATTTTTTAATGTTATGCTCAAGCTTTCATATCAATATACTTGTTTACATTTAAAATACAATTGCATATCTATTGAATATCATAGCTTCATTGTTAGATTTACTTCTACTACTTGCTAGCATTCCTTATTTCAATTTCATTATTAAGGTTGATTCCAAACTGGGGTTTGACTAAGGAAAACCCCTCATCCAAAAAAAAAAGCATTTTTCTTGTAGATATAGGTGTGGAAAAAGGAATTAAAAATTAAATTAGGATACCCTTTTTATTGAACTTGTGAGAACTACGAATAGAAATTTTATGATATTAATATCAGGATTTAACTATGTTATTTTGACTCAAACTCATTGACCCATGCTTCATAAGTAGTTATTCAACATGAATCCATCTCTCATGAGAATAAATGGAACACTTAGCACTCATTGGATCGAGGGTATGCTCTTAGGGGTGAAGCACCCAGACTTCTCGGGAGGTCACCCATCCCAATACTACTCCAGCTTGAGCGCACTTAACTACGGAGTTTCCTCCATGGTTCAACCCAAATCTTGCAACCCCATTTGCAAAATATTCACCAAGTGTTGTGCCTTATGAACCATTCACCTAGATCCAATGAGTGCTAAGTGTTCCATTTATTCTCATGAGAGATGGATTCATGTTGAATCACTACTCATGAAACATGGGTCAATGTGTTTGACTCAAAATCACACAATTAAATCCTGATATTAATATTACAATTTGACTTGCTATGGAAATTATCTCCTACTTATCAATAGAAATTTAATCGGAGCAGTATAGGTCAAGTTCAACTTTTTTGGGTACAATTATGACCTAGAGTAAGATTGTGCCCCTCTATCTAGGTCAAGTTTGACCTCCCTTCAAAAGGATAGAACTTTTTGGGTTTTCTCCATCTCAACATTTCCAGTTCAGAATAGGTCGTAGAATTTCCAGATACTATACACAAACATCATAAATCAACATTTTCCATATTTATCCTACAATTATTTTTCCTATAGATAGATAGATAACCATACATATACATTTATGGAATGATTTTTTGCTTCAAATAAAGGTTCCTTGTGTACACATGCTTGCAAAAATAACTGACAATGGTGAACAAATATGTTGGCATTCCTACATGTTTCATTTGATACAAGACTATTTAAGCTTCCTTTCTTAGATCGCTCTTTTATACATTGTTATAATTGTATTCCTTGAACCATGCTATAACTTAATATTTCATTAAAAATTAATCTGTGCATACTCTAAATTTCCACATTTCACATACATATCAATAAGGATGCACCCCTAAACCTCTCGAGTCTTTAATCCATTATTAACTAATAAATCATTGAACTTGTTTGCTCATATCCTATTTGTATGTCCCAAACAAGCTCTAGAGTAACTTATGAATGTGATTTTGGATGCTTCATATTTTTTTTCCACATTTAGAAAAAACTCTCAACACTTCATTCTAATGACCTTATTGTGCATATCCAAAAATCACAATGCTCTGTCAGTTCTATGTGGCATTTTGTTAAATAGTTGGGAGAAATTCTTGACTATATCAATTTGAATCTTCATGTGGGGTTGATATATTGAGCTTTCACAAATTCATTGTCATGGGACTAGTATCATTCATCATGCTTCTATATCTAAATTTAAACTTGTTGGCACATAATTGTAAACATGAAGCATAAACCAATAAATCTATAGGACTCTAAATCATATTTAGGGACTCTCTTAAATGCTAAATGGAAGGAAACATTAGAAATATCAATAAACTATATGGAATTGAAACATTACAAATATCAATGTTTAATGCTTCAAAAGATCTTTACTCACTAATGTTAATCCCGAGGACATATTCTCACTCTTAAATCAAGAGAAGAAGAAAAAAGGTTGAAATAAGTATAGGTGTTTTAAATATAATATCTAATTTCTTAGGTTTGTAGGCTTGATCAAATATGTGCCAATTTTGATTAGCTATTTTGGTTTCTTTTAGCCACTCAGCTCTAGGATGGTGTTTAGAACACAATTTTGGGTGGTCATTTTTGTTTTCCAAGTGGTGATGCATTATGTATTGTACTTGAGTTCTGGTAATAGTGACAATTATATGGGATTTCAATTATGTGTTAAAATGTGCTCATATAGGGGGTTGTTGATATGTTTATATAGTTGTTTGAACTTGTGGGATTTAAGATATACATGTATACGATGTAAATATTTATCTTTATGATAATATTTCACATTTCGTATAAATTTTTTTATGTTATTTTGTTGTTCAATGAGATATTGCCTAGTCATATATGTAATCTATTATTTTAAAGGTGTTTCAATGGATTGTTTCATATGGATTGTATTTTGAATGATGTCCTGGTCAAATTGTACTCTATTCTATAAGGGTATTTTTTGAACTCATTGTTTCTATTTCTCTTTTCCTTGTACTTGTAATGATTAGAGATTTTATTTTTTTGTTCTCTCTTCCTTGAGTCTTTGAACCAGATTATTTTAATGTATTAGTTGCTTCCCTATATATATATATATATATATATATATATATATATATATATATATATATATATATATATATATATATATATATATATATATATATATATATATACGCACACACACACACATACAAATTGAAGTTCAAGATCAAAGTAAAAGGTTGCCCTTAAATATCACATACTAAGGAAGAAATTAAGTTTAGATAAAAAAAATCAATTTTAACTATTTTACACGTATTTAGAAATCAAATTTCTCTTAAAACAATTGCACTTTTACAATAATTAGTCATTCCAAATAGAACCTTAGCAAGGATGAAGAAGAAAAGCCTTAACCTTGATTGTATAGTTGTGAGTCATGTCATCATTGACTAATAAAGGGAAGTCTCTGCAACACAGAGTTACTTAAAATCATCGACATAGATTTTTCCCTAATAATATTTTACATTAAATACTATTAGATATGGGGAATTTAGATTTATTAGAGTGGGAGAAGGAAGGCGTTTAATCATAAGTAGCACTAGGGAATCACTTTTGAGTTTGGGTTATAAGATATGGGTCAATGGTTTTCCCTATGGAAGGATGATGATGATAATAATAAAATCTCTATAAATGTGTTAGAGTATGTTAGCTGTAATGAATTGTCTAGCCAAAAATGGTGACAAATCAAAAAATAAAAAATCACCAAGATAAAATTGGTGAGCTTTTTGACCTGATTTCCTGATGCTACCAACTACAAAAAAAAAAAAGACTCAGACGTGAAGATTTCATGGTTGATGATTCCCTAGTAAATAGCCTATCAACTAAATAATCACTCAATTTTAATTTTTTTAATCGAGGTCCTCCACAAAATATTCGTAGCTACCTAATACAGGAGCACAAGCCTTATGGTTGAACCTCTTCAGTTAAGAGTCAAGGACAAAGGAGTATCCATTCTATTGAATTCACCTAAGGCATGAACTGCGACTCGATCTAGGCCTCATTCCTTTTCAATGTCAGAGCCACATAGTTTGCAAAACCTGATCCCTAGCGGTTCTCATTAAGAACCTTTCAAATTGACCAATAGACCAAGGGCCCATTGATAATTGCTGAAGTTTGATTATCAAATACATTTTTTTCCCCAATCCAAGTGTCATCCCTTGTATGTTAAAAGAAATATCACTAGAGTATTATCATGTTTGTCCCAAAATTCTATTAATTTTTCACATTGTGACCTTTGGAAGTATTTTCTTTGATAAATGAATATAGAGAAAAAAATATGACATTTTGTTATAGATTTTTTTATTCATATAAATTCTTAAGTTCATGGGTAGAAGCAAGAAGTTGGGTCTAAATTGCACAGAAGTCTGCAGATTGAGATCACACTCTTTGAGAAACAAGCACCCGTTTTAGGCTCAGGTGCTTGATAAATTTTTTTAAAAATTTGTACTTATTCTTTTAAAATCAAGTACCCATTTTTTATCTTTTTTAAAATAAAAAATTTGAATTTTTAAAAAATGGGTGCCCATTATATATATATATATATATATATATATATATATATATATATATATATCTTTTGGGGATTTTAAATGTATTTTAAATGTTGATTTGAAATTTTACAAATAGGCACCTTTTTTTGAATTTCAAATAATGGGTGCCCATTTCTTACAACATAGGGCAAGATTTTTTTCTCCTACTTCAGATTTTGGTTTAGGATAAGGTTGGTGAGACCAAGTCTATGCCTTGACCTCTAAGATATGGCTAAGGCATTGAACTAACAAATTCATGCATTACCATAATTTTTAGAGGATCTTCCTGATCAAAACATTTTACAAAACAAAAACCCATTAGAGTTCTCACTATTGTGATTTCATAAATATAAATTTTATAGTGTTATGAATTCATTTACAATTTTTCCATTATTTTTTAATCAAAGGTGGTACTTAAATGTAAAATAGTGAGGTTCACTAAAAATTTATGAAATTTTTTTAAAATTTTTATTTTTTCTTAAATTGATTTATATGTCATCAATCTACATACAATTCTTTTGAAGTTAAAAAGATTTTTGAAGAAAGTTAAATTTTGATCAAATTATGGTGTCTAAAGACAAAAGGTTTTAAAATTTACCTTTATAGTCAATTAAAAATTAATAATAATAAAATTATTCAATAAAAAATAAGGAAAAATATTACCATCAATCTTTGGTGTGTTAGGTAAATTCCTTCAAAAGGATTTGCAAAAATTCAATTATTTGTGTCAAATTATGGTATCCGTAGAGGGCGTAGTATGGTTCTGAAATAGGCATTTTGAGAAAGAGGTTTTTAAAGATCCATACAAAAATAATAATCATATGGGTGTTAGGATTAAACCATAGACATAAATAGAAATTACGTGCAAATATAAACAATATAAAAAAATAATAGATCACAAAGAAAAAAACACAAAACACTAAGATTTAAAGTGGTTCACCCAATCCTTAGGCTACGTCCACTAAACAATAAGTCCAATATTATTATGATCTAGTGATTATAACCTGATTACAATCTGTAAACCCGTACAACTCAATATCAGCCCAAGAAACAATTTTTGCATCACTCATAATGAAACAATCCTTAACCCTAACCCTAACCCCAAAGACTTTAAGAATTATGTATAGTACTTCCTTGATCAGTCACCACAAACTAACAATCTCCCAATTGGGGACTAATCAGACTCCACACAAGGCAACAATCTCTCACTTGGAGACTAATCCTGTAGCAATACTACTACCACATGGGGCTCCCACTAGATTAGACCAACCTAGACTTTGTTGTTCATTTATTTTGTGTAGTCTATTAGACCAACCAAAGTTGAAGATGAATTTAGCTTCTCCCTTGTCACTACCTTTGTAAAAATATCCGCTAGATTGTCATCTATATGTAACTTGTCCAGCTTTAATTGTCCATCATCCAAAACTTGTCGAATGAAATGGTACTGTAACAAAATGTGTTTTGTCTTTGAATGCAGAGATGAATTCTTTGCAAGATGAATGACACTCTAGCTATTTGTAAATAAATAATTATCCCTCTAAGGGTATCCCAATTCTTCCAAGAAGAACTAAAGCCATATAATGTCCTTGGTTGCCTCTGTAGCAATAACATACTCTACCTTTGTAGTGAATAAAGCATTAACATTTTGTAACCTAGAAACCCAACTCACAGCTGCCCCACCAATAGTAAAGACAATACATATAGTACTCTACCCAGTATCAATATCCCTTGCCAAATCTGAGTCAACATAGCCTTGCAAATTAGTAGTAGAGCCCCCTAAGTGTAAACACTTACTAGATGTTCATCTCAAATATTTGAGAATCCATTTGACTACATTCCAATGCTCAATTCCTAGATGACTCATATACCTTCTAATGACTTCCACTACATGTGCAATATTTGGCCTTGTACATACCATAGCATACATCATTCTTCCTACAAATGATTCTTCCTACAACTGAAGCATAGGGTACCTTTGACATCTTATCCTTCTCTTCTTATGTCTTAGGACACATTTATTTAGTCAACTTCAAATGATCAAGCAAAGGTGTGCTGAAAATTTTACCATTCTCCATAGAGAAATATTGCAACACCTCAACATAATTAGCCTAAGATAGCATCAATTTTTTGTTCTTCCTATCTCTACAAATATTCATACCAAAGATTTGTTTTGATGCTCCCAAATCCTTCATAGCAAATGCATGTGCTAACTGGCATTTTGGCCCCTTAATATGTTCTATGTTAGACCCAACTATAAGCATATCATCAACATATAAACATAAAATACTATAGCTTTCATCATTCAACTTCTTAAAATAAACACAATGATCTAAATGACACCTATTGTATCCATGCTCATGCATAAAACTATCAAATTTTAGATACCATTGCTGAGGTGCTTGCTTCAAGCCATATAAACTTTTCTTCAATTTGCACAATAATTTGTCCTTACCTTTGACCTCAAATCCCTATAGATAAGCCATATATATCTCTTCATCCAAATCACCATGAAGGAAGGTTGTTTTAACATCAAGCTACTCTAAGTGCACATCTTCAGTGGCTACAATACTTTAAAAAGTACAGATAGAAGTCATTTTAACAACAGAAGAAAATATCTCATCAAAATCAATGCCCTTTTTCTATGCAAATCCTTTTACAAATAACTTGGCTTTAATTATTTTTTTACCTTCATCCTCTTCTTTTAACCTATAAATCCACTTATTCTGTAAAGCTCTTTCACCTGCAGGCAACTTGCATAAATCCGATGTCTTGTTTTTTTAGCAAGGAGTCCATTTTGTCTTTCGTTGTAGACTCCCACTGAATCTTAGTATCCACCTACACATCTTACACATAACATTCAGGTTCACCAACATCTATTAATAAAATAGAATACAAAGAGGGAGAAAATCTTTCTGGAGGTCTAATTTTCCTTGTTGACCGTCTAACATTCATTGGTGTGTGTGGTATTTGTTATAGTTATTGCACATCATGAGTAATGAATGAACCATCATCTTTTGGAGTATCATTTAGCACTATACAATCATCTTCTTTCTTCTCATGTTGGTACAAAAGATCTTTTTACAACACTTTCTCATTGAATATGACATCCCTACTTCTTACAATTTTATGATTTTCAAAATTCCAATGCCTATAACCAAATTCATTAATGCCATATCCAAAAAATACACATTTCTTATACTTAGCTTCAGACTTGATTTTATTTTCAGGACCTATATGAGCAAAAGCTTCACAATCGAAGGTCTTGAGAAAAAGTAACTCACCTTCTTACCAATCCATGCTTCCTCTAGAATACCACAACCCAAAGGAGTAGAGGGACCTCTATTAATCAAATATATAATAGTAATGATGGCCTCCACCTACATATGTAAGGGCAACCTAGCATGCAACCTCATGCTCCTTGCATTCTCCATTATAGTCTCGTTCATGCGTTCTGCCACTCCATTTTTTTGTAGAGTCCTTGGAATAGTTTTATGTCTATGAATATCATTAATCGAGCAATGATCTTCAAATTTATGATTGCAATACTCACCACCATTATTAGATCTGAGACATTTTAATTTCTTACTAGTCACATTTTCAACCAAGCATTTCCATTTCTTAAAAGTTTGAAATACATTATATTTTTTTCTAAGTAAATAAACCCATACTTTTCTAGTTGTAGCATCAATAAATGTAACATAATAATAAGAGCCACCAAGGGAAGATACCCGAGCTAGTCCCCATACATTGGTATGCACAAGTTATAATTTATCCCTTTTATTTTCTTTCCTAGTCTTCACAAAACTCACTCTCTTTTGGTTTGCATATGCACAAATTTCATAGAAATCCATATTAACACATTTTAGACTTGGTAAAACTTTCTTTGAATTAATTACTTTTACACCTTTCTCACTCTTGTGCCCAAGTCTGTTGTGTCATAGTGCTATATTAGAATTTACAATAGCTATTTGTTCTCCCTACACAACAACAATAATTGTTCTTGAACATTCATTTTTCTCTAAAACAATTAATGTAGAAGGAACAATATGACCTCTACAAAGATATAAGGTGCCTACATTCACACCTTTTGCTACTATAAGGGAACCTTTTGAAACCTTCCAATTTTTATCATTAAAAGTAACTACACAACCCTCATCACCAAGTTTCCCTACTGAAATTAAATTCCTACTTAGCCTTAGAACATGTCTTCCCTCATATAGTAGCCAATGATTCCCATTCTGCAACTTAATCTTAACTTTTCTCGTTCCAACAATCTGATAGGGTTCATTATCCCCCAAAAAACAAGTCCAAAATCCCCTTGGACATAATCAATGAAATAACCTCTACGAGGTGTAGCATAAATGAAGCACCATAATCTAAAACCCATGAATCATCAACACTTTCTAAAGATAGAAGTGAAGCATCCTCTTTGGATTTGTTACTTACCACATTTTCCTCCTTGTCTCCATTTGGTTTATCTTCTTTATTTTTCTTTCGAGTCCAACAATCTTTCTTTTTATGCCCTGGTTTCCCATAGTACCAATAGTCATTCAATCCTCTGAATTGAGACCTCTTCTCCTTGACTTTCATCTTGATTTCCCACAATTTCTAGGAATACTTCCTCTCTCAATCATTCTACCTCTACTTTGTGCATTCAAAGCACTTCCTCATGTAGATCCACGTGAGGATTTCCTATGAGTTTTCTCACTCAAAATAACATCGATCATATCATCATATTTTAGGGTACTAGATCCAAGAACAAAATTACTTACAACCATTACCAAGCCATTCCAGCTTGCAAATAAAAAATCCAAAATCAAGAGAGCCCTAACTTCTTTATCAAAATTGATACCCATAGGATATAACTGACTAGTAATAGTATTAAACTCAATTAAATGATCTACAATAGATCCATCTATTGTCATTTTCATATTAAATAAATGCTTCATGAGAAATACCTTGTTTGGAGTGGAGGGCTTCTCATATAGTTTCGCTAGGGTTTGTATCAACTCTTATGTTGTCTTTTCTTTTGTAATGTTAAATGCCACCAATGGTGTGATTCAAATGTGATTAAATGTACCTTACACATTATATGATTTTAAATTCATTTCATTTATTGTCATTAAAATTGTGCTAGACATGGAAAATATATACTCCAGAAAAAGAAAACTACTTTAATATATAAATTGTGGTGACATTACCAAAAATTTTCCAAATGTCTATATACAAAATAAACATACTGAGGCAACTCATAAAACATGTAGTAAAATTCTACCTTCATTAAGTCATTGTCGCATAAGGTTCCAATATACAAGGGCAAATAAGAGGCCAATAATTACACATAGAAAACAACATAAAAAGATTAATTCAGCATCTTGTGTCTTCCACATTTTACACTTATGTCCTTCATCATATATTTCAGCTTTAGTTATTGAAGCAATGTCATCCTTGGCCACCTCTCGTGTCTTACATTTTTCCACTCATTCCCTTCATTATGTGCATTTTTAGAGAATACATCATCAAACCACCTAAAATATACACAACCATCATTTCCCTACAATACAAAATATACACTAGTCCATACTAACAAGATTACATGTCATGAATTTGAAACATACAATATATAACATGTCATTCATAACTCTTTTACTCTTGGGACACCACCAAAACTAGCGCAGAAGAATTTTCTTTGTGCATGACACTTTAAATATGCATGGCCCAACACCATATGGAAAATTTGTTGGAAGATTGAAGAGATTGTTGGAAGATTGGTTTGATGATGATATGTTACATTCATGGCTGATTTTTTCATTGATGTCAACATAGCATGTTTGATGTCTTCTGTGGTATTTGACAAAAGAACAATGGAAATATCAAGTACGTACAAATAGCTAGTTGAGCATGATAACCACCTGAGGTTATGGGAGATACTTTGGAGTATCTAGTATATACAATTAACAACAGAAGGAGAAAGGATAACTCTAGAAGAAGTTATGAAATTTTTGGTGATGTCTATTATGAGATAGAGTTTACAGAGGCATGTTCTAGTAAACTTGTTATATCTCCTAGTAGAGTTGATATCTTGAGGATTGAGATTGAGGACATGGAGAAGACATGCTGAGGATGACATGGCTAAGCTCACTTGTCATAATATTGCATCTATGGAAGTTATTCAAGTTGCACGGCATAAGATTAAGGTTAGTGCTAAGTGTAATTTGTTCTTAATGTGGTCCTGTAATAATTAATTGAGAAGGATTAACAACAGACTCAGGGAATTTTTTTATGGACTTGATATAAAGGAAGAAAATTTCCTTTATCACAATATGTGTTGATATGATTGAATGATCGATGATAAGAAGTCGAGAGTGTGGAATGTGAAGTTGAGCAGATTAGTGCAGAAGTGAAGGAAACTTCATTGTTGAGGCTTTGCTAAGTGATATGAGGTTTGGTATTTGGATCCAAGATTTGTGACCTAATCTAAAAGGTTTGATAGTGATTGGTTTGGTTGACAGGATAGAGGAAAGAAGAAAATAACAGTAAATTACTTGTTTGAGTAGTGAGCTCTTCTTGTAGTTGAAATTGCATGTTTGGGCAGTGGGTTCTTCTTGAATACATTATACCACAACTCCTAACAGGGTCGGCACAACTCCTAACAGGGTTGGAATCTCCTAACAGGGATTCAAAATCTTCTAATAGGGACTTATTGTACTAAATGTTGTAATAGACTCCTAACACGGTCTATCCTCTAACAAATAATATTTATATTAGTACATCATCTTGTGGATATCATTCCACTAGGGTTTTCCCTCTGATCAAGAGTTTCTCTAGTCAACATATCTGGTGTAATTGTCTATGTGCATCTTATTATGGTTGTTGTTTACTTCGATTGAATGATTAAGTTTGTTTAAAGAAGATAAATATTTTAATTGTTGGATAATTGATTCACCCCCTCCCCCTCCCCCTCTCTTAGTTATCTTGGTGGACTATTATTTCTAACAATTAGTATCAGAGAATTAGGTCCTTGAAGAAAAAGTTCAACAACTTTGGGAGATCCATGGTGAACATGTTTAAGAGAGATAGTCCAAAGTTTGATGGAACAAATTATGACAGCTAGAAAGAAAAGATGAAGACACATTTGTTGTGTATAGGTTCAGGATATTGGATCTTGACAAAATCAGTGAAGACAATCATTGAAGAAAAGGATTTGGAAAGTTTCTCTAAAGTAGAAAGAGATCTTTTCATGTGTGACATGAGAGATGGAGAAGCACTATTGATTGCACTTCCTAAAATTGAGTACAATCAGGTAAAATCACTTGCTACTTCACATTTGATTTGGAAAGCTTTGGAAAATAGTTTTAGAGGTGATGCACACTTTAAGAAGTTGATGCTACAAAGTTAGATTTGTGTGTTTCAAGATGCTAAGATGATGGAAGATGAATGTGTAAGAACATATATAGGTAGGATATCAAAAATTATTATAGGTATTAAAGCTCAAGGAGAAACCAAAGAAGATGGTGAGGTTATATGGAAGATATTGAAGACTCTAACTCTACCATTCAAGTCAACAATTTAGATGATTTAGTTGTTGATATCATGTACCAAAGATTTCACAAAGGAGACATTTCTTGGAAGAGTTGAAGTAGTTGAGAATGAATTTAGACAATCTAGAGAATTGACCTGAATAGAGACAACTTTCAGTGCCTTAAATATTTGGCCTAACCTATCAAGGAGCACAAGTTCTAGAGGAGATTTTGCTAGTAGCAGTAGATTTGAGGAAGATAGAAAGATTGATGAAGTAGTAGCCCTTCTGGTAAGAAGAGAAAAAGGAGGTAAAAAAATCTTTAAATGTTGGACTTGTGATGAATATGGTCATTATACATCTAAGTGTCCTAAAAGGGAGAAAAAGTATAAGGGAAATCATAAACCTAGAAAGGATAGAGATTGTTTGTATGCAAATGAAGATTATGATTTTGATGAATAAACATTAAGTGCTAGTGATGATAAAATTGGATTTGTGGCAATTAAAGAAAAAATTCTAGAGAAGATAGCTTTGGTATCATAGGTTGAGAAGAAATCTATTTGGATAATTGATAGTGGTTGTTCACATTAAATTATTGGTGATATGAACAAGTTTGTTGACTTCAAAAGTCAAGATGGAGGAATTGTCAGAGTTGGAAACAATGCAACATCCCAAGTAAAAGGTATACTTTTTTTATGGTTTAAAGCACAATCTTTTGATTGTTGGACAACTAGTAGACAAAAGTTATCAATTTCAATTCACAAAAAAGACATGCATGATCAGAGATAAAGATGGAAAGGTAATTGGAATAGGAACCAAATCTAGAGGTAATGTATTTTGTTTGAATCCTACTGAAATGACATGTTTGGTTGCAAAAGTAGATGAGAGTTGGTTATGGCGTAAGAAATTCTATCATATAAACTTTGATAGTATTGTGATGACAAGTAAAATTTTTGTTGTTAGAGATTTGCCAAAGATTGTAAAGCCTACTAACACAATTTGCAAAGAGTTAGTTTTGGCAAAGCATAACATAATTTCTTTTCCTGGCAAGAAGTTTACCACTACAGGGAAGTTTGAGATTGTACACACAAATATTAGTGGTCCTAAAAAGACTAGAGGATTATATGGTGAAAGGTATTTTATGATTCTAGTTGATGAGTTTTCTAGAATGATGTGGGTTGCATTTCTTAAAGAGAAATTTTGAGGCATTTGGCAAGTTTAAGATCTTCAAGAATCGAGTTAAGAATGAATTTGGTATGAAGATTAAATGTTTAGGATCAGATAGAGGAGGAGAATTCATTTCCAATGAGTTTAACATATTTTGTGAGAAAAATGGAATTAAAAGACAACTATTAGCTCTAAGAACTCTTGAACAAAATGACATTGTAGAAAGAAGAAATAATTCTATTATAGAAGCTGCAAGAGCTATGTTAGTAGAGAATAATGTATCCAAGACATTTTGGAGAGAAGTTATGAATACATCAATCTACACTATGAACATAGTGCATGTTAGGAAGGACACAAACACGATACTTTATGAATTATGGTTTGGTCACTCACCTACAATTAAGTATTTCAAAATATTTGGAAATAAGTGTTACATAAAGAGAGATGATGACATTGGTAAGTTTGATGCTAGAAGTGATGAAGGTATGTTTCTTGGATATTCATTGAAAAGAAAGGCTTATAGATGTTATTAATTAGAGAACTAAGACTATTATGGAAAGTGAAAATGCGAGAATTGATGAGAAATTTAGAATACAAACAAGGAATAGTTAATTACAATTTAGATGATGATGTTGTTACTAAGCCAAGGAATGATGAGGTATTTCTTGAGACTAACAATGATTTGCAGAATGACAGAGAGCAAAGGCAGGAACAAAGCTTAGAACCTTTAGTAGAGCCAATAGTTGAAATAATAACTCCTACTTTAGGAAAGAACATGATAAAGAATCATCCATCCGAATAGATCATTGAAAGCAAAGACAAAGGTGTGATTTGTCTAGTTGACAAGACAAAGGAAAGAAGAAGATAATAGTAAATTACTTGTTTGAGGAGTGAGCTCTTTTTGTAGTTAAAATTGCATGTTTGGATAGTGGGCTCTTCTTGCATACATTATACCACAGCTCCTAATAGGGTTGGCACAACTCCTAATAGGGTTGGAATCTCCTAACAAGGTTTCAAAGTCTCCCAATAATGACTCATTGTACTAAATGTTGTAATAGACTCCTAACATAGTCCATCCTCTAACAATGAATATCTATATTAGTACATCATCTTGTGGGCATCATTCCCATTAGGATTTTCCCTCTAATCAAGGGTTTTCCTAGTCAACATATCTAGTGTAATTGTCTATGTGCATCTTATTATGGTTGTTGTTTACTTTGGTTGAATGGTTAAGTTTCTTTTAAAAAGATAAATGTTTTAATTGTTGGATAACTGATTCACCACCGCCCGCCTTCCCCTCCCCCTTAGTTATCTTGATGGACTATTGTTTTTAACACAATTATGAATTGACACAACTCTCAAATCCATGAATCATGTATTGAAAAATAATGAAAAATGAAAACTTATAAGAATGACATGCAAGAATGAGTCTTGTATCAATAAGTAATGAATCTTGTATAGTCTCTATCTACATTGGATATTATGCAAAAAATAGTGTATAAATTTGTGATAAAGAGAAATTCATCATGTAACACATGTTTCTCATAGATAGAGCACGATTTTATTTCATTGATGAATATAAAATTACATGTAAGAGGAAAAAATTCAAAATTCAATAGCATATTTGTGTCATCTTATCAAATAGATTCAGTTAAAGAATACAATATTCCATACATGAAAACAACAACAAACAATGAGAATCATGGAACAAGGCAATATTGTATAAAATAAAGGTCAAAGCATAAGCCAAAAGTATATTAACGCCCAACCCCCATAACTATTTCTATAACCTCCAATTCATTTGCATTAATCACTTTATACCAATTCATTTTCATTAATCACTTAATATTATTAATTTCAAGAATGTAATTTCAATAGTCAATAGACCACGTGGTGATGGATATTGATTTGTTCGGTAATGCAAAAAATGTTTGTGACATAGTTCCTCCTGCCAAAGTGAACCTTTGCATCTGACATCTTAGAATTGGTGATGTTGTAGCCAAGTTTGAATTCATGCAGAAGCTAATTTATTCCATTTTCTAGTTCAGCTGAGCCTTGCATCCATCACCTGATTTATTCACTTATTGTCAACCCTCGACTTCTTTTTTGTGCAATTTTCTTTATCAATTATTGCAAGACAATGATGGCCTCAAGATATCTTGATGCACATCTATCTCATCATAAAGATGACCTAACAGTCTCTTGACTACAATCATTTCATCATGAAATGAAGCTTAAGGTGTCTTAAACACATATACCATGATAATTGTCAATAATATTCTCTGATAATTGTGTAACCGCGTGATGTGTTTGGTTTGATGTAAAAGAATGTACTCCTGAGTCATACATATAACATCCAAGATCCAATGTGCATCGCTATTTTGGATGTACTTATAAATCTCATGAGTTCATATACATCAAGGAATCAATAAATAACAAATACGTGAATAACTCACAAAGCTTGATGAGAAGGTTTAGTGATTCAAGAAAGGATTCACCGAAGGGAAATCTCATGCTTTAGTTTACTAGTATGAAAGATGGCAGCTTCCAACTACATAGGGTAGGATGAGCGTGTTTAAACAATGCAGGTATTCGAGTCCCTGTATTGAGAGTTACTGCCAATACAATTTCAATAAATTGTGAAATAGGAAGGATCGATCTACTTGGATCACAAAGAGAAACTTCTTCAATCATTTTTTGTTAATTATTTGGCCAACTATTGGTCACTTTTTTCAATTCAGAATGCTTATATAGGCGATCACAAACCAATGGCCTCAGCCAAAGCCAACCCCTTTCCCAATGCATGAACTGGTAACAAAGAAGATGAGTATGCACAAGACGCGACAAGTGATTCTTTTTGAAGGAATCATATCACATAGTTTCAATTGGTGGCCACGTGACTGAAGGATTCATTGATGATGGGTTTATCTCCACAATATTAAGTCTCAAGCTAGAATCTTTTAGAGGGGAAGCACAAACTGTTTAGTGCACAACTGTAGGAATAATTTGAAGTTTTGCTTTAGTCCTTGATGTGGAACCCAATTCATTGCTGGAAAAGGATGATTTGTCAAAAGATCTCAATGAAATGTTTCCAGCAGACCATAAATATGTGGCTTTTCTATCTTTACAATGTTTTATATTCATCAGTAATAGGAAAATGTTAGGCTTGCAACATAAAAAGTGTAGTGAATGCAACACAATTCCAGTTTAGCTGCAACATTTATAATAGTGCAGATTAAATTGAGAAAAGAATGAATTTAATATTAATAAGAAAACAATGCCCATCAGCACAATAACTAAATAGAGAGATTGGAATCTTGATTACTACAATAACATTACAAGATTGAGGAAAAAGAAGAATCCTATATTTGGCAATGACAACTTATCTTCCATTACTTTTACTTTACACTCAATTTGTGAATATAAATTGAGTATATATTACTGCAAGGTTTACAGATACAAACTGAATAAGGATGACATTCTATTTGGCTATAGATCTTAAGTAACAATATCAAATCACATACAAAATAAAGGCTTAACAAGATAACTATAGTGCCTATTTTATCTATTTGAAAGTCTCTAAATCTTTGAAGAAATTCATTATGTGTAAAGTTTCAATCACTTCAATTGTAACAGATAGGAACACTTGGAAGCTTTATCTATGTTCTATATTTCATGCAATCCAAAGATGGAAAGTGGGTGAGGCATAAATAGAAAACACACATTGCTCCAAATCTCAGATGCCAACATATTATTTATACTCTTAACAAACATCTAGGAAGATTTCTATGTTGCTAAGAACACATCTTGAAATAAGAATAAAAATAGGACTTGCAAACCATAATCAAACCATCACATAAATTTCAAATAAATAATGACAAATATGGCTTTAAGTAGCATTCAAGGAAAGTAAAGCTTTCCATGTGGCATTAAGTTTGAGCTTGCCATATGACATTAAGCATGAGCTTTTCAATATGACATTTAATAAAAATATGGCATATTAAGTATAATATATTTGAATCATCTTGCCATATCATTAGCCATAATTGGATCATCTTTCCATATCACAACTAAGATTGAGTTCTATAATCATCTCACATCTTTTTTGGTTATATCATCTCTTAACTTGCTCTAATCATCTCTATCATGTTAAGTCATCCCATATGTTTCAAGTACTAGTACATTTATCCCCTCATGATCATCTTCCTCTTCAATGTCAACTTCAAAAGGAAGGTCATCTTCTATGGTAATGAAGTTGTGAAGTATGCAACACACCAACACAATCTTTATTTGGGTCATGATGATTTGATATGATGTCACATGTCCTAGGATAGGAAATCATTTCTTCAAAATGATAAATGTATGTTCCATTGCATTCTCAAGTGCTGAGTGATGGTGGTTAAACACTCTTTTGGAGTTTTTATTGGGTTTTCCCTTGAAAACTCTTTTAGGTGGTAACATTGCAACAATAAGGCACGATAAATCTAGGTACATTGGGATATCCAACAGCCACTAAAAAAATGTCCTACATAAAGTAAAAGTATATTAATAACATTTTTACAATTTTCATATGCATCAGTATATACACATACTTGACATACCAGGATGAATTACCAATGGATCAAATCTTGATAGGGTCGAAGCTAGAACATGACTATCTATGGTTGACTCTTCCCAACCAAAAAGGATGTATTGAAACTTATAATCAAATGAAGATACACACATATTATTTTGTGACAAGTTGCCTTTTCTACCATGATATAGATCTTGAATATCAACATCGATTGTGTCTAGAATATGAGTTCCATCAATTGATCCCACACAATCCTATATAGGGAAAATTTAGGATCAAAATGATGTGATAATAGAATTTAGAGTCAAAAATTTTTTTTTACCTATAGGTTATGTACCTTGACATATGGATCAAAAAACTCCTTCCCACTAAATTATGGAGGAGTGTTTGGACTAGGTGGTAAAAGATAGTTTCCATGGAGTGCTAAGATTACCATCAAAACCTTGTGGAAATATCTTTTGATTATCTCTTAAGGTAGATCAAAGTTATGAGAAACCTTAAAATTCCTTAGATTATGACCAAGAGTATGGAGAAACATCACCAATAGTTCTTCTAGTGTTAAGTGCATCATATTTTTGACGCTTCATTTTTTCCTAAGAATGTTAGTTAGATGAAAGAAGGTTCATCAACTCATTCAAATTTGATCATGGAGATCAGTCTCATTTAAAAAGATAATATGTTTATAAAAGGCAATCCCATCTCTTTTGTGCTTACACATCTCTCTTCTACCTTCTTGTGTTTCCCTACTATAGATGCAACAAAGGTCACAAGACCAACTACAAGAGAAGAAATAACTATTCTCTTCTTAGCAATGTTACGATTTAAAAAGATGGGAAGAACATCCTGAACCCAGATAACAACAAAAAGAAAAGACCATCTCTACTCTAGGCCATTACAACCAAGCAATAGAGAAGCAAGTTGTAACCCTAGTGGTCAAAGTACCACTGAGAACTTACAAAATCAAAATAAATTAAAATAGGGGCCAATTCTTCGAATATTTTTAAACCAACCAAATCTAAAAGCATCATAAGTCTAAAATGTAAACTACTAAAACTTACTAACCAAAACAAAAGTCTTTCTACCCCAAAAATAGTGGGGATTAATATAGTTAATAGCAATGAGAAACCTGCTTGACAACATCAAGGACATAACATCAAAGTTTTAAAAACCACAAATAAAACCTATAACCATAAGAGAACTACAAAAGTTCAAAAAATATAGAAAAAAGGGGAGCTAGACTTGGTTTATGTTCTCCTAGTCTTTATTGAGGTACTTGATCTCCTCCACCTAATTCTCGATCCGTCTGACACTTTTAATCTCTATGACTTAGGCTATCTCTAGAGGGGTTTTTTCTAAGCATATTTCTTCAATAACCACTGAGGATTTAGGCCCTTTAGGAAAATCATGGTTTTGAATGAGCAAAAGACATATACCAAACCTTGAATGGTGAGCACATATATTATTGTAGACGAAAAAAATGAGCCCTTGGTGTATGGGGGGCTTGCACCCAGCATGATATTGTTGACCAGAGAGGAACATAGGAAGAAAGGATGTTCACTTTTTCTCCATTATGTAGCATGTTAAGCAAACAGAAATGGTAGCCATGATAGGTCATATATTAACCTTCAAGAGTGAAATACTTAATTAACTAGTAAAAAATGGCTCCAAAGGGAATAGGAAGGGATAGCCTATCATACCCATTTTGACTCTAATATGTTCTTCTATTCCTTCAAAGAATTTATGCCTAAATTTGCTATAATCTAGCGTACCTTTTCTTTCAATTTTCATACTAACATAGTCAAAGCCCATTAATTCACCAATTATCTCTGACATCACCATGGAATTGATACTCCTTATCTCCACCTGACCCTTGTTCTACAAGTTAGTACACTTAGTCAAGAGGGTGATATTGTGGCTTTTCATTGCCAAGATATGAGAATGTAATCCCTCCTTGATAATGTAAAACCATATATCCTTGTTCTACTCTAATTCTTTGTTGTTTATATGTTCTACATGTTTCAATGGTCCACCCATGATGCTTTCCTTCTCATACAATTGGTTAGCTTTATTAGGGCCCAATATAAGCTTGACTACACCTTTGTCTACAACCCTAATCATCATGAAAGCTTTCTCTAAAACTTGAGGGCTAAGGATGTTATTAAGAGACTTAGAATACATAGTGAAACTTTATGTTTCCAAGTATGGCTGATTAAAATAATGATACTTAGGAGTTAAAAAGATCTTACCACAAATCTTTCCCTCATTGCCAGCTCTATATTTTTTCACACACTTGCCTCTTTCTCCACCATTAATGAGACCAATTTAGTAAATCATGTTGAAATGTGGAATGGACTACCACAGTTGAGTTGGTAACTTCCAACTCGGTGCCTTAAATATCTAACAACAAAAAATGATTAACCTTTTTGGGAATAAATATGATAGATATGGATTAGATTCACATGATATAATTTTATTATTAAAACAATATGGCTCATCCTTTTTGGCTTAATAAGGGTTATGTCCTCATTAATGTGACAATTGAAAATTACACTCAAACACATCACAATATTATTTCTACCTTTAATTATCATGGGCCAGGACTCAACTAACTAAGCTTCTTGGTCGTCCATCTGGCACTTCTAAAACTTCTACCATGTACCATTATATTTTTGTAATCATTTAAAAAATATTGATTTAACTCTTGTGTCCCCTCTATCCTAGTCACCATCTTGCATTCCTAATTGTTTAAACCCCACATAGTCTATGGCTCTATTCCCTTCTCTAAGGGTGTTCTTGATGAGCACATTGTTGAAAGATAAGAGTCTTCTTTTGCAATCTTCCATTATAGGGGATATACTCCATGGACACTTGAATTTATTGAAAACAAGGTCAATAATGATCTTCAAGTCTCCCTCTAGCTCAAGTTTATCCTCACCTAGGTGTTGGAGAGTTTTGATATCAAACCATGTACCTATAGCCCCAACATAGTTATTAGACCTTATACCTAGCTACTTGGAGAAGCCAAGGATAATATCTCCTTTCCAATCTCTAATAATTCCTCCTCCTCGAACTTCACCTAAATTTCCTTCGGAGCAGCCATCCACATTACATTTCAACCATCTCTTCTCAGGTGGAATCCAATAGCATATTTCCTTTTCCATGTTTTTTGTCAATCGATATCAATCAAGCTTTGTTTTATATTCTAGAAATTTTTTAGCCTTAGATCAAGGAGGTTGGGAGACATAATTCTTTTGGAGAAATGGGCTAAATTAATATTATCTTTGGTGATATTTTTGATGATACAGAAAATTTAGCCAAATTTGCTCTTTTTATCTGTAAAGATTCTATTAGTTCTCACTTTCTAGACACAATAACTAACCATAGGAAGAATAATTTCCCAATTAATAGTCGAGATAGGGTGGGAGAAGGGAAACACCTTCCATTTTAATATCATGTCCTTAATTTTCTCTAGGTAAATCATGGAAAAATGACACTCCTTGAGCACTGAATTCTAAATCTCAACCATGAATTGGCAATGTAATAGAATATGGTTAATAAACTCAACATTTTTTTTACACAAGGTGCATCTCTTAGCTAGCTAGAGGCCATGTTTAGCTAGGTTGTCGAGAGTGAGGATTCTCTCATGAACCAAAATCCACCAAAAAAAAATTGATTTTAGTGGTAGATTATAGGTCCAAATTATTTTCCAAAAATTAGTAGCAACAAAAGAATCTTCAAGTGCTCTATAGGCCAAACTAATAGAGAAGAGGCCATTACTGTTATATCTCTAGAACCATTTATTGTCCTAGGCTTGATTAAAGAAATTAGTGTCAAGGAGGACATTCATAAAGGAGATAATTGCCTCTTTTATAATATGTCTAATTCTTCTGGCCTCTTGTTGGGCATGCACAAGCTAATAAGGTCCTTCCATCTAGTATTACCATTCTCCCATTCTAAGTAGATTTCCACTTTCTCCCCCACATACACCTTCAACCAGTAAATCATACCCTAGTAATTCACCATCTCCTTAATAGGCACCTCATCCTTCCAAATTTATTCCTAAAATAGGCTTGTTCTACCATTTCCTATTTGGGTTCGACTAACTCTTCTAACAAGGATTCCAATTTTTAGAATGTTCTTCCATAGAATAGAGCTATGATTGGGGTTGTTCATGCTAGGATATAAAAAATCAGATAGTCCACAAGATAAGTATTTATCACTTAGGATTTTTTTCCAGTGTTTAACTCCTTCTAAAGTTAACCAACCTATCTTAGAGACAAGAGTTTTATTTATACTTTTGATATTTCTAAACTCTAGGCCACCATTCACCTTGGGTTTGCAAACCTAATTCCAGTCAACGAAAGCCATTTTCCACAACTCTTGAGCACAAAAATTTATTTTGGATTTATTCCAAGATATCTACCATCTTTATAAGAATTATAGAAAAAGATAAGAGGTACAACAAAATACTTTGGAGTCACAATTTAAGAAGAACGAGCTTACCCCCAAAACTCAAAAATTTGTCTTTCCATCCAACCAATTTCTTTTGAAATTTCTCTATGATGCAAATCCAATAGTAATGTTTGGGTTTTCTTATAGAGAAAGTGTTGCTGAGATAAATATCTAGGAGAATTTAGATTTAGCATTCCGGTTTTGCAAAAAATGATTCTTTGAATGTCTTGTTGAGTGTTAAAAAAGAAGAGTTTTCTTTTATGAAAGTTTATATATTGGCTAGACAAATTCACATAGTTATATAACAAGGTCTTCCAAGCTTTGGCTTCAAAAAGGATAGCTTCTCCAAATAGGATAGTATCATAAAAAAAATTCTCATAAGTAGTGGTGGGGATATTAGAGGTCTCTTTGACACCACAAATAGCTCTAGAGAGTTTTAAGATAAAAGCACAAACCTGTGTCACATTTTTATAAAGGAAAAGGCTAATAAAAACATAATTGTTCACCTTCAGTGACATAAAACTAGTAGTAGTATTTATAATTTGGAAATGAATTATACTAATGAAATGTGTTGATATATATGAAGTTTAGGTTTATAATTTATAATTATTATTTGGAATAAGAATTGATATATTTTCCTAATTTTGAAAGACAATTTTTTAGTTCCTTAAAAATGATGAAAATTAGGGGTCTAGTTCCCACCACAAAATTAAATGAAAATAAACTTATTTCCATTTGATCTTAGATTATGTTAAAGATAACATATATGGCTAGAAAAATCAAAATAAAAAATTTCTTTAGACCTATATGTTCTCTTTCATAATGATTCAAATTTCAACTCACTTGAAATTGATAGTTTTCATCTCCCACCACATTTTTCAAAATAAATCTATTCTAACCAAACTAAAATTTATACATTCTAGAGAGAACTCTCTCCTCTAGAATATCATATGATTTTTAATGATTACAAGACATAATAACTTGGCCAAAATAACCCTGGACAAAATAACCTAGCCATAATAATCCAAGGGAAAAATAACCCAGGGTCATAATAACCCAATCCAAAATAACCTGAGTCAAAATAACCCATGGACAAAATAACCCCCATAGGATTATAGAGAAAGGAAAACAAAATTTATAAATTACAAGTATGTTTCTAAGAAAAGAACTTATTTGAATTTTCAATTAAAGTGTCAAATTATGAGCAATGCCTCTTATATAGTCTAAAATATTATTATTGTCATAACCATCAACTAGTCTTTTTAGTCTTTCTTTGAGTTCATGGTATTTTTTCCTGCTTGGTTGTGTAGTGTGTCCAACCATATATTTCTCTATTTTATTCTCTTAGTGACCGTGTTCTTTTCTCACTGCTTTGATGAATCTCCAGATTAAGATATGCAATGATTGGAGTGATTCACTAAATCCTCTATACCATCCTTCAATAGAATTATTAGTTTTGGGAAGATAATCTTGAATAGCTAAATAGCAGTTCCACATTGTGATTGGAAACTTGGGTGATCCTCTATTACCTCTTCTAGTTAGTCTTCAAATCCATGTGTCTTCAAAATAATAAATCATGGGTTGCAAAGTCTCCTCATGTTCTATATAATAAGGAGATTCTAGAAGTATTTCAAATGCATTGATTACATATATTTGAGGCACAAAAGCTAATGCAACTAGTTTTTTGATCTCAAATGAAAATACTTCATCTACACTATAACATGTTTGTAGACATACTTCTTGAACTTCCCTCCACAAGCACTAAGAGAAATGGAAAAGACATCCTTGAATAGTGATATTTGGAAAATTTTTAGAAATAGCTCCCTTGAAACCTAATTCAAAATCGTTTTTGGGTTTAGATCAGGTTGCAATTGTTTTAATTTTACAAGTACTTGTGTATAAGTCGATCTTTTTTTGTTGGTCATAAGAATATAGACGAGTGGAAATATTGCATCATTTTCAAGCCATGAATTGTGTACAATTGCTGATAAATACTTGCTACTGTTTTAAATGTACCATCAATAAACCAATTTTTAAATTCTTTTAGTAGTTGCAAATTTTGTGTGGTGGTGAATATTGAAAAATGATTCTCATCATCACTGTCATGATAAAGAAACTTTCCCCCTCTATTGGTAATTGTATATTAAATTGGTAAGATAAGATCTCTCGATGTTTGAGGATTTGGTGGTGGTGCTTAAAATCTTATTCTTTTCCTTCGAAACATTTTGGATAATGCATTGGTTGATGGTATTGCTCCTGCTACCATTAATGAAATGTTAGAACATATAGTAGAAATGATATTTCTTGTAGAATCTTGAGTCAAACATCCCATGTCTTTCATTTCATTCAAATTCTGTTTGACAGTGATCATCTAGATTTTTGGAGCATGATTGCGTCTTGTACTGTTAATCACATCAACTAATTTTGTTTGTGTTGTAGTATAGCACCAACTTGAACATTTATTTGTAAAATATTCTGCACAATGCCAGATCATTTTATTGACACCTTCTTGATGAAGAAAATATGTGTAACCATTTAAAATGAGTAATTTTTTTTTCACTTGTTAAAAATTGAAGAGGCAAATTTCTTAATTCCCTAAAAGTATATTTATTTTTGTATACTTTATAGAAACCCCTAGAAAAATTTAATATAATGTTTAAAAAATTATATTAATTTTTTCTTTTTAATGAATTTTGATTTTTTTTTTCTTATCACTCTACACACTCTCCATTCTTCTCCCCTTTTTCCTTCCTTTACTTCTCTAAGCTCTTAATTTTATCACTTTATATATCCTCTTAATGCCTCTTCATAATGCCTTTTGACTTACATCTTTTCATAATAACTCTTATTTAGTTTATTCCTACGAATTTATCTTTATTTTTATAATTATTTACCATTTTATAAGTTATTTAAGCATATTAAAGGTGTTTTAAGGCCATTTTAGGGGTATATAATGGATATATGATCTAAAAATGACCTAAATATCCTCTATGGTCCCTCACAATCCCTTTTTAAGCATACTAACTTGATTTAGAATAACTATGGGTTATTTTGTCCATGGGTTATTTTGACAATGGGTTATTGTGAACTTGGGTTATTGTGTCCTTGGGTTATTATGGCGGGATTATTATGTCCATGGTTATTTTGGCCGGATTATTATTTCCAACACCCATTTTTTATTTTTTAATATGACTTAATATTTTTTTTATTTTTCAAAATCAACATCTTCTTGAGTGTTAAAATATGTAATTGTAAAATTTTTTAATTACAATATACTATATCTAATTAAAACACTATAAACTCTATAAGAGAATATTCTTCACTTTGAGCTCTATAAAATGTTGTTTATATTTTATTAAAAAAATATTGTAAAAAATAGTAAGAGTTATTGAAAATCAATTTTTTGAAATAATTTTCTTTCTTGAATAATTGGATACAAACTAGTATAAACCATGTATTTAATAGACATTTCCACTTGGAAAAGTGTGAGACCATGTATAAATTAGCTAGAATGAATTTAGCTAGATCATATGTTTGAACAAAATTTATTTTTAAATACAAATATTCACATTCAATAATGCTAATAAGTCTGCCTGAAAGGTGACACAATTTTGTAATTTTACCCTTTAGTCTATTCACATTCCTACTTAGGACATCCTCCATGATTATAAAAAGGTAAGGGGAAAGGGGGTCTTCTTATCTACTGCCTCTACCGGTAGTGAAAAACTCTAAGGGGCCACCATTGACAAGAACCACATAGCTAGTAGAGGTGACACAACTCAAAATTATCTTTTGGAACTTACCAAAGAAAATAAATTTAGCTAACACATTATCAAGGAACAACCATTTTACCCTATCATACACTTTAGAAATGTCAATCTTGAGAGTCATTTTTCGTTTAACATTGGCATTCACAGAGTGTAAGGTTTCATGATTCATAATGATTACATCCATAATATTCCTCCCACCAACAAAACCTTTTTCATTTTTTGAAAAAAAATTTCCCAAGAGTAGTTTCATCCTATTCACCATAACCTTGACTATAATTTTGTAAATAGTATTAAAAGGAATCATAGGACAAAATGCTCCATACATTTGTGCTCAGTTTTTTAAGGAATGAGAAAAATGTAAGTTTTATTAGTTTTATTTGTCATATTACTCGTTTTGAAGAACTCGGATCCAACTTTGAAAACATCCTCACCCACAATGTCCTAGTATTCTTGGAAAAAAAAATTAGGGGGAATCCATCACCACCTAGAGATTTGAAGCCTTGGAAGAAGAACGCAATTCTTTTGATTTTTTCACTATTAACCTTTTTGGTCATAGCCACATTTTCCTAAGGAGAAGCAAGCTCAAGAATACAATCTAGTAGATCACCAGGATCTTTAGCACCATCATCAAAATGACCCCTTTGAAAAAAGTAGTTTATGGCTTTAGCATTGATATTAGCTTCATCCATAACCACCTTATCGTTTTCTTCTTTAAGAGATTTGATTTCATTTCTACTCTTGTGTTGCAAGGTTGTATGAGGGAAGAATCTATTGTTCCTATCTCCTTCACTAAGCCATTAGATCTTAGATTTTTGCCTTCAAAAGGTTTCTTCCTGGGTAGTGATGGAGAGCTATTGGTGTATATAGGATCTTTCAAAATTATTGAAGGCCAGGTCATTCATATTTTCTTCCACTTTCTTTTGGGAGATCGGGAGTTTTCTTTCCAAATTATTTTTCTTCTCAAAAATATTTCCAAAGGATAGTTTATTCCACTTCTTAACCTTATCTCTAATAACATCTAGTGTAAAGTTAAACTTTAAAAGAGGAGAAGAACTGGTTGGGATCTTCCACCATCCATCTATGAGGTATCTTAACTTTCCATTGGATTGCCACATTGTCTCTAATCTAAAAGGGCTATCTTCTTTTTTTCCTTCTTTCCATTCCATGTGTAGAGCACTGCAGTCTGATCATGTTCTAGGTTTGGCCTCAAGGAAGAAGTCATCAATATTACTCCAACTGGATGAATGAGAAAACCTATCCAATCTAACTTGGATAAGGTGCTTTCCCTTTCTCTATTTGGACTAAGTAAACCTTGCACCTTTGAGGTTCAGATCTAATAAACCAGTCACTTGGAAAAAGTCTTCAAGGTTTGTCATACTATTAGTGAAGTCCTCAGAGCCCCCTAGTTTCTCTGAAGGGAGAAGAGGAGTGTTAAAATCACAAACTAGCATGCATCTAACATTCTGGTTACTACACATCATATTTTCATTAGATCCATTACTAATTAGTTTTAAAAAGAATTTTTTTGCTCAAACCTACAATCCACCATATCTAAACATAGAATCCCTCTATAATTTTTTTAAAAATATATAAAATAATAACTTAAGAGAACAAAAATGTCACCTAAGTTTTCATTAACTTCACAATAGGATGTCCAAAATTTCATGATTAGTGAATTAGATTTTATAAGATGTCCAAAATTGTCTATTTAGTAGAGGGTGGAGCGTGGGCATAGACTATGGTTTCTCTAAGTGAATTCTTATATGAGGTTTTCTTGACCTGAAAAAATATTATCCATAATAAATTCTTTGAAAGAGGAATTCTATAGAAGGTTGCTAGTTTTTTAACATTAGAATTTTTTATTTTTCTAGTAGATTGTTACAATCAAGTTGAATTACAACTGAGGCAAGTGGAATTGAAAATCAATAAGTAAACAATCTTAAACACTAGGAGGTCATATGCACTTTGTATTTCCATTAATAAGTGTTCATAATATGGGACCATCAACTTGATTTCATATGATGGCAATGGAAATATTACCTCATACTCTTTACTATGGCTTTAAGAGTACATGAGTTAAGTTAAAATTTAAACAAAAGGAACATTTTAGCTCATACTTTAGAAAAACTAAGAAATGACTTCGAAACAAAGATAGTTCATGTGATGAAGTAAGAAGACATCTTGTACAATGAAACAAAGGTTGGAAAGAAATCCATTATGGAGCAATATCCTTTTTGACATTGTTGAAAAGAAAGGTTGTGGTCAACATTTTTGGAAGGCATAAATGTCTTGATCATGATTGGGGATAGGGTTGCAAGATTGATGATGCAAGCTGCCAAATATGGGTATGGTGATTTCTTTTGTGGTAGAATTTTTTCTAGGGTAACAACACCAAACAAATCTCTTTATTTAACAATCCAAATTGATCATCTCTAAAGATATCTCCTAGAAAATCAATGAAGAAGAAATTATATATGGCAATCATTTCAATTATCACAATAATAGAATTTTGAGATTCTTATTTCTTCTATCCTAATATTTAGCATTTATAACTATAAATTTAATGAAAAAGAAATATAAACTAATATCCATCATCTATTTCAGTAAATGTGATTTGATTTGAAATAGGATTTATAAACAAGTGTTACTTGGGAGTTAAATCTATTTCTCATAAAGAATATTAACTATTGTAGTAGATCTAAATATGCTGTTAGTAATATTATGTATTGCACTAAACCTGATTTGAATTGAAATAAAGAGTTAAAACTATTTTTCTATGAATATATTGTAGGAAATCTTAATATGCTCTTAAGAATATTATTTCTTGTAGCAGATCCGAATATGCTCTTAGGAATATTAGTGGTGATTGTTTCTATGGCACTTGAGGAGGTGTTAGACACACTCGGAGGAGATGTGGACTTTTGGAGGAAAGGCATCTCATGTGTAGCACTAAAGGAGGCATCAGACACACTCCATGGAGATGTGAAAATTGCGAAGGAACTATGTCTCGTTGTGTAAAAGAGGTAGAAACAATGTTTTTATGAGGCCAACTTTAGGATTTACAATCTGAAGTTGGGATATGAGGGCAACTTCAGGTTTAGGATTTGCAATCTGAAGTTACAGATTATTTTCAAAGATTGGTGAAAGAGCTCAACTTCAGGACTAAGATTTGCAATGTGAAGTTGCAAACTAGTTTCAAAGATTGGTGAAGGAGCTCAACTTTAGGATTAGGATTTGCAATCTGAAGTTGGAGACTACTTTGAAAGATTGGTAAAGGAGCTCAACTTCAGTATTAGGATTTGCAATCTGAAGTTGTAGACTACGTTCAAAGTTTGGTGAAGGCGCTTCATCAAGGTTTATAATATTGGTGAAGGTTTTTTCAATTTTATTGGATTAATGTAATAAGGGGGGGAATGTTGGACTTATTACATTAATTAGGTTAGTTTTTAATAAGCGAGAATGATTGTTGAATTAATGTAATAAGGGGGGAATGTTAGGTTTATTACATTAATTAGGTTAGTTTTTTGTGTTTATATTAGATTAATAAAATTAGTTCAATATATAGTTGTTGTAAGGGAAAATAAAACTATATAAAGATGCTCAGACATCAATGTAAAGTATTCAATATTATTCATATCATTCCTGTAATTCAGTATGATTTCAATATATTTGTTAGTTTCAATTTTATATGTATCTGAATGATGAATCAATAGTTTCAGCATTTTATTTTTGCTCTTTCATTTTATATTTTCAGTTTCACATTCTTTGGGCCTATTACACTAACCAAAGATATTACATATGATGTGCGATATTTCTCCACCAAAAGGCGCTCATTGGTATGACATTGAATGCATGCGAATAGAGTAATATTTTTGACGCTATTTGACTTCCTTTTCCACCTTAACCAAAGTTTTAGTGTTTCTTATTATAAATTTGAAGGGTGAGAAATATAAACTAAACCTAGAGATTCTATCAGCTTAGTACTGTGCAAGTTTTGTATGAATGTTTAGTTCCTTTTAAAATATTATAATTTAGTGCTCAACCAAATTTTTTATCTCTGCATACGCAGTTAGCTGTAGTGTGTCTCCACATGAGGTAGGTGGGCCAAGGTTGGGGACAGAAGAAGTGAAGGGTCAAGAATTAGGTGTATATGTATGGTGCACCTGCAATGCTAAATGGGGGATGATTCCTATCATATGACTCTAATTAGAAATTCACAGCATCCTCAAGATGTAACGATGCATTCCCATATATTTGGAATGTAAAACATCACCCATGTCAACCATTGTTTTAAAAATATGTAATATTATTATCTTAAAAGCTATCTTAAAACTAGATTAGAATATGAAATAAGCTAATATCTTATTTTTTAGTCCAAGACTCACACACCATAAAGAAATATTAGACAAATTAAAAATTCATTCAAATATTTAAAATCTCTTCCATCTCTTTGGTGAAAAACGTATATTTATATACAATTGGAAGAATACAATCTATTACAATTCTCATTTTAGAAAAGCTCCTATCAGCAAGACTGTTCACTCTTAAAAGAGCTTTGAAAAAAAATGCAAAAAAGTGAAATCTCTATCCAGTCAAGATTTTCGAAAGAAATAAATAGAACATGATTGATACAATACATGACAAAAATAAATTTATCCTTTATTTTTCTGATTTTTTAACCCACTCCTGCAAAACTTGACGATGGTGGCCTATTACACAAGAAATTCGAAAGAGGTAGCTGGGGATGGGATACATGGTGAATTTGTTAAGGAAAATGACTATGCTAGCCTGGTCGTTGCCAAATTCAATTGAGGCACACCTCTGATTACTATAATATGAGGGGGCAGGAGAAGAAATGTATGATACGCCATCCTTACAGGACTTTCTATTACCAGATGGTATTACCATATTCTCATTGCAATGCAATGGGGATAACTCTTTTCGGCCTTTATCATTTTTATATTTCGCATATCTTGTGTCTTCTGATTACCCCATTTCTGCCATTGTATTGGATATTGGAGTGTCTGGTGAAGAATTAAAATTTATGTAGGAGATGTTATTTCCAGAGGTTCCTTTTTGGTGTATTTGATCCAACTATGCAAATATATTTGATAAGGTGGAGAACCATTAAGAGATGGGGCTGCATATTCCCAACCAAGCCGCACGTGGTCTGGGACATATTTTATTATCTTGTTGTTACACTAAGGGTCTCCCATGAGGCCTGTGACATGGTGAAATAGATGTGCTACGTCCAGTCAAATGTAACAAAATTCGAAGATAAAGGACATGGAAGCTCTTTAAAAAAAATTCCGATCCTAAAGGATGACTGGAGGTGATGGTAGGTTTATGCATCTCCACAACACACAAAATGAAGAAAAGTAGAAAAGTAATTAACTAGTGAAATATTCATTATTTGAATTGGTCCCTTAAAGTGGGGAATATCCATGGCCACCATACTAATTGGTATGTAAAAGAAATGTGGGGAAGTCGAGGATACGTAGAGAGTTCGACGAAATGCCTCTTCGAGTTGTCCTATCTTGAAATGCAATGATTTCTTCTTTTACCCAAAATGTTATCAGAACCATCAAACAGAGTTGGGCTTACAGCTATTAACGACTCAGAAAAATAGCCCTCAAAAAGCCCTCACTTACAAGAAAAATTCACTCAGCAATGAAGATTGTAACCTCACGATCAACAGGCAACTTCAGCTGTGCGACCTAAAGAAAATAATGGAATTTATGGAAAGAAGAAAAACGCAAGTAAAATGAGCTCTAGTGAGCTGCAAATAAAAGAATAAAAATTCAAATACCTGTGCAAGTCGAGAAAACTGATCAGAAGAAGTGAAGAGAAAGGTGGCAACGATAATATTTACAGACCCAAAATGAATGCCAAAACAAAATAGGGTTGTGGTGTACATCAAATAAAATTTGTTTCAATAAATTTGGAATGTTCATTTTTTCTAATTTGGAATTAAAAAGGGTTTTTGAGCAATTCTAAGTATCTGGACGAAAGACTGAATTCTTGAATTGGAGTATAAATGAGGATACCGAATTTCTTTTTACCCAAATTCTAAATACTATTTTGTAGACTTCAACAGTGGATTGAGAATTTTTTAGAATCTTGAATTCTAATTCTTGCTCAAATCCACGATTCACATAGGCCCTTAAAGACAATTTTAAAATATTTTCACATTTATAGAGATCTTTGTAGAAATCATAGCGCGTAAAGTGGTAAAAAAATTGTATCAAAATGTTTGCCTAGAACCTATTATGTTCAACCCCCATCAAACACTCACAAAAAAAAAAAACTTTTTGCACAAATGAACCAACCAGAAACCAAGAAAGCTAAAAAATGATCATTTATTAACTTAAATGTGTGATTGGTTATTACTACATGTGTTATTGACTATTAGTACATGTGTTATCATTTTTTGGGACTTTTTAGAAGTGGTAATGGGGGAGGATCTATAACAATACCATATCAGTCATTGGACACCACGACAGCTACTAGGTCTCTTCCTCTAATGGACCATATTCAAGAGAACCAATTTATATTGGTCATTAAGAAATAATATAAAGATAGACTAGGAGAAACATATAAGTAAAGATAAAATCAACTCCATTTTAAAATGAAAAAAGCAAAACACCATTCAATTAGTGATCATTTGTTAACTTTATGCATTGTAAATATATATAGTATAATTTAATATAACAATGTATCTATATCATATACTAATCAATAATATTAAACCATAATATTTTGTTAGAAATGTTTACATTAACTTCGAGTGGGGGTGTGCGGTGGAGGCATGGTGAATCGGTTACTCAAGGTCCTTAAGTACCACTTGAACAATTAAACATAAACACTCACTCTTCTTCTTGTCTTGTTGTTACTCGGTTTCTACTATAAATCTATCTTAAGCAATAACTTTCTTTGCATAATGAAAATATTATAAAATGCAAAACATATAAAGCATTCAACATAGATTTTTACTCTAGGATTTTAAGTGGAAACTCAATTTGGAAAAAACCACCAGGAAAATGTCACTATTTTTTACTCTTTCAAAGTGAGCTCTACTAGGAGACAATATTGTTCAAGGTTACAAAACACAAAATTAAATGTGACCTTATTAAAGGATTTAATCACCCTATTAGGAGTGGCCTTGTTAGAGGACTTTGATCATTCCATTTTGAATGTCACCTAGTTAAGGGATTTACATAGTTTGTTAAGTCTTCAAAATAACTATTAGGTCAACCTCTATTTAAAGGATTTCAACACAAACTATTTACAATGATTAGAAGGAAAATAGTAAGTTTTGATCTTTGGGATTCCAACTCACTTGTAAAGGTTCAGATTTGTATTCGGCCTGATGATGAGTCATGGATAAGCCTTCCATTGTCATCTTTGATCTTGATTCATTTTGAAACCCTTCAAACAATTAGTCCACTCTTCTTAACAACACTTGTGCCTTCTTCTCAAATTCACTTATCAATATCAACATCATCTCTACAAGCTTTCTACTTTGGCTTCATATTCACTCACACACTTGTGTGTTTATGATCCACCTCTATTTGTATGTTCCTTTTGCATACACTTTCACTCTTTGATAGTTTTTTTTGTCAGCTCTAGGCCACTTTAAATAGCCAATTCTTGCTTTACCTTTTCCCATCACCATCATAGATCTTAGGGTTTACGATGAGGTTCAACTTGATTCATTATATATGTCAATCTTCTCGACCATCCTCTAGAAACACATTAATCTAATCCTCTCTTTACCTAATCCTCTCCTTGAATTTAATTATCCAACTCATCAATCTTATCTTAAACATGATTTACATCTCCCAAGAACTCAACTATGTTCGCTCGATATTAAAAATCTCCCATTTTGGTATTGATGGAAACATCTCAATATCTTAATATGTAGCAATACCACTTATAACCATACAATCCAAAAGTTTTCGCTCTGATCCTCTTTTCTGAATTCATCCCTCTGAAACAATTTTCCTTCTTTGTCTATTCTTTTAATATCTCCCTCTTTGACAAAAATCTCTATTTCCCTCTTTGCAATCTCTCTCTCTCTCTAGTATTCTCTCCTTTAGTAATCTCTCTCCCTCTTTGACAACAATGCCAAAGACATGTAGTTGTCTAAGCTTTGAACTCTTCATACATCTGAATTATGTAGATTCTACATGTTTGTTTGATTCTTGTCATTTGCCTATGACTAATCTGTTATGTTGTACTAAATTATCTAACTTAGGGATGTCCTAAAGTAGAGTTGTATTGCATTATTGTGTAGTATTCTTATTAGCACATATGATGCGATGCACATTGTCTTCTTAAGTATCTTTAGTTAGGGGAATCAGACCTAGTTTACCTCTAAGATATTCATGGTCATATTTAGGTAAGGGTTTTGTGAATATGTCAGCAATATTTTCCTTGGTATTCATATATTCTAGGTTCACTTATTTGTCTTGAACTAATTCCCCTAGGAAGTGATACTTGATAGAAACATGTTGTGTCTTGGTGTGCATCACTAGATTCTTTGAAATTTTGATAGCACTTACATGTTATCACAATAGATAACCACTAGATCTATAATCTCTTCTTTCATTCCTTTCACTAATTTCTTGATCCACATAATGTTTGAACAATTCACTTCAACTACAACATACTCAACTTCAATTATTGATTGGGAAATAGAATTGTTCTTTTTGCTTGTTCATGACACCAATCTCTTTCCTAGAAGGAATGGACCTCCAATAGTGTTTTTTCTATCATAAATATTCCCTGCCCAATCTGAGTCAGTGAACACCTTTAGTTCAAATTTATCATTTCTCTTGTAATATGATCCATAGTCATTTGTACCTTTTAGATATCTCATTATCCTTTTTATTGACATCATGTGATCCTCTTTAGGATTTTTTGAAAATCTAGCAACTATTGCAATTGCCAAAGCAATATATGGTCTATTGTGAACAACATACTACAATTTTCTAATCATCAATTTGTATAGGGTTTGGTTTACATTAGTAGAATTATCATTCTTAGATAGCTTATGTCCTGTAGACATAGGTGTACACACTAGCCTTGAATCTTCCATACCAAAAGTCTTTATTATTTCCTTGATGTATTTGGATTGTGTAATGAAAATACCAAATTTCATTTGACATACTTGTAATCCAACAAAGAATTTGATTTCACCAAACATAGACATTCTAAATTCCTTCTTCATTTCATAAGAAAATGATTTGTATAATGCTTCTCTTCCTCGAAATATAATATCATCAATCAATATTTCAGATAAAAATTATCCATTGTTCTTACCATTATTCAAATATAGGTTACTATTATCAATTGTTCTTTCAAAATCAATCTTCACCAACTATTTATGTAATCTTTCATACCATGTTCTTCTTGTCTAGATCTACAAACCCTTTAGCTTGTTCAATGTACACTTCTTCCTCTATTATACCATTTAAAAATATAGATTTGACATCCATTTGATATATCTTAAAATTCTTGTAGGCTGGATATGCAAGCAGAGTTAGGACACCTTCATGTCTTGCCACAAGAGAAAAATTTTCTCCATAATCAACTTTTTCTTCTTGAGCATAACCCTTGCATACCAATCTTTCCTTATTTCTTGTTACTTCTCCATTCTCATTGAGTTTGTTCCTACAAACCCACTTCATTCTAATAACATTTTTTTCTTTAGGTCTTGGCATTAAAGTTCAAGTATTGTTCTTCTCAATCTGATCAATTTATTTGCTCATTGCCTGAATGCAATCTTCAAAGTCTAAAGCATCCTTTAGTTTATTGGGCTCAAATTCACAAAGTAAGCATGTGTCATCTTTGATCATTCTTCTTTTCATAACACTTGATTCATCATCTCCAATGATTTTTTCAGGTTTGTGATGTCTTCTCACATATTTTGCTAGGACAAATAGTTTCCTTCTTTATTCTTTTGTAGGTACATCTGGAAAAATAATCTCAAGCTCATTTTTTCTTTCTTGTTCAAGTTATGGTTCATGTTGTAAATGCTCATCATTTTCTATCTAATGGTCGACATTCCTATCTATGACTCAACCTCTTCAATCTATTGCTCGACACCCATTCTCTGTTGCTTAGCAATTTGTATATTCATTCTATCATTTCCTATCTATTGGGAACATGTAGCTTGATTTTCTTGTTCATTTTGAGTGTTGCGAGCATCATCATCCACATAAATGAATGCAATATAGTCTTCAAGTTCTTTATTACATGAAGTGTTACTTCTTTCTACAAACTAGTCAACTTTCACATTTGCACTTTCTATAGCTTGGTTAGTGTTAGAATTTAAACACTTACAAGCTTTTCTTTTGGTGGAATAACCTAGGAATATTCCTTCATTACTCTTTGCATCAATCTTTCCATTCCTCTTATCTTTCAATATAGAGAATCTACTTCCAAAGATTTTGAAATATTTCACATTAGCAGCATAACCATACCATAGATTAAAAGATGTATCATTTGTACCTTTCTTAACATGTACTCTATTGAGGGTATAGAAAACCACACTGAGTTCTTCTCTTTAATAGTTCTTTGACATGCTCTTATCCATAATTAATGTTCTTGCACAATCCATTATTGATTGGTTTCTCCTTTTAGCTATCCCATTCCAAGGAGGGGTCCTTAGTGTTGGCATCTATCTTTTAAATCCTCTATTGTTGCATAATTTCAATACAAACTATTTACAATGATTAGAAAGAAAATAGTAGGGTTTGATTTGTGTGATTACAACTCACATTTATAGGTTCAAATCTCTTTCTGGTCCTTATAATTACTTACTAATAAGCCTTCCATTATCATCTATGATCTTGATTCACATGGAAACCCTTCAAGCAATTAGTCCACTCTTCTCAACAAAACTTGATTCTTTTGCTTAGATTTACTTATCAATATTAGCATCATCTATGCGATATTTCTCATTTAGCTTTGCATTCACTTACATGCTTGTGTGTTTCTGATTCACCTCTATCTGCATGTTTCTTTTGCATATACTCACACTCTTCGATACTTTTATCCAATTCTATAACTCTTTAAATAGGCAAATATTGCTTTACCATTTTCTATCACCACCGTAGATCTTAGGGATTATGATCAAGTTCAACTTGATTCATTATATCTGTCCATCTTCTTGATCATCCTCTAAAAACTTCTCTAGAATTTTTATATTAGGTCTTAGCTAATCCTCTACTTGAATTTAATGATCCAACCCATCAATCTTATCTTCAACATAGTTTACATCTCCAAAGAAATCAACTGTGTTGGCTTGATCTCACAATTTCCTTGAATTCATTCTCATACTATTACTCAAAAATCTCTAAATCCTAACACTCGATCATCACTTAATTACTTAGTCGATTAAAGCTTTCTAGCTCAGCATCAACTATCTTGTTTGGCTGATGCTAATGCTTGGTAAACACTAGATTTTCTCAACACTAATTGTAGCTCGGTTGACACTAGCATTAATTGGCATTCCTTAGCATTTTACTCTGTTGCTCGGCTTGGCTTAGCTTTGTTGACATAACCAATCACTTTATATTATCAAAATCTATCTAATCAAATATCCTTTGTAATACCCTTTTCATAACTCAACCTTTCCTCTAGGTGCTATTGTTATGACTAACTTCTCAAATCCTCATCAATCAAATAGATATGACATTTAGATTAGGTAGAAATATGTCTTATCAATAGAATTCACATAAATGAAAAACCAACAACTCTTCCAATTATATGTTTTCAACATATATATGTAATATATATTATTTAAAGTTATTCATAGTGTAATAAGAAATTAACTACTCAAAATCTTAAACAAGATATATCATTTGTAATCATATTTAAACATTTCATTAAAATAAATTAAAACTAAATAATAATGAAAACTTAAAAAAAAACATATATATTATCCCAATTTTATCATGTGTACTTCATGGATTTTTTAATCAATCAATCACAATGATATTGAATTCTCAAACAATATTTATTATTTTTTATAAATAAAATATAAAAATCAACATGAGCTGAATGCATTAAAATTCATATGCACATTGATAAAAATATTTGTATTAATGTAGTATACGTTGACAAAAGAAATCTACTAGCATGGCACAATTAGGTAGGTACAAAGGTTTCTAGAACTCTTAAACAGGGAAATTGGGGCATTCTCAAATAATGGTTGATGACACAAATAATTTCTTAATTAGTTTGGCGAAAACAACAACTGTAAAGTGAAGCGATAAGTAGCCATTTTAATTGAGTCATAGAAAATATTAATTGGTTAATGATTAAGAAAATTTTTGTATAAATATTATGGCAATAAAATAGTAGTAGCACTTGCACAAGGATGGTGTAGTTATAGTCAATCGTCAAGGAAAGAGTTGATATTGTTGTTCCAAAATTTTCAAAAAAAATAAAAAATCTTGTATGTTGTAGAAAGTGTAGCTACAAATAAATGTACATCTGACCATAATGCATCAACAATTAGTGAGCCATATACCTTTGTAATTATGTATTTTGTTGATTTAAAACATTATAACCTATGGAAAGCATTATTTTATCATTCTCCACTATTAGCATTAATGATATGACATCATGCATTCACCATCTTGTGAACTCCCACAACTATTACAATAAAGACAAAATAAACATAAAAAGGATTTATGAGAGAGGATTGGAATCCATTTCCATTGTAAGATGTTTTGCTATTCAAACAATTTGGAGCACCCTCCCACTCTCTTTTTCATAAAGACAAAATGAACATTAACAACACACGAACCCATTTGCTAAAAAATGAGAAATTGTATCAATGAATTGAATAATGATACTTGATTTTTACATTATTTTTTCTAAATATTAATATATTAATAAATGAAAACTATTATATAATTGACAATATTATTGCTATTATAATTCAATAATGTTATATCTTCAATTAATAATAGCAACCTAGGTGATAGAAGAAAAAGATTAAATGGAAACTTTCTATTTCTTGTATGTATGTGTGCACCTCAAAACATGACACGTAAAAAAATATACATTAACTTTCTCTTTCTAAATGTGTCAATATTAAAAAATTTACTTACAAAATGCTTGTTAACGTGACGATCATTACAAATTTCTCATATGGCTTTGACCAATTTTCTTATTACAAGAAACTTTGGCTTTATTTCGGGTGCCTTTGGAACTTATTTATGGGTGTCCTTGAAAATTTAGGTATCTTTAGAAGGTATTAAAATATATTTGCATGTTTCTCTCCATAATTGTGCTGCAAAAAATAGAGTGCCATTCATTGAATCCAATTATGATGGGATTTGCAGCGAAATTGCACCCAATTATAGAACACGGAGATCTTTTTTGAGTTTAGCATAAATTTTCGTAACAATTATCTTGGATTTTAGCAAGCAATTGATATTTCCAAGTGGCTATATATATATATATATATATATATATATATATATATATATATATATATATATATATCACAATTTGAGTTTCAATGTTCATTTGATCTTTTGAAGTGAGCTTCTTGTAAGCTATATATAAGAACCATTTCTATATTTTTCTATTCATATTTTAGTTGAATTGGACTTCTTAATAGGAAAATGATTTTCTTCTTTTTTGGCTAAGTGTAAGATGAATTGCCGATTGAAATGGCTTGAATGTTTCTAAATGCTTTTCATCAAATCCTTGAGGTAGTGTAAAAGCAAAACTAAAAAAACCTGCACCAACAAATTGTAATGATAGAAATGATGAACATATCAAAATGATGAATGGAATAGATTCATTCTATCATCTTGCCATTATATGGAGAAAACATAGATGCATATTTATTCTCACAGCTAGTCCAAAAAGATAAAGAAAAAATCAAGGCACTAAATGATAACATGTGAAAATTTATGGGTAAAGAGGTCATAGGGTGGAGAAAATCATAATTTGGTAATATATTTAAGGAAAATAATATGACTAAGAAGAAGTTAGAGTCCCTCCTAGATTATCTAGCTTGTGGTAATTCTTCCTAGTAAAATCAACATGAGGAGGAGGATTATCGAGCTAAGTGGAATGTTTCATTGGAGTGGGAGGAAGTCTTCTAGAAGAAATGATCTAGAGTGCAGTGGCTAGAGGAGGGTGATAGGAACTCAACCTTCTTCCATAGATCAACATCAAAGAGAAAAAAGAGGAATGCCATTAGCCTATTGGTGGACAATAATGGTCAAGTCTTGGAGGAGGAAGGGATTGAGGACTCGATTTTTAAATACTTTCATGAGATCTGCAACCCCCACCAAACCTAATCAGTAGAGTTAACACTCAGGATGATATATTAAGGATCTTGAACCCGATTCTTGATGACTAGATGAAAAAGGCCTAGATTAACAAGGTTACAGAGGAGAAAGTGAGAAAATTTATGTTTAGTACAAACTAGTTTACAGAGGAGGAAGTGAGAAAAGTAATGTATTAACATAATTGAAACCATAGAACTTATTTGACTTAGTTTGATAAGAATCAGATAGACTTTTCATTTTTGAAGTAACCAAAGAACAAAAAATAATGAAAATAACATATACTAGTTACAAATTTGAGAAAATCAACTCAAACATGGCATCTTCACAGTAGCTCTACTTCTAGAAGGCTAGATTACACCTCTTTCTTTATGAACTACTTTTACAAAACTATCAACAAAGGTTGTACTAAGCAAGAGACAACACAACAAGGCATTACAACATTCCTCGGCTCTAATTCCAAATTAGAAAATAGAACAAGAAGAATAAAAAGCATAAAATAGAGAAAATGAAGAGCTGACTGATTTTGTCTATTGAAAGCAACATAAGCAATACATATTTATACAAAAACTACAATCAACTACTCTCCTATAAAACTAGAAAATAACTCTACATCTAGTTGTGACTAATTGACAGCAAACTAAGCCTTATGGATAGAAAACTAGAATTGTTGACAACAAACTAGAATTGTGAATAGATTACCAGTTCTTTGTAGACTCCTATTACAACTCAGACTATGACTCTCTTTGTTGATTTATTCCAACATATGTATCCTATCAAATAGGAATGTGTACTCTAATTTATCATTGTCTGCAAGCCAGAGAAGTTGGTAGGAATTTTTCCAGTTAGATTGTTCTTCGAAAGATCAAGGCTTTGAAGATCTTAGAGGCGTGTTATCTCTAAAGGTATCATGCATTTAAGCTTATTGGACCTTAAATTGAGGATACACAATTATTGAAGTTCTTTAATCTAGTTAGGGATGTGCCCTTCAATCTCGTTGTTTCCCAAATCAAGAATTTTCAACTCCTTGCAGTATCTGAGAGAGGATGGAAGAGATCCCCCAATATTGTTGTTGCTCATGTGGAGGATTCCCACAATAGTGATGTTTCCTACCTCTTTAGGAATTTCTCCATCAAAATTATTGCTTTTAATGTTGAGTATTCCCAGAGAGGAGCAATTTGTCAAGCTTGAAGGGAGGCTCCTTTATAGCTTGTTACTAGACAGATCAAGAAAATTTATGTATTTGTTGTAGATGGAAGATGAGAAAGCTCCGTTGAAATTGTTTCCTGATAAAATTAAGCTTGTGAACCTTATGCCTATTAATGGCTAAATAGAACCGTTGAAGTGGTAAAGTTGTCTTGAGTTGTTAATTTTATTATTTGTCTATCAAAATTGTCTTGAGTTGTAAAGTTTATTATTTGTCTATCAAGAAGGAACTTTAGAATAATACATTTGTTTCTTCCCTAAAATCCTTGATATATTCAACTAGGACAATAATAGATGTTTCTTATTTACTTCTACTGCATCATGAATGTTGTTACCATCTAGTTTCTTTACTAATAAATGATAGTTTAATTCAATAAAAAAATACTAAATTCTCATTAAATATCAATAAATATCTATTAGATTGAAAGAAAGAAAAAATGTTGTTACATTTTAGGAGTTGAATGAATGTAAAATTTATGATACTCATGATATGTTATTTCTAATCAAATTTAACCATTACTTGTTGAAGAAATAGCATTCATATAGACATCAAATTCAAACATCTCATAATTTTTAGATGGTAGCCAAAAGATGTCAAATTTAGAAATAGTAGGAATTGAGAAAAATAGAATGAATGCCAAATTTAAATGTAAAATACTGGAAAAGTAGTCATTTGGATGTCATATTTAACTCTATAAAATCAAATAAGGCAACCATATGAACATCAAATTCAAACAATTAAAATTGTATGTCACACTCATATAGCCATCAAATTTAATGAACAAAATGGTGGTGATGAATATTGAAACATCAAATTTAAATGGTAGAAAGTAGTGGCAACAACCATAAGAACACCAAATTATATATGGAACTTTGCTAATCACATATCTATTTATTGGGTAACTAGCTGATTTAGGAAAATCACCATGAATAGGAATAACAACCTATGTATGTTAAGCTAGTGTAAATTATTATTTTTAATTAATGACATAAAAAAGGCATTATTGAATCATTAATTAGAGTAATTGTGGAATCACAATGTAGGATGAATAAGTGTCACATAGTGGCAGGTATTTGTCAAATAATTAAACATAATTATAGTAATCAATATTATTATACTATAATATCTAACATAATTTTTTTTAAAAAAAAATTAATGTAATAAATATAATTTTAAAATATGAAACAAAATGATTATTAATCAATTAATATTATATAATTAAAAATAATTAGAGTAAAAATTAGAGGATGAAGAACATAGCTTGGCTAGCCAAATCTTGAGCCATTTAAAAAAAAATTGATAAATTTTATAAGAATGTATTTAATAGAATAAATAGTTTTGGTAGAATGAAATTTATTAGTTTTATCAAATTTTTTTTTTATATATTTGTAATTATTACTAAAAACAATTTTGATTTGATAATATTAAAATATTTTACACTATAACATATATTATTATATATATTATTTATATTTATAAGTTACAAATCTTTTTAGTAGAAATATATCACTTATAACTTTTCTTTAAAAATAACATAAGCTTATTAAAAAATTTAAGAATTAATATAACTTTTTATAATTTATCAAATATATATAATAACATAATTTAGAGTTCAAAATTAATGTAAATTAACTAAAATGTTTTATTAAAAAATGTAATATTAAAAAATCATTCACAATTGTGGGATGTGCCTGAGAAAATTGTCATAGCAATTGTGATAGCCATAGTGTTCCGACAAAATATGTCTATAAGATCCCAAAATGATTAGCCAATCACAATGCATAAAAATAATTTTGATCTTAGAAATTTAATATCTTTACATTAATTTTTTTCAAACAAAAGTTATCTTAATAACTAGTTAATGAAACTTGATTACAGTAATATATAGCCTATGACAAATAAAAAGAGCAAAGATAGGTATTCAGTCACAAAATTTATCTGATGCTGGACTATTTTTCTCATTTATTATTTAAACATAAAATAATATTACCATTTTGATTTAATTAATAAATGATGAATAATTGTCTAATCATAACATTTTAGTCGGCTACAAACATGGTGCCTATTCAAGAGATCTTGATCCCATTGTGTAAGGCTATCTAGGTTCGGAGCTAGAGGTGCTGCTAGATCCCTAATATTAGAAGTTTCCTAAAAATATAACTAGCAATCGCACCTTAGTGTGCAATGAGTACGCCAAATATGTATGAAAGGTATCATAAGTATTTGTTTCATTGTTCATCTTTCCTCTCTTCTTATCTCCTTATCAATTTATTGGGTCATTCATATCTTTTTCTAATTCTTCCTATCTGTCTCTCCTGGTCTCCCTCTATATCTCTCTTTATCTTCACCTCTCAATCTATCTCTATATTTCTATCTATTTTTCTCTAATCTCTCTTGTTGTATATTCATATGTATCTTAATCTTCCTATACTACCTCCACATCTAGGACACGTATCTCTCTCTCTCTCTCTCTCTCTCTCTCTCTCTCTCTCTCTCTCTCTCTCAGACACACACACACAAGTTCCTACATCTATCTTTAGCTTTCTATATATCCTCTACATATATTTTTCTCTACTATCTCTATTGACACCTGTAGTGCCTACCCTAGTTCACATCTTTTCTAGACTTATTGTTATCAGACTATGTAGACTAGTTTTATGTTGATGGTTTAGTGGTGTTGTTTTGACATCATCAGATATTATGATAAGGATTCAGTTGATATATGATGAGATCATTTAGACTTTACATTTCATGTATGTATGATAATCATTACATCGTTTTCAGTTATTAATGATGATTAGTTAGATGGTTTATTATCTCATGTGTTTTATTATGGTTACTTACTCCATACTTGCATGTGTATGGTGTGTGTGTTTTCTTATTGTATGGCATTTCTGATGTGGTTAAGGAAGGGAGTCGTAGTCACCTGCTTAGTCGGGATCTACATGATGCACCACTTCCTGCCATTTTTTGTTTAGATTAGCATTATATATTGTATGTACATGCATGGTTTTTCTGCAGGTTGCAGGTACCGGGTATCGACTTCCTTGAATTGCCAGGATGAGCGTACCCTATTATACTATCTCAATGATAAGAGAAGGGAGATAACTTCTCAAGTCCAAATCCCAAACCTAAAAACCATTTGTCCTAGTGAGTTAGGACAAGTATCAAAATTGAATACCCACCGAATGTGTCGGATGACATATTTTGTGATTTTTAACCCTTTAAATTTATTTTGTATGATTTGTTCTATGATGGGTTTTCATATTTTATCTTGGAGGTCTATGGTGAATTTTCCATTAATTAAGTCTTAACAAATAGATTTAATTAATAAATTATTTATTTGAGAAAATTAATAAAATATCATGATCTTTGATATTTTGATTATAATGTGAATTATTGGGGAAAAGGAATTAAATAAAAGAAAACTAGAAATTAAAATTAATAATAATTATAAAATAATAATAAAGTAATAAATAAAATAATAATAATAAAAGTTATAAAAGATTAAAATTAAAGTTATAAAATTTAAATAGAAATTATTGAAGTTATAAGCTTGCATGGGAATTAACATGTGTCAATAACACGGGGCTTAGTGCATCAATTAAGCACAAGGTGTCTACAATTCTATGACTCATCAAAAAGAATTGGAAAAGACTCATGCTTAGTTGGTGACACCTTTCAGCGGTTTCAAGAAGCATTCCAAAGGTTTCTTGAGAGCTATTTGTATTCAGGCATTCACAGAAGCTTAGGGAGAGGGTGGAGAGCAATTGGAGCATTGGAGGACTCAAGAACTCTGAAGAAGGGAGCTTGCTTTGCGGGGTTTCTGAGGAAGAGCGAATTAGCATCAGAATCTGGGTAGATTCTTGTGATTTTACTTATGCTATTTCCACATCATGCATTCCTGTCTTCATCGTGTCTGTTTTGTGTGTCTGAAACTTTTCTATGATTGAATCTATAATTTGAAATTCGAATCTAGATATGCTATTTGGTTGAGAAGAAAACAATACAAAAAACCCTAGAGCCAATTAAGGAGAAATAATTAGATATGAATTGGATTTGGGTTCGAATTTATATTAAATTAGAAAGACGAGATTTGGAATTAAAATAGAAATTTTAAGGTGAAAATTCGAATGATTAGATGTAATCTTTCTATCAATTATATTTTTGGATGCGTATGAATAAACCTTTTTATGGTTAAATTTAGAAAACAATTATTTTTAAGAGGAAATTTTTAATTCATCACAAACTACCATGTTGCTGCCTCTTGGATAGACCCGAACTCAGTCATTCATAACTTTTATTGTGATCGAATTTATTCGATCGCTCCAGTCAGGATTGGCGCAACTTGGCCCTCTCCAACATATTTCAATTTCAGCTCGATCCAACAGTTCATTAGGGTGATATGGCCATCGTACTGAGACTGTTTTATTCAAGGACAGATATTTCTCCATTTCCCATAACCAAGAGTTCTTTATGCTAAAACTTCACAAGGAAAAAATAATATACCAAAGCATGGAATGGATTAAAGATATTATTGCAATCTTCTCTTATTAGAATCTTATTAATATGCATTAGTTTAATATGGTTTATTATCTAATCTAATTAAATCAAATTTAATTAAGATTAGTTAATAGTAGAAGAAGTGTAATTAGTTATTAGTCAATCTAAGTAAATGGATTTTTAAATGAGAGAAAATTAAAAGAAAAGAGATTTTAATATAGTGGAATTTTTATAATGTATATTGAATACTATTTAATATATATTAAACAATTTTAGAGTTTTTTAATGAAGATGATAATGTTAAGAATTTGGAGATTATTCATGTTAAAATCTACAGTGAGTCTTATTGGTTTGTGATAGGGATCTTTTTCAAACAACGTTTATATAGACAAAATATTATTAGTACAATTAGCAAATGGAGTCTAATAGTTTTGAGGAGAAACTTTTATCTATGAAACAAATACTTGGGTTAGAAAAAATGTGAAATTTCTCCACTTAATATAATTTGAGAATACGTAAACTAAGACTTCTAAATTAAAATTTGAAAACTTAGCAAAACCAAAACATGTGTTTGCATCATGTATTCTATATGCTTCTTGTTTTGGGTTTTGGGTTAACTAGTGTTTACCAATCCTAAGGTGTTACCAGAGGCTCGGGGGTTATGAGATGTGTTGGCATGTTGATCTTATTTGGTCTCGATCTTTATAAGCCCAACCATGGTAATGTGATTGTATGCTCTCTTAAATGTTTGTATTTACTATTTGTATTTGTTCATCAGTCTTCATGTGTGAAGCTGAGATGTATGTGTATGAGACACTTGAGCTAATCATTTTTGAGCTATCGATCAGTTATCCTTGATTTTTTTCTAGTCGCCATGATGGGATTGAGATGTCGATTTATTCTTGATGATGTCATGTTGTGACATGTTTGACTCAACGATTTCTAGAGTCTTCGATCAGTATGATTGAGATATATTTTTTGGTTATTGAGAACCATTGGATACTTTGATTATCAGTGATACTTCAGTTGCCAATAGAGAGCTATTGTGTTCATGTTTTTCTATGGATGTTTGCTCATGGAGATTTGATGCTTTTATGCATATTTGATGATTTTATGGATTATCTTTTGTGATTTTGAGATTTATGAGTCCATGAGCATTAGGGTAGGATATCTGCATGTAGTGATGAGAAGTGGCTTGCAATTGGGGTCGGGGCCCTAAGAGGCTGCCAGGGTAACTCATTGTAAGTTGGATTAATAAGTGATAACATTCACACCTAATACTAACAAAATGAACCTAAAAAGATAAGTGTTTTGTTCTCGCCCATGCCTTGAGTGCTTGTACAGGCTAGGATGGGAGTAGTGAGATGCATAGTTGCGACCTTGGATTCTGTAGTATGCCTCGTCAGTATAAGAGGATACTAGTGGCCGCATGAAATCAGTATGGACTCGTGGAGTTTAGCTAACTACCAGGGTAACTTGTACGTGATAATTGCGATGACACTTTCCCGATTGCATAGTAGGTTCCTACATGTCATTGTGTGCCTCTGGGAAGTAGATGTCAATTTCGTGATTGGAACCTTTGAGTTAGTATACTTTTAGGATTCCTAGACTATAGAGATTTGTGCTATGTGTTATGGATAGCCTGTTTGGGACTTGAGATTATCTCCTTAGCACGGTGGGAGTGGACCACTTAGGTACCACGCGGTTGGGTGGTAGTGTATTTTCCACTCTAATCATTTGAGATTCATTGAGACATCGTGGCTGATGCGTCCTTCGTGATGGTGGATATGTATCCTTTCATTGATGATAAGCATATGTTAGATGGTGTTATCTTATGCTTATATTTGCATGTTAGATTACTTTCTACATATGATGTTGTATATGTTAGGAGTGACATTCCTACTATGTTAATACCGATGATCCCTTCGGTGATTTGGGATGTTATGCATGGAGGGATGGCTAGGGCCCACGATGGTCTAATGATGCTATTAACGGTTGGGAGGAACCGTGCACTTAGTTTATTTTATTTGATCTTTATGATGGATGTATATGTCTTCTATGATGATGTATCATGTGATTGTCTTTGATGTATCATGGATTAGAATAGGATGATGTACCTTATTTCACATATGTATATTCTTTTAAGCCTTCATACCCTGTGACATATACAGTGGATGATTGAGCATTTGGAAATGTAATGTATGAACATTGGACTTATCATTATTATTTCATGTGGTTGTTGTACTAGATGGATTCATGTAAGTAATTCAACGTTAAGGGATCTTAAAGAATGTAATCTGTTATGTATGTTATGTTTACTTTTCGGATGGACATTGCTATTGCTTCCGTTATTGTGAATAAGTTATGTATGGTATTTACTTTCATGTAAAAAAAAATGTTACCAAACTTAGTGAAATTTTAGGTTAATTCCTTGGATCCCTTGGCAAGGCATTACATTTGGTATCAGAGCCCAAGTTTCTACATTGGGATCTCTAGGTATTTTGGAACAACTAGAACTGTGAACTATTAAGTGTATCTCTTCAACTTGAAACTAGGTGAGTTGAAACAGAACCTGAACTATTACTTCAATATTTTTCATACTTCAACACTTAGTTTTCAAAACTGGAGATTTTACTTAAACCTAAACATAGAATTGAACTTAGTCTATTGCAAACATGTGTCTTGTTCTATTGTAAGATGGTGTCTAGGATTGGGTCTTCTGTTAGAGGCCGAGGAAGAGGCTATGGTCATGGCAGAGCTGTCAGTGCCCATGAGTTTTCCCATGAGGGATCGGCTTGTGTAGAGAGCAGTGAAGAGCACTCTCATAGGCAGTAGGAAGAGAGTCATAGAGAGGACCAAGCTGAGTCTGAAGAGGTTGGTTTGAGACAGATGATGCAGACTATTTTAGAACGTCTACCTCCTGTTCAAGAACAGCCTAAAGTGCATCAGACAGAACAAGAGCATAGACCTAGATCTAGAAGTCCTCGAAAGGATCGTCAGAGGTCCATTGTGTCCACTCAGATGAAGGATCTTTCAAGATCCAAGATCAAGCCTTTCAATGGGCAAGGTTCTGGTTATGTGGCCGAGTAGTGGTTGATTTTCCTCGACAGGATTTTTGCCATGCAGGATTTTGACAGCAATGTTAAGGCAAGATTTGTGATCACTAATTTAGAGAATTTTGGGGCCACTTGGTGGACGATTGAGGAGAAGAAGCTGGGAATCGATATGAGCAGTGTCACGTGGGAACTATTCTTAGAGATTTTTCGTGAACGATTCCTACCTGAGGAATGGAAACTACAAAGGGCAGATGAGTTTGATAATCTCAAGCAGTACACTTTTTCAGTGACCGAGTATGAGCATAAGTTTTATGAGCTTATGCCTTTTTTAGGGTTCAATGAAAATTTAGCTCAGTTGACACAACACTTTATTAAGGGTTTGAATAACCGTATAATTGGGGGTGTCAAGGTATTTGAGCCAAAAACTCTCAAGGATGCGGTACATCAAACAATCCTTGTTGAGAAAAATGTCAACCTTGGTCAAGGTGGTTTTGTAGGAGCACCAGCAGCATCAGGATCTAGAGGCAACTTCAATTTAGGTGGTAACAAGAAGCCTTTCTTTTCTAAGGGAAAATAGTATCAGCAGCAGTCTTAGTAGACGCAGCAGCAGAAGGGATCAAATTCTCAGGCTCAAGGTGGTGGCAAAGGTTCTAACTTTAAGAACAACTGCAATGCTCAACACAATAAACAAAATCAGTCCAATCAGCTAGCTCAGAGTAGCCAGTCTTTTGTAAGTAGGAATAGTCGCCAACAATCTAATGTACCACCTATGGGAAGAGGATCTGGCAGGAATACAGAATGTTTTTCATGTGGTCAGATTGGACATTATGCAGCTCAGTGTCCATAGCGAGCACCTCAGTTTTCAAGACCTAGGCCTATAGCTTTAGAACCCACAGTTGGTGATGCAGGGAGAGCTCATAGAGTTTTTACAGCAGTTGACCAGCATCAGGCAGATCATCAGGGAACAATGGTTGAGACCATAGGTTCTATTCAAGGTATATCTCTTTTAGTATTGTTTGATTCAGGAGCTACAGATTCATTTATTTCACCATCTATAGTTTCTAAGTGTAAGCTGGATGCGGTGAAGAAAGATCATGGTTGGCAAGTGGAACTAGCCTCAGGGATTAAGGCCTCCACGGATTTTATAGTTCATAAGTGTGGGCTTAGCTTAGGGAGCTTTGATATGGTAGTGGATCTTCGAGTCATACCCCTTGGTTCCTATGATGTGATTCTAGGCATGGAATGGCTTGGATCTCATAGAGCCAGTATAGATTGTAGTAAGAAGATTATTTTGTGCCAAGATGACCAAGGGAATGATGTGAGGATAGTTGGGATACTGAGGCCTATATCTCTGCAGATGATTTCTGCTATGCAATTGAAGTGAAGTTTTCATAAGGGATGTCAGATATTTTTTGTTATGGTAAATGATCTTCATAAGGAAGATCCTGTGAGAAAGACTTTAGATCACCCGATTTTACAGGAGTACACAGATGTCTTTCCAAGTAAGATTCCAGGCATGCCTCCAAAGAGGGACATTGATTTTAGCATTGATCTAATTCCTAGAGCGGAGCCTATCTCTAAAGCTCCTTATTGTATGACTACTCAGGAACTGGGTGAGCTACGTCTTCAACTAGAGGAACTTCTGGCCAAAGGGAGCATTCGACCTAGTGTATCACCATGGGGAGCTCCAATGCTCTTTGTGAAGAAGAAAGATGATTCTTTGCGCCTTTGTATTGACTACAGACAGTTGAACAAGGTGACTATTAAGAATAGGTATCCTTTTCCTAGGATTGATGACTTATTTTATCAGATCAAGGGAGCTACAGTATTCTCCAAGATTGACCTTAAGTCAGGATACCACTAGCTTCGTATTAAGGAAGCAGATATTGACAAAACCGCTTTTCGAATGCGCTATGGGAATTATGAGTTCACAGTGGTAACTTTTGGGTTGACTAATGCTCCATCAGTGTTCATGAGTTTGATGAATGGTGTTTTTGATCATATCTTGACAGGTTTGTTCTCGTGTTTCTTGATGACATATTGATATTTTCTAAGACTCAGAAGGAGCATGAGGAACACCTGCGGTTGGTATTGCAGTGTTTGAGAGGTAATCAGCTTGATGCCAATGTCGCTAAGTGTGAATTCTTCAAATTTGAAGATTCAGTATTTAGGGCATGTTATCTCAGGTGATGGTATTTCAGTGGATCCTGCAAAGATTCAGGCGATAATACACTGGCCTACCCTGACTAATGTGTCAGAGATTTGTAGTTTCATGGGTTTAGCTAGTTATTATCGCAGATTTGTCCAAAACTTCTCTAGGATAGCATATCCTATCACTTCTCTTCAGAGGTAAGGTAAGAAGTTTGTGTGGACAGAGAAATGTGAGGAAGCATTTCAGAGGCTCAAGGAGCTTTTGACTAGTGCACCAATTTTAGCTGTACCTGATCCAGAAGGTGATTTCATGGTGTGTACAGATGCTTCTCTTGAAGGAATTGGAGCAGTGTTGATGCAGAATGGACAGGTGATTGCATATGAATCACGCAAGCTCAAGGATCATGAGTTAAATTACCCTACACATGATCTTGAGTTAGTAGCAGTAGTTTATGCTTTGACAAGGTGGAGACATTTCTTGTTGGGGCACAGATTTGAGCTACATAGTGATCATCATAGTCTTCGGTATATTTTTACTCAGCCTAATTTGAATGCTCGCCAGAGATGATGGATGGAATTTTTATGCGAGTATGATTTTGAGGTTAAGTACATTCAGGGTAAGGAGAATGTGGTGGTAGATGCTTTGAGTCGCAGGAGACATGTGGTAACATCGATGACTCTTAGTGTGGATTTGAGGAGTCGGATTCTTCAGGCACTTCCTACAGATTCCTAGTATCAGGAAGTGTGTAGAGAGATAGATTCAGGAAGATCTTTGGAAGGTAAGTTTGCAGGTTACGTTCGAGAATCAGATGGTCTTTTGAGACATTTGGGGAGGATTTATGTGCCATTATTGGATGAGCTTCACACGTTGATTCTGGTAGAAGCCCATTGTACACCTTACTCAGCACATCCAGGTGTCAAGAAGATGCATGCTAATTTGAGATGTTTGTTCTTTTGGTCCGGGATGAAGCGAGATATTGTTGATTTTGTGGCTAGGTGTCTTGAGTGTCAAAGAGTCAAGGTAGAACACCAGCACCCGGTAGGACTATTGCAGCCTAATCTTATTCCTTCTTGGAAATAGAATATCATCTCCATGGATTTTATAGTAGGATTACCTATGACAGTTCGATGTCATGATGCTATCATGGTTACCATTGATCGGTTGACTAAGGTGGCGCATCTTTCACCGATTAGGTCTTCCTACATAGCAGCTTTTGTAGCGAATGTCTTCATGCGTGACATTGTGAGATTACATGGTATTCCTAGAAAGATCATTTCTGACAGGGATCCTGTATTCACATCTGCATTTTGGACATCATTGCAGCATGAGCTTGGAGCACAGCTAAACTTCAGTTCGACATATCATCCAGAGACTGATGGTCAGACAGAGAGGGTGAACCAGGTTTTGGAGGATATGTTACGGATGTATGTGATGGATAGGCAGACACATTGGGAGGACTATCTCTACCTAGTGGAGTTTGCTTACAAAAATGGGTATCATAGTTCTATTGGCACGACACCTTTTCAGGCATTATATGGACATCCTTGTCATACACCATTGACTTTGAGAATTTGACTACGGCACAGGATAGGCAGAAGAAGTATGCCGATGCTCATAGGATTGATAAGTAGTTTCTTGTGGGTGATAAGTTTTCTTCAGAGTGCAACCACAAAAGAGTCCGATCCGGTACAGAAAGGGTTCTAAGCTAGCACCTCATTTTGTGGGACCATTCAAGATTTTGGAGAGGATTGGCCCGATTTTTTATTGTCTTGCTCTACCGCCCAGCCTAGCTACCATTCATGATGTTTTCCATGTTTCAGTGCTTAGGCAATATGTTCCTGATATTGTGCATGTTCTTGATTGGAATGCGTTACAGGTAGAGGACGGACAGCTAGCTTTGGAGCCAGTTCGTATTCTGGAGTAGCGGGGGTTAACCCTCAGGGGTCGAACCATCGAGCAGGTAAGGGTCCAATGGGACCCTACTGATGATTCTTCAGCTACTTGGCAGGATGCAGCTAGATTGAGGGAGTTATATCCCTATTTGTTTGAAGGCTTCCAAGAGTAAGCCTAATTCAAGGGGGGGTGGATGTAGTGCCTACCCTCGTTCACATCTTTTCTAGACTTATTGTTATCAGACTATGTAGACTAGTTTTATGCTGATGGTTTAGTGGTGTTGTTTTGACACTATCAGATATTATGATAAGGATTCAGTTGATATATGATGAGATCATTTAGACTTTACATTTCATGTATGTATGATGATCATTACATCATTTTCAGTTATTAATGATGATTAGTTAGATGGTTTATTATCTCATGTGTTTTATTATGGTTACTTACCCCATACTTGCATGTGTATGGTATGCGTGTTTCCTTATTGTATGGCATTTTTGATGTGGTTAAGGAAGGGAGTCGTAGTCACCTGCTTAGTCGGGATCTACACGATGCACCACTTCTTGTCATTGTCTGTTTAGCTTAGCATTATATATTGTATGTACATGCATAGTTTTTCTGCAGTTTGCAGGTACCAGGTATCGACTTCTCTGAATTGCCAGGATGAGCGTACCCTATTATACTATCTCAATGATAAGAGAAGGGAGATAAATTCTTAAGTCCAAATCCCAAACCTAAAAACCATTTGTCCTAGTGAGTTAGGACAAGTATCAAAGTTGAATACCCACCGAATGTGTCGGATGACATATTTCGTGATTTTTAACCCTTTAAATTTATTTTGTATGATTTGTTCTCTGATGGGTTTTCATATTTTATCTTGGAGGTCTATGGTGAATTTTCCATTAATTAAGTCTTAACAAATAGATTTAATTAATAAATTATTTATTTGAGAAAATTAATAAAATATCATGATCTTTGATATTTTGATTGTAATGTGAATTATTGGGGAAAAAGAATTAAATAAAAGAAAACTAGAAATTAAAATTAATAATAATTATAAAATAATAATAAAGTAATAAATAAAATAATAATAATAAAAGTTATAAAAGATTAAAATGAATGTTATAAAATTTAAATAGAAATTATTGGAGTTATAAGCTTGCATGGGAATTAACATGTGTCAACAACATGGGGGTTAGTGCATCAATTAAGCACAAGGTGTCTACAATTCTATGACTCATCAAAAAGAATTGGAAAAGACTCATGCTTAGTTGGTGACACCTTTCAGTGGTTTCAAGAAGCATTCCAAAGGTTTCTTGAGAGCTCTTTGTATTCAGGCATTCATAGAATCTTAGGGAGAGGGTGGAGAGCAATTGGAGCATTGGAGGACTCAAGAACTCTGAAGAAGGGAGCTTGCTCTGCAGGTTTTCTGAGGAAGAGCGAATTAGCATCAGAATTCGGGTAGATTCTTGTGATTTTACTTATGCTATTTTCACATCATGCATTCCTGTCTTCATCGTGTCTGAAACTTCTCTATGATTGAATCTGTAATTTGAAATTGGAATCTAGATATGCTATTTGGTTGAGAAGAAAACAATAGAAAAAACCATAGATCCAATTAAGGAGAAATAATTAGATATGAATCGGATTTGGGTTTGAATTTATATTAAATTAGAAAGACAAGATTTGTAATTAAAATAAAAATTTTATGGTGAAAATTTGAATGATTAGATGTAATCTTTCTATCAATTATATTTTTGGATGCGTATGAATAAACCTTTTTATGGTTAAATTTAGAGAACAATTATTTTTAAGAGGAAATTTTTAATTCATCACAAACTGCCCTGTTGCTGCCCCTTAGATAGACCCGAACTCAGTCATTCATAACTTTTTATTATGACCGAATTTATTCGATCGCTCCAGTCAAAATTAGCACGGCTTGACCCTCTCCAACATATTTCAATTTCAGCCCGATCCAACGGTTCATTAGGGAGATATGGCCGTCGTACTGAGACTGTTTTATTCAACGACAGATATTTCTCCATTTCCCATAACCAAGAGCTCTTTATGCTAAAACTTCACAAAAAAAAAATAATATACCAAAGCATGGAATGGATTAAAGATATTATTGCAATCTTCCCTTATTAGAATCTTATTAATATGCTTTAGTTTTATATGGTTTATTATCTAATCTAATTAAATCAAATTTAATTAAGATTAGTTAATAGTAGAAGAAGTGTAATTAATTATTAGTAAATCTAAGTAAATGGATGTTTAAATGAGAGAAAATTAAAAGAAAAGATATTTTAATATAGTGGAATTTTTATAATGTATATTGAATACTATTTAATATATATTAAACAATTTTAGAGTTGTTTAATGAAGATGATAATGTTAAGAATTTAGAGATTATTTATGTTAAAATCTACAATGAGTCTTATTGGTTTGTGATAGGGATCTTTTTCAAACAACGTTTATATAGACAAAATATTATTAGTACAATTAGCAAATGGAGTCTAATAGTTTTGAGGAGAAACTTTTATCTATCAAACAAATACATGGGTTAGGAAAAATGTGAAATTTCTCCACTTAATATAATTTGGGAATACGTAAACTAAGACTTCTAAATTCAAATTTGAAAACTTAGCAAAATCAAAACATGTGTTTGCATCGTGTATTCTATATGCTTCTTGTTTTGGGTTTTGAGTTAACTAGTGTTGACCAGTCCTAGGTTGTTACTAGAGCCTCGAGGGTTATGAGATGTGTTGGCATGTTGATCTTATTTGGCCTCGATCTTTATAAGCCCAACCATGGTAATGTGATTGTATGCTCTATGAAATTTTTGTATTTACTGTTTATATTTGTTCATCAGTCTTCATGTGTGAAGCTGAGATGTATGTGTATGAGACACTTGAGCTAATCATTTTTGAGTTATCGATCAGTTATCCTTGATTATTTTCTTGTCACCATGATGGGACTAATATGTGGATTTATTCTTGATGATGTCATGTTGTGACATGTTTGACTCAACCATTTTTGGAGTCTTCGATCAGTATGATTGCGATATATATTTTGGTTATTGAGAACCATTGGATACTTTGATTATCAGTGATACGTCAGTTGCCAATAGAGAGCTGTTGTGTTCATGTTTTTCTATGGATGTTTGCTCATGGAGATTTGATGCTTTTATGAATATTTGATGATTTTATGGATTATCTTTTGTGATTTTGAGATTTATAAGTCCATGACCATTAGGGTAGAATATCTGCATGTAGTGATGGGAAGTGGCTTGCAATGGGGGCCGGGGCCCTAAGAGGCTACCAGGGTAACTCATTGTAAGTTGGATTAATAAGTGATAACATTCACACCTAATACTAACAAAATGAACCTAAAAAGATAAGTGTTTTGTTCTCACCCATGCCTTGAGTGCTTGTACAAGCTAGGATGGGAGTAGTGAGACGCATGGTTGCGACCTTGCATTCCGTAATATGCCTCGTCGGTATGAGAGGATACTAGTGGCCGCATGAAATCAGTATGGACCCATGGAGTTTAGCTAACTGCCAAGGTAACTTGTACATGATAATTGCAATGACACTTTCCCACTTGCATAGTAGGTTCCTACATGTCATTGTGTGCCTCTGGGAAGTAGATGTCAGTTTCGTGATTGGAACCTTTGAGTTAGTATACTTTTAGGATTCTTGGACTATAGAGATTTGTGCTATGTGTTATGGATAGCTTGTTTGGGACTTGAGATTATCTCCTCAACACGGTGGGAGTGGACCACTTAGGTACCACACGGTCGGGTTGTAGTGTATTTTCCACTCTTATCATTTGAGATTCATTGAGACATCGTGGCTGATGCGTCCTTCGTGATGGTGGATATGTATCCTTTCATTGATGATAAGCATATGTTAGATGATGTTATCTTATGCTTATATTTGCATGTTAGATTACTTTCTACATATGATGTTGTATATGTTAGGAGTGACATTCCTACTATGTTAATACCGATGATCCCTTCGGTGATTTGGGATGTTACGCATGGAGGGATGGCTAGGGCCCACGATGGTCTAATGATGCTATTAACGGTTGGGAGGAACCGTGCACTTAGTTTATTCTGTTTGATCTTTATGATAGATGTATATGTCTTCTATGATGATGTATCATGTGATTGTCTTTGATGTATCATGGATTAGAATAGGATGATGTACCTTATTTCACATATGTATATTATTTTAAGCCTTCATACCCTGTGACTTGTACAGTGGATGATTGAGCATTTGGAAATGTAATGTATGAACATTGGACTTATCATTATTATTTCATGTGGTTGTTGTACTAGATGGATTCATGTAAGTAATTCAACGTTAAGGGATCTTAAAGAATGTAATCTATTATGTATGTTATGTTTACTTTTCAGTTGGACATTGTTATTGCTTCCGTTATTGTGAATAAGTTATGTATCGTATTTAATTTCATGTAAAATAAAATGTTACCAAACTTAGTGAAATTCTAGGTTAATTCTTTGGATCCCTTGGCGGGGCATTACAACCCCCTTCTCCTATCGCTTTATCCAACACTTTTCTTTTCTACCTATTGACCTATTTCATATCCATCCCTAGCTTTGTCTTCCTCTCTATAATTTTCTCCTTACTTCTTTCTTTCACTTGTTCCACTTCTATTTTCAACTCATTCTATTACTATATCCCTTTCTAAATATTTGCCTTTCTCTCTTCATATTTTTAACATAACACGACCTTATTGGTATTCATAAACAATATCATAAAAAAAATTATACGTATACTTTATTGTGAATAATTATTAGAATGATTGTATTCTAAATAAATTTCTTTATATCAAATTATTGATATTATTTTATATATGACTTTGATATATAATAATATAAGTCTTTCAAGAAATAACCTACAACATAACGATAAATTCTGAGCCTCTCATCGAAGAGGTCTTGGGTATGAATCTACTTAATGCATAATAAAAATTAATCTAAATAACAAAAATTAAATAAATAATAAAAAAAATCTTTAGGCTTCACCCATTACCTATCAAAAAACTAAAATGATAATGCAAGTCTTTCAATGTTATTATATAAACCATAAGCTTTTTCTAAAATTATATTATTAGAGCCCCACTTATCAAATTCTATTGGAAAAAACTTACTTTTTAAAATTGTAACTCTAAAAGTCTTTTTCTTAAACATTAAAGCTATGAGTATATTTATACAATTTTTTAAAAAAGTTTAAAAGAACTTAGATTTTTCATTCAAATAAACCATCAACGAGTTGAGATTTTATTTGTTTTAATTTAGTTTATAGTTTCTTTAAAATTTGTAATAAAAAAAAATCCCATTGTATATGATAATATAATGTGGGAAAAATAGATTATTGTAATGAAGCAAATAATTTCATACAAGGTTCATTTCTAATGTATATGTACACGCGCACGCACACACACACACACACACACACACACACACACACACACACACAATTGAATTGATTTAACATATGAAATAAAATTAATGTAACTTTTATAAACTTTGGAGAGATGAAGTTTGTTAAGAGATTAAATCATTTAGCTTTAGTCATTTGTATTCTAAGTATGAAAATTAGTTAGGTTGAGACTAATTTATAATTGTTTTCTTTTTAAAAATTATGAATAAATCAAATTTTATTTAATATATTTTGTCAAATATTAAGTAGCAATAATAAATAAATTATGTTTATAATTTTACTTAAAACTTTTAATATACTATTTTAAAACAAAACAATATTTAAGAATATCAATTAAATTCTAATTTAAATATAAATATTGAATAAATTATATCAATTCATAAATAATTTTCTCTAAATATTATATCTCTCTAATTTATTGTAATTAAATATAGTAAAAGAAATGTGTGAATTTTTTACTATGTTTATTTTACAAATGTATTAATGTTTAAGCATATAAACTATATGATATATAGATTTTTTCCTATAAATTAATGACCTAACTCTATTGAGATATACTAGAGGAAAAAAAAAAACCATTTATTATTATATTATATCTAAAAAAATCCAACTAATTAATCATTTACCCTTCCTTGTCTTCTAAAATATTACTTACATTCTCACCCAACGATTCCAATCCCTTTATCCTTAGCATTAGATATTTTAATATTTTAAACTTTTTTATTTTCAACATTTGTTCAAAGTGAGGTATTTGGATTTTTTTTGTTAAGTGCATTTAACACACATTTTCTTTTCGCTGAAAATTTAAATTATGCAAGACATAATAGGTGAAAGAAATGCCCAAAAATAATGAAAATAGGAAAGACATGGAAATAAAGGCTCCCATCATCATAATCTGTTCACCCAGCCTCAACCGCTAAAGAATCTGTCCCATTAAAAAGATTCTCACAAACAATACCAGATGTCATCCACTTCAATAGTGAAAATAATTGGTAAGATTGAGTAAGTATGCATTTTTCTACTATTATCTGTCACAATCACCCATTTGACAGCTTCCTAGAAAGAGCATCTGATTTGACCCCAAAATCAGGTGGCTACATTAACAATGAGTCACTGTGAATTTAAATAATACTTAGAATATAACTAATAAAAGCATCCACGCAATACTCAAAATGTAATATTTATTATTGTAATTATAAATTAATTTAAATTAAAATAAACTAACATTTACAATTTAGTTAATGCACAAAAGATGATATAAATGTAAACATCAAGAACCATCCAAACCCAAGTTTTATATCATGGCATAGTTCTAATGGTAGAATGAGCTTCATTCAAAAAAACACTTTTCCTAGACGATGTAATTTCAATGCTCTTGTTTACAAAGTAGTACTTTCCAGCCAAGTGTCTCCTCATTTCAGACCTTGTCTTCCTTGCCTTTATCATTATAAATCCAACAATTGCTAAGCCATCCTTGAAACGAGTTCTTTCAAACAATCGAAGCGTCATTTCTTGTCATTGAAACAAAGTTGGAGGATATGTTAAATGGGTCTAAGTAAAAGATTAGTCTTGTAAGATCATGGTGGATATGCATAGGAGGGTTTATCGTCATAAAAGACATACAATAAAATCCACACACATATGATAAGATAAGATAGGATAGGATAGGATAAATTTATTAATGTTCAATTGGAGACCAAGGGTCTATGGGACTGAAAACTTACAGAACAAGAAGTTAAAAACCAGCAGACCACCAAACAGTGGTCGGGAAAGCAAACAAAAGGGAAAGAGAATAGATACGAGACACAGACTAAAGGTTCTTCCTAGGCTGGAAGAAGTCCAGCACTGAGAGATACGAACCCAGGCAGGGGAGAGCATGTAGCCGTGTATGAGATGATCCAAACTCATATGAGATCGAAGAGATCTAAGGGCCCAACGTGTGGGCAGCGGAAGCCGCAACTCGGAACGCAATATATATACCAGAATATTATTTCAAATAGTTCACATTCTACTATGTTTTGATGAATGTCTATCATCTCATGCTCCACGGCTTTGTGCAGGGAGAATGTTTGTAGAGGTAGTGGAATACAATGTCATAGCTGTGGATTGTATTTTCCATGAAATCCTTATAAAACTTACTTCAACGAATCCACATTCTACAAGTTATGCATTCGTTTCATTTCAAGCAATTCATTACATTTGTCACTGCCTCCATTGTTCGCAAACATACCCATCGAATTGGAAGCCTGCCTGCCAACGCAAGCTAACATAGGTTTTTGCTTCAGTAAATTCAATGTCGACTATTCTTCAATCCAATCCGAGACCATCTGCCTCACCAATCAATCACAACACTGCATCCCCAGCTTAGCAGATGAAATATCATACCACGACAAATTAGAGATTTTGACCGAATGCCATTAATAGATACAATAAATTCTCGTATAATTCTTTCTCTATTCACGCTATTCTTAACTTAGATATGGTACACATGGAAAGAGATATGACAATAATATCCCATTCCCTATAACAAACTGTACTTTTCGGGATCCATGTATAAAAAATCAAACCCTCTATTCCATCAATTCAGAGTGATGTATACAATACCCTATGACATGGCATATTAATGTCGCTGAGAACAGTGCTGAAAGAAGACAAATTATAGGATAAGGCCAAATGAAAACAGTGATGTAGCAATCCGACGGTTCCCAAGCCTTCTATGGTCGTGTATGCCTCTTATCGATTTGTGCCCCTTGATTTACAAATTCAGGTCACTCCCTTTTGTATAGGGAACGCCTTCGGCGTAATAACATTAAAATAGCATTAAATAAGACGTAATTTGCAAGTATTCTTCCGTCAACTAAAAAACTACATGGACCACACGAGGCTTTTCATAATACAAATGGCCTCAGTTCGATTCAGCCTCCGGATTTAACTGGTGAGAGCTCGCATCTGGACTTTAAAAAAAATACTCTTACAAGAAAACAGTTGATTATATTTTAAAACAAAAAATATCACAGCCATTTTGAATGGAAATGTCGTGCCCTGCTCACAAAAATAAGTCCCCCTGAAGTGTTACCCCGTTTGTCTCAATCTTACCATGTTACCTTCCATCCTCGAGTTCCTTCGCTTCAACTATGGTTTTCAATATTTGAAAAGCAGAGTAAATTACCAATCTCGCATGTGAAGCCCACCAGCTGAAATAGTCCATATCACTGAATCAGTCCGGGTGGGCTGAAACAAAGTATACTGACTTCTTTTATCAAGATTGTTGCTTTTACACTAATTAAAAGCCACCATACTGTAAAGTTTATTATAATTATCTGTCAAGGTCAAAAATTATAATAACGCAGCTATTTTTCCTGTCAAAACCTTGGCTTATTCAGCAAGAAATCGAGCCACTAAAGGCAATAACAATGTTCATCCACTGCGTTGATCCCATTTGCTCTTTGGAATTTTTGCAAAAAGTGATTGGATTTGGCATGCTCTGGTGATGGCATACATTCTCTTCTTGGGAGCAGCTCGCCTGCTTCTAGAAAATGCAAAGCCATTCCCACATCGCACCTTCTGTGGGCGAACAGAAGATCCAACATGAGATATTCTTTGCGACAACTTTCGACCACTTCGCAAAAGTTAAGGAATACTGTGCATCTGTTGCAAGTGAGGCGTCTCAACGTCCGCTTGATGGTCGCTGATGGAAGCAGCATAACAATGGATCTTCGCCCCTTTTAACTTTGCATTTCCAACAGCCGGGCCAGGTTTAAAAAGTAGCTCTTTTAGATCTAAATCCCCACAACTCAAATCCTCAGCCTCACCTCAAAACGAAAGTTGCTAATCTCACCGCATCACTATGCTTGCGCATATCCACTAATGAAAGTAGCGTTGTCAATAATAATGAGGTCCAGACAACCTTTGAAAATGATCAGCTCATGGGAAGAAGTGTAATTCGCATTAGCTTCCAAGGGATTTACGCAGAGTTAGATAGTGGTGATCACACGCCGTGTATGTTGGGTCAATCAAAGAGGCCCCTGTAACACATCAATGCTTCTGCTCTCTCCGAGTGGTCGGCGCCTCCACTGGTTGAAGATGATAAATTTCTACTTCGCCTGCAGATTCCCCGAAGCATTGGGCTAACTGCAGGAAACATCGCTGGCCGATTGACAAGCTTCCGTGCTTCAGATAATCCCCTCTTCTTTGATCCCGTTGAGGTCAGCTTCCCACTGGATTACTCACCGCCCTACAAGTTCATTATAGATAGCATGGTGGAAGGAGCCTATAGTGCAGAGGTTGATGAGAAATTAAAGCTCACCGACCTTGAATTGTACGAGGGGAAATATCAGTGCTGTGAATTGATAAGGTCGTTAATCGAGTATTGGACTTTGGAGGTAATCCCTAATTGGTAATGCAAGGGCCCGGGAGATCATTGTAACAAGATTGGTCCTTTCTCCAATCAAGGGGGCTTCAGCAACTCCAAGATTTTTATTCAAAGACTTGAATGCTTTGAATTTGCTTACGATTCGGATTACAATATCAGCGCTGCTATTGGTGTTTGGCCTGCAGGAGAACACAACAGTGGGAGTTCTGTATCAGGATCTGTCCAAGAGGAGCAAAACACCATGATGATCCAAGGAACATGGAAAAAAATCTCCCCTGGTAAGATTTGTTTGGTGGATGCCTCGCATCTACCCTTTCCCCTGCCCCTTGTGATTTTCTAGTTTGTTTCTACATTCCAAGATCTGTCTCTCTCGAGTAGCGCAATATGGTAGTGGGTTTTATTTCTAGCATTCACGGGGAATCCTGTGAGTCATTTTATCCTCTCTCTTTTGAGCACCCAATACAACCTCGTATATCTCTGCCTTATGGTCTCTATAGTGAAATGTCATACTGCTACGCCAATCATAGCATTGCAGAATCTGTCTTGGAGAGAAAAAATGCAGAGACAATTGCTGATATGATAAGGATGCATTTATTGCGATATCCCTGGGAAAAAGTAGGACATGCAAGGAACGTCTTTTATATCTTAGGCAGAGATCTCTCACTGCATTCAACCATCGCTTCCGCTGAGCTAAACTCAAAAGCTATGATGAATTTGGATATCATAGCGATTGAGAACTTTGTGGGGATGGATATGTCTGAGACATCGTATGGTTTCAACTATGGAAGCCCATCTTGCTTCTTGGAGGAAGACCAAACCTCTCAAGAGAAAAGACCGTTGCTCAAAGTGGCAGCACAGCTAAAATTGCAGGGGATTGTTCTTCCCCTGTTCAAGCTATCAGTTGAGGATGTGTATAATCCGCAAATGGGCAAGATGAATCTTGTAGGCTGCCGTGACATTCGGGCTCTGACAAAAACTCTTCAGAGAAATACTACCATTCATGTACAAGATGGTCTGGATTGTGAAATTGAACTGAAATTACAATATCCACCAAATAATTTCAGGCTTTTGATAGATCAGTGAAAGTGTCAATCAGAAGCAACAGAATAGAGAGCGATCCGCTCCATTTCAAACCAGTGGAGTTCCGTACAGCACCAATTTCCTACATTGGAGAGACAGAAGAGGTGATTCCTGCCAGAATTTTGGAGCCAGTGCTCAAGATTTTGTGTCTCTGCCTTGCAACTATTTCTATAGCGAGTCAATTGGTGTATGTAAGGCGCAATGCAAAATCGGCTGCATATATTTCACTTATAATGGTGGGCATACAAGCTGTTACATTCGCTATTTCTCTCACAGCTGGGATAGATCACTTCTCTTTTGTAAGCTAAAATCCCGCTTCTAAAAAGAGGCATGATAGCTGCTCAATGGAACAAAAACCTCCTCCCCTGTTTCATATCCTAATCAATGCCATGCTATTGCTTGCATTTACATTCACAGTAAAACTTTTCCAAACTGTTAGGCAATTTCGCCTTCGTCTAAGACAAGTACCCAGCGAAAAATGGGTGCTTCTCTGTTGTGGGTTTATGTACACAATTTGTTTCCTCATTGAGTATTGTGCTGGCATTGCTAAACCCTGCTGTAATGTCAGAAGAATTCGGCTCTTGTCCCTATTCCTTTCGGGAGACTGCGTGTGTGAAGATAGATTGGAAGGAGGCGGTTAGGCCATACGTGGTATTGATTCAGGACTTTTTCTTGCTTCCTCAAGTCGTTTGGATTTCTGAATGGAAATGTAAGGGGAAACATCTGAGGAATTGTTATTACCTAGGGATCACTGTGCTGTGCGTGCTTCCCCAAATATATAGTCATGTCTATGATCGCTATTCCCGTCAAGGAAATATCAGATTTGGGTCGATTTCCACCCTGATTTTGGCTGCCGTCATTTACCTCCGTCAATCTGGATCTAAATGTGAAGAAATGCGGAAGTGAAATGAATGTAACATTCAAATCATGAATAATCAAATTTTCCATTGGTGACTAAATCTCATTCTATTTAACCAAACATCTCACGACACGAGCTGACGACAGCCATGCAGCACCTGTATTAACCATACGCTTCACACCATCCCGTTAAGGACAGGCACACTTGTTCATATGTCAAGGGCTGGTAAGGTTCTGCGCGTTGTATCGAATTAAACCACATGATCCACCGCTTGTGCAGGCCCCCGTCAATTCCTTTGAGTTTCAGTCTTGCGATCGTACTCCCCAGGCGGAGTGTTTCATGCCTTAGCTAGGCCCTTGATCCGGCCCCAGCTATAGTAGTTGGGGACCAAGGACGAACACTCATCGTTTACGGCATGGACTACCAAGGTATCTGATCCTGTTTGCTCCCCATGCTTTCGCACCCCAGCGTCAGTGTAGACCCAGAGAGCTGCCTTCGCTTTTTGCGTTCCTTCGTAGATCTTCGGATTTGATCCCTACACACGAAATTCCACTCTCCCCTATCTCACTCAAGTCAATTGGTTCTGAAAGCACCCAGCCAATTGTTGGCGACTTTCACTTCCAACCCTGCAGATTCACCGCCTACGTGCCCTTTACGCCTAGTCATTCCGAATAACACTTGCCCCCCGTCTTACCACGGCTGCTGGCACGGAGTTAGCCGGGGCTTCTTCCTCGAGTCCTGTCATGATCGCGCACTCAACGAAAGAGCTTTACAAGCGGAATTGCCCTTCTTCACTCACGCAATATTGTTGGATCGGGCTTTCGCCCATTGTCCAAGATTTCCCACTGCTGCCCCCCGTGGGAGTCCGAGCCGTGTCTCAGTCCCAGTGTGGCTGATCATCCGAAAAGACCAGCTAAGCATCATCGGCTTGGTCAGCCTTTACCTAACCAACTACCTAATACTACGCGGGCTCATTGGATAGCGCCTGCTGCATATGCAGGGGGCTGCCCTACCTCTATATTGGTGATTATTGAAGCCCACGCAGCAGAATAGCTTTCATTACATTTCATTCAACACCCCCCCACTAGCCCCTACTATATAAATGGGGGTGTCGGGGCCCTACCTTGCCCTACTCAACTATAGCCCTACCGGGGGATGGTGCAGAATGGTGAATGGAATTTAGGATTTGGCCCGAACTATTCAGCAGATTCCCACGCGTTACGCACCTGTTCGCCACTTTGTTCTCAACTGTGAACTCCCCCACCCTATCTATTGTACCCATGGTAGGGAGTTGAGTTGAATACCGGGAAGCACAATAATCTATTTGGGGAGAGCAACGTTCGACTTGCATGTGTTGAGCATATAGCTAGCATTCATTCTGAGCCAGGATCAGACTCGTTTTTTGAGTATGATTCTTTCCGATACAGTAGGCATTGAACCGACTGAACCACCCCCTGCCCCCTGTATAGTAAAGGGCCCCCCCAGCCAATATGCCCTACTATTATATGCGGGGGGGCCCTAGGCTACCGGTGCCCTACCCGCCAATAATCAATCAATCCCCCTCCGCCCATAGAATTTTAGGGAAAGTTTTTCAGGGGCCCTCTTCATATTATTGAGGGGCCTGTAGCAATAATTATTTTAGGGGGCCTAAAATTTTATGGGCCCTACCCTACAATAATCCATTTTAGGGCCTACCCTACCCTACTATTATAGCCAGCTAGCTAGCCAGCCATCCTATCCATCCCCGCCCACTATAATTTTAGGTAGGTATGGTATGGGCTATCTATAATAATTGCCCCCCCCCCTACCCTACTATTCTAAGGTAAGGGCAGATCCATACCATAAAATTTTAGGTTCCCCCCCTACCCTACTATTCTAAGGTAAGGGCGGATCCATACCATAAAATTTTAGGCTAGGGGGACCGGTGCACCAGATTCTATACGTAACATGCCCCCGATGAACCCTACCGGGACTAGAATTGAGTAGGGCCGCCCCGGTGGGGGGCCTCTACAACTTTACCCCCTACCTCTGGGGGGGCCTACTATTCTATGGGCCCTACTTATTTATCTATAGGCAGACGACTCTTGATTGTGCATGCAGACTCCTGCTGCTAGAAACAGATTCTGCATGCATACTCGTTGTTCTCTACACAACATATAGAGTTTTTCTCCATTCCTCTCTACTATCGTAGTAACAATAGGGCATGTTACGTATAGAAGGTCGGGCACTATGGCAAGACGTGGCACACCCAATCCCATTCCAACCTCGATCAGTGAAACCGTCTTGTGCCATATGTACTGTGGAAGCGGGAGACATGGTCAAAGCCCGGTCCCGCCAATAATCTACCCATACCCCATACTAGACCAAAAAATTTTAGGGCGGCTAGGCCCATAAAATTTTAGGTAGGGCCGAGGGCTTGTCTGGTTCATATGACTGTGCCTACTATTCTATGGGGACCCAACGTCCACTCCCCGCCATAAAGGGGCCCACCCAATGTTACACAAAAGTCCGGCTCCTATGACTGTGCCTACGAGCCATATACCTACAGGGGGGTGGCTGGGGACCTGAAAAAGCTGAAAAGAGCCTCATCTGGGTCTCACTCTACCTCTCCTCGACTTGCTTGCTACTCGAAACAAGAATTCCCACTATAGAAGAATTTTAGGCAACTAGTTCCGATAAGCCTATAAAAAGAATGGCCTATCAAACATTAGATTTCGCCATAAAATTTTAGGCTAGGGGGCTAGGGTAGGGGGCCTATCCTATCCTATCAATTTGAGGGTAGGGGGTAGGGGGTGGGGCCCTACCATTCTATAGGCTATAAGGGGAGCCCCATAGAATAGTAGGGTCCCCTTAGAATAGTAGGGCCGACTACCATCCCTCCTACACACCCGGGCCCCTCTTTCGGCTTCTACCCTATAGAATAGTAGGGCTATCCCACCCACAATAAGGCTCTTGTTGGTGCAGGGGGCTGGGGTAGGGTATAGAATCTGGCGGCTAATGCAGAACCAGCTGCCCTACTATTCTCCGGGCAGCATTTCTATCCCCCTGGCATTTTTATGCATGCAGAATTGCATTCAAGCCATATAAGCCGTAGGGCCGTGTTCCGGCCCTTAAAATAGATTATTCAACAGTTTCGGCATGTTACGTATACTGGGTGGGGGGCCCCTTCTTTCATATAATTGGAGGGCCCCATACTCCATATAATTGTAGGGTAGGGCAACGACATCCACCCCATAGAATAGTAGGGCCATAGCCCATAGAATTGTAGGGCTATTCTACCTACCCAACAACAATTAGGGTTCTCCCGAGAGATTCGCCGTTGCCAACCCAACCCTACCTTAGTCTCCTCCCACCTGGAACCGCGCCTATAGTTTCAAAGGGAAAATAGCTACCATAGCCCATAGAATTGTAGGGTTGTTCTGCCTAAGGGGCTATAGTTTCAAAGGGCAAATAACTAGCCTATAGAAATGGTAGGGCCCGGTGGGGTCGTCGTATTACGTATCGTAGTAGTGATGCCACCATCTATTCGGATACAACTGATGACTGATATGAGTCGTATCGGGGCCACCATCGCCTTATATACGTGATACACCCCCCCAGGGAATCAATCCGGAGTCGCCGGGATGAACGTTTTACTTTTTAGGTAGTCATATTATGCTAGAGATATCGGTAGGACACAGCTGCGGAGGGGAGTTCTTTTCTCCTTCGATCTCGTCTAGCTGAAGCATGCCCCTTATAATAGTAGGGGCGGGCTGTTTTGGTTTCAACCCAAGCAACTATAGTTATCATCGAACAGCGCCAACTAAACTATAGTTGTGTCTATGTATCTTTAAACCCGAAGCCCATTAGTTCGCTCCCACCCCCACCCCCTCCTTATATAGTTCTAGTTGGATCCCATCTCACTACTCACCCTCGATAATTTTAACACCTCGGGTGAGGTAAGCCCAAGGGCCAACTAAACTTATATGGCCCTACTATTCTTCTATGGCATCTACCCCATAGCCTTTAGAATAGTAGGGGGCCATAGCCCATAGAATTGTAGGGCTATTCTGCCTAAGGGTGGGTTGGGTTGAGAATAGTAGTTGGGTGCTTCAGCCCCTTCCTAGCCGGGAGGCCCAAATACGGGTGGGTGGGTCGGCTAGATTGGTTGGGAAGTATCTATCTACCTATAGAAACAATGGGGATCGCCCCAAACACATGTGAATCGGGGGACTTTAGCTCAGTTGTTCTAGTTTCTTATTTCATTGATTCTTAAGGCAGCGCCCAGAGGGACTTACCTATGAAGCTCCATCCGACTGTGTTGATGTTTATCTTGCCTGACCGAGAGGGACTAAGGGCATTCGACCTCCTACATCCAGAGATCCATCAACAGTATCGAGAAAGATAGAGGCAAAATAGAGGATCCGCTCCTCTCCACCCTACCCGTCTATTGGAAGAAAGTGATGTTAATACATAAATTAAGTAACAACAACAACCAACCAACCTATTATAAAGTTGAAAGTTGAAAGTTGAAAGTTGGGCCCTACCCTACTATTCTAAAGGTCATATTATGGCAGGAGGAGACGATGAACAAGGCCGGCCCTACCCGAGCTTACGGCCTTAGAATAGTAGGGTCGGATCCCACCACGTCCTCCTTTATTTATTTACCGTGGATTCATCAGGTGGGTCTCGTCCCCTCCCGACACACACTGGTCATTTTTCGGGTGGGGAGAAGGAATAAACAGATGAATCGCCTGCTTCAGTTGACCCACCACCAAGGGCAAGGGAAGCAACACGAGAATTATATGCCCTTTTTTCTATGGATTGGCCTCTATCTATAGGTGCGCTAAGGGTGTAGTACTAGAAGCACCGCCCTCTATCTATATGGGGATCCTGCAAACATTAGCACTAGCCCTACTATTCTAAAGGGATCCAACACCATAATAAGTATAACCTGCCCTACTATTATTAACCCCGGCGCCCTACAATATAGGTTTGTTTGGGGGCATATCCAGTTACGTATACAGATCCAGATCCCCATAGATAGTAGGGGCAGCACCACTAGAAGCAAGGGTAGGTGCATCAGTAGAGTATATTGACTCTGTTGATTATGATCTTTATTCAGTAGTTGATGAAGCTGCTGATTGACCTATTCGAGCATAACCATTAGTCTGCATAACCAGATGCACCTAGGGCAAAGGAAGCATCGTCTATATATAGGCATCTGTATATTAAGCTAAGCCCTTGATCCAGCTAAGATAGCACCAGGAGCAAAGCCAGTAGCGGATCCATACCCATAGCCATAACCAGATGCATAGCAATGTATATAGACAGTGCCGATAGCATATCCATATTCGGGTACAGGACCTATATATCCATGGGCATGCAGTCTGCTGATTCTTCTGTCTACTCTGTTGCTCCAGTACCGGCAGTAGCATATATAGTAGCAGAGCTAACAACACTACTAGGCATAGGTTGGGACCGAGCAAAGGCATAAGTAGAAAAGCCCCCCCGACGTGCCCCTTTTCCATATTATTGTTGGCATAACTCTCATTGGGGCAACGATAGCATTAGTAGATTCTACATAACCATAGCCTACAGTAGTAGCATAGGAGGCAGGCGCAGGTACAAGTGTACCAGTAGATCCAGTCACCTATAGATAAGTAGGGGGCACCCACATAGGTTGGTCCATCAGTGTATCTCGTAGAGATAAAGGCAAGAGCACCACCGAAGGCACCGGTACTAGCACCATCACTAGAGGCAAAGGTAGCAGCATCTAAGCCAATATCTGGGCCAGTTGGCTCCATATAATAGTAGGGGACTCAGCAATTGCCTATATTGTAAAGGGGGTTGCCTATATTGTAAAGGGAACCCCCTACGATAATATACCTCTGCACTGGCGCGAAGGGATCGACGCAGATCCATTTCCAGATATAGCTCGTAGGGGTGGGGCCCCTACAACTATTGTTGTAGTAAAGGCAAGGGCTACAAGGAACGAGTTTGAGAACAACTATTGAATTATAGAAATGCCAGGGCACTCCCGGTCCCCATAGAATTGTAGGCTTCACATTATCTTATCGATGGACGTGGTCTTCATGCGCATGTCGTATCTCGGTCCGGGCGAAGGAGAAGCTCGGCGGCCCCTTTAGAATAGTAGGGCCCCTGGCCCCCTGCACCTTCATATTATTGTAGGGGCCTCCCACCACTATAATTCTGGGTGGGGCTCGATAGTTACCCCGTAGGGCCCCATGAATGCACACTGCCATTATGCCTACCTAAAATTTTATGGGCAGTGCCGCCCCAACTATTATTAACCCCTATCCTATCCTATCCTATTATTAGAAGGGGAAGGGGAAGGGGAAGGGGAAGGGGAAGGGGAAGGGCTCTATAGGGGGCTAAAGTGGGGTGGGTTATCTTATATCCTCCTTCCCACCCCAGGCCATAAAATAGTAGGGGCCACCCACCACTACCTTAGAATAGTAGGGGCCCTATGAATGCACACCCAGCCATAAAATAGTACTATTCATTCCAACCAGGCCTATTCTATGCACGGTGCAGGGTATGCAGGGGGTGGGTGAAATATTCTCTACGTAATATGGGTATGCAGGGCCCCCTACAGAGAAAATCTAGTTGGGGTGGGCCCCTACATGCCCCGCCCACCTAGAATTTTATGGGCTATAGGGTCGCATGCATCAGCACTACCATGGCAATAGGACGTATAGAATCTAATCCCTCAAATTCCCCCCTAAACAGATTATTGCCCTTGCACCCTGCATCCAAACAACTTAACTTGTTGAAAGTGTCATGCAGAAGAAAGAGCACACCCATTGCTTTAGAGATAGTTGCCCCCTACCATTCTATAGGCGATTCCCTATATAATGTGGGGGTAACATGCTTACTCTAGTAGGCTGATGCCATGGTAGTGGGGAATTCTGGATAGTAGGGGGTGGGTGGGCATGTTACGTATAGAATCACCTAAAAGAATGGTAGGGGACCTCCCAACCCTACGCTACTATTCGCCTATAGGCCTGATGCCTACCCTACAATTCTATGGGCGGCCCTATAGAAATGGTAGGGTTCACCAGGGGCCCCCACTGCATGCACCATGTGACCCCCACATTATAGGCGAGAATCACCTATAGAATGGTAGGGCCCTACTATTCTATTATTCCCCTACAATTCTATGGGCTAGTGTGTGGGGCGATGATGCCATTGTGCATGGGCATGGGTAGTATAGAATAGTGTGAGAGGATTTCTCCCTACCCCCTGCAGGCCTATTGTGTTGCAGGGGTGTTCTTAATGTTACGTATAGAATCGCTAAGAAACCCTTACCTCCCTCCCTACAAATATGCCCAACCATTACACGTCGGGGGCTCGATAAAGATTTGTTCACATCTGCAACATGCCCAAAATATTCACAACTCTTTGAATCGGGGGGTTGTTCTGGAAGGAGGGTTTCCCCACTATAACCCACCCCACTATAATTGCAGGGCGGGTGGGCCCTACAATAATATGAAGGGTCTCTATGGGCCTCTCTATCCATACTAGAAAGTGACGAGCGAACCTCCGATCTCGCTGAACACCTCTGAAACTATCTATATACAAGTTAGCCAATCTAATCCATACCATAGTTGGTTTCATCTAGATAGAGTTGGGCCCCTCTATCTATTCTATATGGGGTCTATGACAAAAATGGGCAGGGGGAACTATGATTCCCAATGAACCACCCGGCAATAGTTGGGCAGCAGGGTGGCCCCTACTATTCTATGGCCCCTACCCCTACTATTATAAAGGGAATGGGGATGACCTATAGATCTCTATGGTCTAAATTGCCACAGGATGGTATATATGGATATCTAGGTGACCCGACCCCCATAGAATAGATAGGGCAGGGAAGGACAATAGGGGTGGGTGGGAGTTCACCTACCCCCTACTATTTCATAAGGGCGAATTGTAGGGGACGGGCCTCTAAATCATTCCACTATATTTATATGGGCAGTAGCCGTGATACTATAGACTGATGCAGCTGGGAGAGTAGCCTCGGTTCTCTCAGCCGCTGGTGCAGACTGGGATGGGATCAAAGCCCCTACTCTTCTATAGGCAGAACTCTAGATTTCGGAACCATAGAATTGTAGGGGGAGCCCATAGAATAGTAGGGACCCCTCCCTCTAGGTCGAGTGTTAAATAGCCTAACCGCACTAGATCTCCTCCCCCGATAGAGGAGCTCGTCGATAATGACACCCCCACCCGTGGGGCTCTAGCTCTAGCTACAACTATAGGCCATCGGTTGATTAGATATAGGGCCTATGCTCGGCGAGAATCCCCCCTCATAGAATTGTAGGGGCCCATAGAATTGTAGGGGCATCTGCACGCACCAGGTGAACATGTTCCCTATAGAATGGTAGGGCCTTAGCCTTAGAATTATAGGGTAGGGCATGAAGGTAAGCCTAGAGTTTTTAAGGCCCTCATCTGAATGCCCTACTATTTTAGGCAAGGTTACGGGGGGGCTATGGGTAGGGCAATGATGCTATAGCAGGCATGTTACGTATAGAATCTTCCATTAGAATAGTAGGGCACAACAAGAGACTAGTAGGGCACAACCAACAATAATCTAGGCCCGGGAAATCGAAGCCCCTACTCTTCTATAGGCAAACTGAAATTGAACTAATAAAGAGAGGGCATTTGTCGATCACCCTGGCCCCTTATAATAGTATCGGGTAGCCCCCATTTCTTGGGAACAAGATGCTTTTCAATTGGCCTTTTTTATCTATTCGGGGCCCATAGGGCTTCATTCACGTAGAAAAGGGCTTTGCTCTTGGATGGAGTCTGCTGGCCCTTTTTTTATATATGCCACCTCTTGGATGTGCATGCTTCGGCACGTCATCCCTGTTACTGCTACTTCATCGTGAAGAATCAGCTACAATTTTTTGAAGCAACTGGTCGGCCAGGAGCTGGTAGCCTCTCCCCAAGCGAATGGGCCCCAAACGTGCCTCCTTGGTGATAGGTACAGAGTGACTGATCGGGCGCCTCCTCTACAATGTATCTGTCTGCCCATAAAATTATAGGGGGTGTCCTTCCTATCTGGTGTAAGCAACCATAGGGAAATGAAAGGAGGAAGAGTTTAGTAACATGATCGATGATAAGCGCCCTTTCTAACCAATAGGTGAACGGTTACATATGCACTGGTGAGCTATGTCCTATGCGCCTTGGATCAATGGCAGCAACCAATCTGAGTGATCATTTTGGAGATCTGCAGGCAACACTTCCCTTTATATTTGGCAGGGCAGGCCTCATGCATATATTCTCATACTCTGCTCTACATTCTAAACCCAACTCCTGTACCCGGCGCCTATCCATATCCATATCTAACAACCGAACAGTTGGCTCAAGAATTCATTGTTTGCTCTATATATAGTTGATAGCCTCGATCCATTGTTGGTAGACTAAGGACGAACACTCATGGCCACCAGGGCAACCGATAGCATTTACGCCATTGCGGGCTTAAACATCTATATGCTCGGATCTATATAGAGGAGATAGCTGGGGCAGCTAGATCTATATGACGGGGGGACATCAGTAAGTCATGCCATGCCCCCCTTAACGTTCAGATATGGCCGACAGCAGATAGGTATAAAGGGAAATTCATAGGGGGCCCCTATCTCTATATGGTAGCTTAGCTATTTAGCCGGATCTTAACGTTCAGCCCCTGTCCAGAGTTCGGTATTTAGACAACAATAATAGAGAGAGAGGCCCTGGCCCTGGGGCACGTACCCTTAAATTGTTCACTAGTTAGCGTAGAAAGGAAGGCTGCGGGTTTGTGCGGCGTTGCCTGGGTGGAGTGACTGGTTAGGGAAACTATAGAGGTAGGGCTACTATATGCCTTGCAAGGTGGGGGTGGGCATGTTACATATAGAATCTTTCTTTATCTTGCCGGCCGTAGGGGACCGATGACTCGATTGATGGTTCACTGCCGGGCTCATAGTCTCTAACCTTTCTTCGTAACGGGTTCGTTCGATGAACCATGCCTTCATCGTCTCCTCCTTCTCCCAGATCCCAATCTGTTCATTTGCCTCTATTCCCACAACCCACCCATCAGTGACCCACCAACAGAATGAATGGACCGATAAGAGGAACAGGGCCTCCCACCTCATAAACCTCGCTACTTCAGTCAATAATGTAAAAGGGGGCCTGCCGGGTCATGCTCTTCATTCATGGTCATCCCTGCAGCACTATCCTTCCCTTGCCTACTAATGAGTTCTCTGTCCCTTGGGGTCATGCCTCTCCGGCCAAATGATCAAGTAGATCGGATCTCCTCCCCACCTCTACATTAGTAGTCAAGTCTAGCAAGTCTCGATTCGATCGAACCCCCTACTAACTATACCCTACTATTCTAAAGCCTCAAGCCCACCCAATCCCTAGTTGTGGGTATGTTACGTATAGAATCTGGAACCCCCTACCCCTACTATTTTAAGGGTAAGGGAAGGGGGCAGATTATTGCTTCCCACCCACCCTGCCCTATTATTTGTAAGGGCCCTACCCCCTACTATTGAAAGGGCGTGACTCTGCATGCATAATGATCGACTCAGCATGCAAAGGTAGGATTAGGAGGGGCCTCGGCCCCCCATATATTGTGCCGAGGCAACTTAGTGCCACCCATAAAAAAGTAGGGGGGTCGCCCCATAGCCCATATAAATAGTAGGGGAGGGCACCAGCCATATGAGTGACTCAACTAAATTATAGTTCCTGCCTATCAATAGTAGGGCATGTCGGTAGGATTAGGGATCCAGTCGCATGAAGCAAAAGGTGAGTCAGTTGGTTCTGTAGTAGATTATGCAGTTGGTTCATCAATTTACCCAGTACCATAGCCAGCAGTGGATCCGGGCACAAAGACAGATCGAGAGGCAGACCCATGTGTTCTAGATCGAGACCCAGATCTTTCCCTTACAGATCCATACCTAGATCCAGATACAAATCGAAACCACCCGCATCAGTAGCAGAGAAAGTGCCAGCATCTAAGCTAGTCCAGCCGAGGACTACCACCCCCTATCCGTAATCTCAGCTACAGGCCTATTCATTTGTTTGCATGCGGGCCCCGCAATCCGATACCTAGTAGCCCTATTACCCGGTATCAAAAGCCATATTTTTGAACCCCAACTACCTCTTAGTTGTTGAGTAGTTCAGTGTCCTCTAGGGTCGCACCTCCCCTAACCAAAGACTAAACCTCAGGTGGGCCGGTCGAGTGTGGAGGCCCTTTACTAAATTGGCTACTTCGTTCCTCCCGGTTCTTGGTGGAGCGGGGAGGGAACCATGGCGAAACCTACCCGAGGTGGTAGCAGGGGATCCCTCTCTGTTACCGGATCAAATCCCTTCTACCCGGTTGGGAATGGCGGCAACTCTGCCACGTATATGCTAATGCAAAAATGTCATTAAGATGGGTCGTTTATTAGTGTAACTCGATCAGGCAATTTCTCCATATATATGTTGATGCCAAAATGGGGGGTTATGAAGGGAATTCAATGAGGCCCCTATGATAATATACCTCCCGCCCACCCAACAATAATATTCGGCTGGGCTCCAGCCATGTGTCGATCGATGCACTAGAGTCTGTTGTCGCTCTTTCTGGTCTGGGTGGATCGAAAATGACGATTGGGAATAGAAATGAATTCTGGATTAGATAGTTGGAGCCCCTACAATTCTATGGGCCCCCGGCTTATTCTATTATCGCGCTAGTTGCTTTCTCGCTTCGGACAAATAGTGGTACAAGAGGCTAAGAGGAGCACTCAACTTCACGTCCCAATTGGTCTCATTCCCAGGGGTTCGTTCCCCTACTATTCTATGGGCCCTACTATCTATATGGGGATAGATTCACTCTACCTACGTATTAAAAGCTCGACTTGGATGGAGCCATGCCATCAGAAATGATTCATTCACGGAAGGAGGGGAGCCTTAGAATAGTGGGGAAGGAGTAGGCATCTGCATTTGGAGCTATAGCATCTCTGGAAATGGGCGAGATGAACATTCCTACTTTCGCATCGGTCTGACGTGTAACAGTTGGGGTGGGCCTTCCTCGGCATTATTGTGGGTGGGGGGAGATAGAAGGGGCTTCCCACCCACCCTGTTCCCTTACCCACCCACCCTGTTCCCTTAGAATAGTAGGGGCCGGGTAGCCCCATAGGGGTAGGGAGTAGGGGTAGGGGCCCCCCGGTAGCCTCTACATGCAAACAGTCACAATAGGATCGATCTAATGACTGCCTGCCTGCCTCGGCCAATATGTTTACCCTACTGGGGACATATGGGCCACCTTCTTACGCATTTCGAACTCGTTTATTTGGGCCAATCATTTCTCGAATCGCAATACTATTCTAAGGGGCATGTTACGTATAGAATTCCCTACATACCCCCTATTGCAATGAACAAAAGAATGGTTTTGCATAGCGAGAAGAGTAGGTAGGGGTCTCTATCTACGTAACATGCCATTATTCGCCGGCTAATCACCCATTCACAATAATATAATACCCCACCCGGCACCGCGGGTGGCCTACGCCAAGCCTCCCTCCCGGAGTGTAGGGTCAACTATGGAAGAAATTCACGAAGCATTTCATAAAAGGTGTCTAGGTAAAATCCATCCCTCTTCTGGCATTTACTAGGTGTTAAAAGCCTGTTTATGTGCCTGCCGGAGAGTTCTTATTCATCGTATTAATCGTTCAATGGAACCAAGGAGGAGAAGTGAATGATCCACTAGCGGGGATATACTGAGTGATGAATTACGGTACTAGCACAGCAAATATTCAAGTATTGCTTCTTTCCTATGTTGATGAGTAATAGCCGGTCTCTGTTCCCGGCCAGTCCTGCTCAATCTCGATCCACTAATGGTACTCTATAGGTTATGGATCCAGATACGAGCTAGAGGGTTACGCTCTCTTTGCTATAGGTGTTGCTTTTGTTTGGTCAACTAGGTTTTCAACGTGCCTCTGCTTATGTCTTTGAAATGACCTCTGCACGCACGCTTATGCCAGGTAAACTTAAACTTCAACTCCTTTTTTTCCACTGATGCTAGCTCTGGAATAGCCTTTGTGCTTGCTGGTCATGGATATGTATCTCAATATTGAACCATTGGCTCTTAGGGTATCAATCTTGCCCCATTGTTTCAATAGGCATGGGATCTGACTCTGCCTTCGCTCTACCAAGTTCTGCGGGAGTGAAACTACTCGATCGTAGTGCTCTACACCTGAAGGATTGGGGACTATATATGGAACAGGAAGGGATGCTTCGGACTCTCTAATTGGAATGGATACTGCGGACTCTCGATCTGCCCATTTTTTGATAGGCGGCCTACCATTCTATAGGGATCAATCGCATCCACAACTAGTGCTTGGAATGCTGAGAGAGGTGGTGGTCCTGTCTTAGCTTCCGGATGGCTTCGCTACTGAAACCTATGCCTTTGCCAATGCCTTTGTGCCCACTTCTATCTTTGCTTCTAGGTAAACTGAATTAACAACTAGCTTTGGATCTTTACCTGTGTATGGATCTTCAAACTGAATAATTTGTTTAGGGCAAATGATTGGATTGGTACTTCTGGGGCTGGGGCAATGCTATTGTTTTTTGCTGTTACGGTAAGCTCTCTCTGGAAAGAGGAGCTCTGGTGGCATTGCTGGGCTGGAATAAGGCTCCATTTATGGCGTGACTATGGGCTTCTCTGCTTGCGATGGGGTTAGGTACTGGGATGCTATAAAGTGGGGTCTAATCGGGGTCAGAGGGAGGCTATAAAACACCGGACCTTAAACCCTACAATACGCACATATAGAAACTAGGACGACAGGAGGGAACGTGGGCACGGCTTATATAGGCGAGACTATGGTAAAATTTTATAGGCCAAATACAGGCCCCTACTATTCTATGGGCAGAAAGAGAGCCTGCCCATTATTTTCTAGGGAGCTAGTTGGATCAGAACTAGTTAATCCAATCGATGATTGAGCTATAGATTCATCAGTAGATCCTTCGATACATGACCCGTACCTAGATCAAGCACATGAGGCTGAGGCAGCGGAGACAGAAGTGGAGGTGGCAGGAATTCCACTAGCAACAGAGAAAGCACCAGCAGCGGAGGTTTAGGTAGCAGATGCGGCCCCATTTAATATAGGGATGCGGCAGTTGGAGATAAAGATCCATCCATACGTAGATGAATAATTGTAACATGGGGAGGGGGGTGGCAGATAGAGTTTTTGCTAATAAAAGATCCGCAGAGCCTTCGGTTGATCCACTTGGAGAGACAAGGGCCTTATAATAGTAGGGCACCACCAAATGATGCATCACCTTTTTTTATATAGATCTTTGTTGTGGAGAAGTGCTCCCGGATTTTCTTGTAAACATCTCCGCCTATCTCTACCTCGATGAAGACCCCGCCTTCCTTTGATCCAGTTACAATCTCGGTTTAAGATCATTTAGTTGCAATGCAAAACCAGAATGTCCCGGGACCCTTCCCTTCCTTTCCTATCCCGAACCTTCATCCTCCCTATCTCCCTGATTATTTAGAAGGCTAAGGGCCCCTTAAAGTAGATTATTCCCGGTAAGGTAAGGGCCTCTCTAATTCTATAGGGCCCAGATGGATGCATGGGAACAAAATATTATTTAGAATCAACGGAGTGATGGCTGATGCCACCCTCACCCTCGGTAGTCCAGCTCAAAAAATGCCTTTTGTCGTTTAGCGAGGACTCAAACCAGCTCGTATCCTACCTAACTATTTGTTCAGTATCTGCATGCTTGCTGATTAAACAAACTTGACTCCCTTAGAATAGTAGGCTATCAAAAAGGGCGGCCATTAAGTTTTCCTGCCTGGGCTCTGGAGGTACGCGGCCATGTTTGAAAGTAGTAGGCAAGGAGTTAGCCCTTGCAATTAATAAAAAGGGGGGGTGCCACCAACTTCCTTCCGAATGCCGCCTTATTATAGTTCTACTATGGATGGAAGGGGAATGGAAGTGTTAACTCGTTAGGGCGGCAACGTTAGGCAGGTCAGAAAAAACTCTATTCTCCTTGCCCGGTCGGATGAAAGTTATCCTTGCCCTCGGATGTGCCATAACAACTGTCTTACTGGATGGAGTAGGAAAGAAACCATAAAATCTGTTTATAACTGAAAGCTCTATTAAAATAGCATCAGGCTGGAATGAAAGCATCGGGCTGGAATGATCCTCCCTACCTACCTTATAGCCCCTTAGAATAGTAGGGCCTCCGGATGGTAACACATCGAGCATATCTCCCCAAAGCTACCATTCCTTTCCCTCCCCGATCGGTTTGACAGAACTAATCTACCGCCCATACTGTTTCTCATGCTATTGCAGTTTCCCATCCTGAACCGGCCACAATACATATAATAATAGGCTCACCCAGGGGTGTAGGGTAGGATAGGCCGAGTAGGAGTCCTCCTACAATGTAGTTTCATTCGGCTAGGCCTAAGGGTGTCCCCCCTTCCTACCCCTCACCCACGGTAGATTAGCTTCCCATAAAGGCATCTACCCCTTTAGAATAGTAGGGGCCATAGAATATACGGGGCCCATCCCACCCGCCACCCACCCTGCATTATAGTTTTCGATGGGCTATTCAGCTATCCATCAATCTAGTTGAAACAAGGGCCCCTACCCCCCTTATAATAGTTAGTAGGGGCAAGGTTATGAATTGGCGAGGGGTGGTAGGCCTTCTTCTATATGTAACATACCTAGCCTACGGCTCTCATCCAGAAGTTATACCTGCTGATTGAACCGAAGTTGGGAACAGTTATATCGGCTAGAGGGGCAACTAATTAGGCCAGATCTTTTGCCAAAAGAAGAGAAGGGCTTTCGGAAAGCCGCCTTTAGAACCTCTCCTTCCCAATCGTGAGCCGACCCGGCCGACGACGTGTAAGGGCTCGCTCGGGGGGGGGGGGCTACAATTTTATAGGACCCCCACAATGGAAATAGGGTAGGGACCACCCCACAATTTGATAGGGATAGGGGGATAGGGGATAGGGAATCTGGCATCATGTATAAAGTTTGAAACTTATCTATCATTTCCCCATTTCGTTGCCCTTTCCCCGCATCCACATCCATCCCATCCCATCCCCATATAATAGTAGGGTAGGGTAGGGTAGGGTCAGCCAGATCCTATACATAACATGCCTTTTGCAGGCAGAGTGGGAGGGCGAATAGGCAAGCCTGCAGGGGCAAGCCTATAGATAGTAGGGGGCTCCTAAAATTCTATGGGGGCCCTATAATTATATGGACGTAGAGAATCAGGAACAACTAGAATTGGCCTTATTTTAATAGGGCTCCCACCAAAACCCTACTAGAATAAGGGCCCGGGCCACCTGAGCCGCCCGTCGTGCCCTTACCTTATAGTTGTTCGAATGAACGAACGAATTTTCTTTTGCCCTATTGATGGAAAGGGGGGAGGGACTGCTTAACCGACTGCTGAACCTGGTCCTATAACTATAAGGGATGTTGGTGCCTTTTGGTGCTGCCCTTTGCCATAGTAGGGGTGCTACTGATGCTGGAGAATCTTATACTTCTACTAACAAAACAGCTACCCAGGAGCTAACAAACTGGGATTGCCTAGGAACATCTATATAGAGAAACAGAGAAATTCAATCCACATCATAAGCCATCTACCGATCTAGCTCAGTAAACTAAGCGATGCTAATAAGTAGTATATAACAAAGTGGAAAGAAACTAAAAGCAGCCACCCAGCTCTCGATCCCGGCTGCTCCCGCCCTGTCACAGAGCCGTAGTTGCAGGTCGAACAACGCGTTTCACAGGTTCTCTACGGGTATATATCCAGATCTAGTTGCAGGGCCTATGAATGTTCCAGGTGCACATGTTTCAATTCTTGCTCCGTATATGGATGCCCCGGTCCCAGATTCAGTAGACCTAGTGTCCCTTCGCACGGAACCCCCTACTATTTTAAGACCCCTACAATTTGATGGTGAGATTCAGAGGAAGAGTCAAGCGCAAAGTTTCTCGCCCTATTATTAGATTATGAATGTTACGTATAGAATCCTCGGCCGAGCCCTACAATTCTATGGGGCCAACCCCTTTATAATAGTAGGGCCTTACTTCCATTATTCCCCACTACGGCCGTCTCCCTAAAATTATATGGGAATAATAGAAAATAGTAGGGATAGTTGAGTAGGAGACGGATCGTCGAGTTCTATACGTAACATGCTAGAAGGGTGGGGGTCCCCCTACTAAAATAGCCTATATATATTGCCTCCCACCTAACCTCAACTATTCAAAGAAAGCGTCCCGAGGCCCCTGGAAATTAGGAGTAGGGCACCGTATAGCCCTTCCCTCTAAGGGTTTATTGTTGGGCTAGTTGGAGGAGGGCCTTAAAATATTAGGGCTTTCAAAATGCTCGAAGAGCTAAGCATTATGGAACTTGGGCCCTCCCGGATAACAGTCGAGCATTCTTGGGAGTATCGGTGTTGTGGAATGAGAGTTTGGGCCCTCCCACCCAAATAACTTTCTCCATAGTTGGCGTAGTAAGGAGCGTGATAGTTGGCATAGTAAGGAGCGTAGTGAATTTAGAATTGTACTATAGTATAACGCGGCTCTGACTATAGTAGCTTCCCGACCCCCAATTAGAATTACCAAGGTGGGAGGCCTAAAATTCTATGGGGAAATTGTTACCGACCCAGACAAAGTATTGCATTTGTTGGGCTTTCACTACTTATATTGCATTTGTTGGGAGAGCCGAACGAAGAAGTTGGAGTGAAGCGAACAAAGCTATAATTGGTAGAACGAAGTGAGGTAGTTAAGGTAGGCCCGACTCCCAACTTAGGTAGTGGTAGGTTTTACAGCATCCTCTTAATCATGGGGGGGTGGGGACCCACCCACCCCTGAGCAACAACTAGAGTTGTGAGAGCTCCAGGCTAGTGGGAGGTTCGGTGGCACCCCCGCCCTACTATTCTAGTATTCCCTACAATTCTATGGCCAAGTTTAGGATGGTGAGCTACCTGGAGCTACTACCTCCTCCTCGGGCATACTTTCTTGTTCTCATCCCGCTCCTTGGAGTTGTTCTAAGGCCCTTAAAATTCTATAGGCAGTTTTTCCTTTCCAACAACTAGAATCCCTTACTGTGCCCCTCCCTGGACAATCTATAGCCATCGCCAGCCATAGAATAGTAGGGCCACCTTTGCACCGGTCGAGCATTGTGCATGCAGACTAACCCTGGTAACATTGCTCTCCTAGTCCTCCTCATTTCACTATCCCGTATTTCTCGCTGGTCTTGGGAGATAAGTACTCTACGGAACATGCCTCTGCAGGAAAACTAGCTTCCTACTCTGCACCACTGGGGGTGTAGGCTGGGTAGGACCACCCGACTACACCAGATTGATGGATAGTGATATTAGGTTAGGAAGGATGAAGACAAGGTGAGGAAGGATTAGTTGAGTCCCTGATCAGATGCCGTTATCAGATTAGAAAAAGAATCTGCCCGCCCCAAATAGACCTTTTATATTGTAGGGCACTGGGGTTAATAATAGTTGGCCAATCCTCTAATTGAAGGATAGTTGAGGGAGAGCTAGCTATAATTGTAGTTGAGGGAGAGCATCCTCTAAGGTCCCTCCAGTCAAGGCTAGAACTCCCTGCCGCCTTTACCTTTATAATAGTAGGGGTAGGGGCCATAGAATAGTAGGGGAATAATTGCCATAATAGGGTTGAGCCTTGGTAGTTGTATGGGTCCTTGAGCCTAACTAACCCTACACTACCTTCCTAGTCCTAAATATATATAGGCAGTGAATTGAGAATGCAGACTACCATAAATGGGGCCAGGGAGGGGAATAATCTGATAGTAGGGCTCTGCATGCACCACCCCTACTATCCTCGTCGAGCTTTCAAATGTAGTCGAGATTAGAGTGCTAATCGGACAAAGGGCGATGCCTTCCTCCCCCCCTCCTATATAGCTTGGCTTTTTTTTGTCGTCTAGTTCTCCCGAGTGATTGAATCTTTAGAGCTTTCAGACGTAGCCGGAGAGAACAACTAGATTCTAGCCAGAAGCACCGCACTCGATCGACCCAACTGGACTATAGCCTATAGAAACAATGGGAAGTTTCCTCAAACTTTCAATTGTCTTTCATCCAGAGACCAATATTCCCATTGGATTGATTGCTACTTTTAGAATATTGGGGCCGACAACCTTTCTTTCGTATAAGGATTAACTTGGGGGATTGGCAACATTAGGAGAGGGCCCCTATCCACCCCCTCAACCCGCCCCCTTTAGAATAGTAGGGGGTCATAGAATAGGTCGGGGCCCACACCATAGAATATACGGGGTCGGGCACTTTAGAGCGGTCGCCCCCCTATAGACCCTACCTGAGATAAGGCGAAGATTGCCCTATTGTCTTAGAAGAGATAGTCTCTCTGTAGGCATTGACTCGTCATCGGGCACTGAAGCTCTATCCTAACTTCCAGGTCAAGCAAGGGAAATAAATCTTTGAAACCATCAGTCTAGGCTGGCCAACAAACTATTGACTGATACCTGCCCACCACCTACCTTTATAGGAGTAGGGGAGGAGAAACCATCAAAAGCTGGCCAATCAACAAACTTGGGGTGGGCACTCATTTAATGCCTAAAATGATATGGGTAGATAGGTAGATAGGGTAGGAATCATAGTTCCCCGAGGGCTAACCTGGTGGGGGCAGCCTCTTTATGGTTCTAACAACAGGAGAAGGGGCAATCAATAGACTCCCTTAAGAAGCAGTTATTCCTAATGCTGTTTCTCATTAGTTTGGAGAAACTAATCTCGATTCTACTGCGAAGATAGAAAAAAAAAAAAAAAACCACCTGCTACTTTTGTGAGCGCTAAAACGAAGAGTTGTTCGTAAATGGAGTGAAAGAATTTTAGTGTTCTAGGGATCTTCTTCGCCATTAAGTAGAAAGAAACAAATTTGTTCGTAATAAAATTAGACATTAGGGCCCTAAAATTAGTGTTCACCACCTAACAAGAAGAAGAATGGCCCTAAAATTAGTGTTCACCACCAGTAGAAACGAAAGTAACATACCGAGTAGCAGTTCCAAACACATACCTTCGGCTAGATCCATACCTTCATGATCGAAAGTCTGACCGAGGGGCGAACGAAAAGGTCTTTAATGAAAACTCATGCCAGAACACCCCAGCACTAGTTATAGTAGGGCGGCACCCCCTAGATGAATATTGGGCAAAGCTCAGGGTAGGGCACCTTTGAGGGTAGGAGACTAGAGCAGAAGGGGTAGAAGCAAAGGTAGCATAGGTACCTAGAGCAGTAGATCTTGCAGTCCTCCTATCTAAAAGGGACCGACCTGCCCTACTATCAATAGGGTGTCGGGTGTTCATAGCGAATTTTAGGGGGGGAGCCCTACTATTCGCCAGGGGGTGGGTGGGAGGCCCTTAAAATAGTAGGGGGCTAAGTGTTCATGGGGAATTAGCCTTCAACATGGCATCAGCCTGCGGCTAACCCTAAGGTTCTGGCATTTATCACCCTACTTCCATTATGGCAGTGGATATAGTTGCTGCCGACAATAAATAAAAGGCCGTTGTTCTTAACCATGTCACATATAGAATTTAATTCCCATCATCGAATGAGTACTATATCCACCCACATGAACTGATTCCCAAATTGGGGTGGGTTGGAGGAGGAGGCTATGGGGCCGTACATTAATTCACTAATTAATTGACTGATGCCCCCCTACTATTCTAAGGTGGCCACTACTATCTAAAGGGCTAGCATATTCTAGCTTCACCATTCTAGCAGGTTTATGCCATTCCGAATTCATTACTAATTAATTACCAGATATAGTTGGAAAATTCTAGCTGCCAACGAATAGTAGGGGTTCACCTGGGTTGGGTGGGACTATAGGAAAGGAAAGCAGGGTGGGAATAGAAGGTGCCCAGGGTGGACGCGGTGAACAATATAGAGCAAATTGAGAAGCCGGAGACTCAGAATGAGGATATGGTTGCCATGACCCAGACGCCTTGGAGGCTCATGCCAATGAAGAAATGTTTGGAGATGTTGACCGATACCCATGAGTCGCTCCCTAGCCCCTGATGATGGATTTAATCTCTTCCCATAGAATAGTAGGGGATCAGTCAATCGAACGTGGAATGGAGGCTCAATCCAAAGGTCATTTGGATAAACATCTTAATTACCGACCTCCCCACTTATACATTAGTATAATTCTGAACCCATAGCCCATACCATACCATAATATTCTAGGGCTAGGGCTAAACCCTTAAAATAGATCCATAGAATTGTAGGGCTCGCTATCAAAGAGCCCTTTCATATGCCTGCGAGCGCTGAACATGCGAATCTTATAGTGTAACTGTAACCACCCCAAAGAAGTCTCTTCATCTTGGAGCCTTTGATTCTTCAATCCTAGAACTCAAGTGGGCATATCTCCAAGCTCCCAGCGGGTCAATGAATCCGGAAGAGGGCGTTACTTATCTTCCTAAGGGGCTACTGGTTATTAGCTAGTGCCCTACTATTCTATGAGGAGATTGAGTGGGAAGATGCCATGGGCATTCTAAAATGGAGAAAGAATCTTTCCTAGTATGTCCCGTAGCCTTGGGGAGGGACATTGTGATAATCAACCATCTTTATAGTGGGGATCTTTCCCTCTAAGGGATCTTTCCATTCCCGTACGATAGCGCCCCCCAAATACTCCACCTTGGCGGTTGGGTCCTTCAAAAAACCCTTGCCCTTATAATAGGTCATGAGGAATGGGTTGATCATGAATCCTAGTCCTCATGGTCATGGATGATAGAGATGACCGGTCGAATAGGTTGATCATGAAGAACCCGCCCTTGTTGGCGATTATTGTAGGGCCACCCTGTTCAGCATGGGGACAAGGACTGTAGAGAAATAGTGGCCTATTATTATATTACGCTACTATTCACCCCATTAGAATAGTAGGGCCCTCGCATTCTATTATCGGTGGGCATGTTACGCCCCTACTATTCTAAGGTTAGCCCTTTACCTGAATGAAATGAAGGTAAGGTTATCGCTTACCTAAATGAAATGAAGGTAAGGTTATCACTTACCTGAATGAAATGAAGGTAAGGTTATCGCTTACCTGAATGAAATGTGCAATGCTTACCTTTCTTTTGATCCCTTACCTTAATGAAATGTGCGTCCTTACCTTCATTTCATTCAGGTAAGGGCCCCTTACTGCACATTTGGGCGCTTACCTTCATGAAATGTGCGGTAAGGAATGAAATGAAGGTAAGGGAGGGCTGCTATGGCAATAATAGGCTACCAGCCCCTACCCCTACTATTCTATGGCAGCATAAACATCCAAGTGAGCCGGCCTTAAAATAGTGGGTACACCCTTACCCTTACCCTTACCTTAAAATAGTGGGGTGGGGCAACAGGGGTGGGTTAATAATAGTTGTTGCCATTGCCCTCTCTATATATGGGACCGAGTTGCTCCACTCCTAAAAGTAGTGGTTTTAGTTCTGGATCTACACCCAAAACCAAAAGCAGTTTACCCCGTGCTAGGTGACCAAGTGGTTTCAGTCCCATGCCCAGTTCCAGGTCCCCCTATAATTTTATGGTCACTATCATTTTATGGGGGCATCTAGAGATCCAAATGCACCAGTAACAAAGTGACGCTGCACTAGTAACAAAGTGACGCATCCAACAGAGGTTGATACAATGGCTGATCCAACCCTACTGGTAGATGGAGCAGAACAAGATGCTAGAGATGTTCCATGTCCTTTGGCGAGATCAAGATCAATATTCGATTATTGTAGGGGCTAACATCCATGAGCGAGCCAAAGATCCAGAGTCATAGCCAGTTCTTCATCGCTACCCCCAAAGCCAAAGCTAGCTAGCTACTTTTCCCGTAGGGGCAGTAGACTAAGAAGTTCCTCTCGCCTATTTCCATAAAATTCATTTGTCTCTTCATTATCTAGCTTACTCTGTTGCTTGCTTTGATGCTGCCAATGCAGGATGGTTGAAATGATATTCCGAGCGCAGGAGGTTCTAATGATTTGGAGAACGAAAGAAGAAATTACCTATAAGTAGGCCGCCCACCCCCCATTTTTTGATAGGGTTTCTTTCCTTGCATGCCTAGAATAGTAGGGCATTGGCCCTTCACCCTTCACGTGCATGCAGAGTGCATTTAGATAAGGGCTAACAGAATCCTGCATGCATGCATTCACATGAAGATTCATTCCAGGGTAGCCTTAGAATAGTAGGGGCCTACTATTCTTTCTAAGGGCCTACTATTATGGACACCCCCTACCCTACCCTACCCTACCTTACTATTATAAGGGTAAGGGTAAGGGCAGATTATTGAGAGAAGGGCCCTCTATTCTATTGTTGATGCGGCAGGGGACCGATGCACCAGAACATGCACCAGATTCTATACCTAACATTAGTGGGTGGGGCATCGGTCAGCTTCCTCACCCGGGCTAGCTATCCAAATAGCCCATCAAATTATAGGGGTTAGGTCTAGAAGTCCAGCTTCCTATCTTTGGGTAGTCCTACTTAGAATAGTAGGGCAGTAGTCAGGTCTTGTTGGCTTCATTCACCCTCTTTCGGTAGCTTGCTTCATAACCAATTATAGAGCAAGCATTCCTCTGCACGCACTAGCCCATAGAATTGTAGGGTTACATAAAAAAGAAAGCTCGCTAGGGGAGATCTCGCTGGTCTAAACACTAGCCTACCTCTCCATCCCACACCGGGGGTGAAGCTTGCTCCATCCGATAGGCGGGACTAATCAAATAAAACCATCTAGCTAGGTAGGCAGGTTCCGCAATCTTAACTGAACAATCCAACCAGCCCTGCCCGGTCAGGGTGAAGGCATTCTTAAAAAGATGCCCAGTAGGCATTGGTGCAGATGTAAGAAAGGCTCCTTATTAGGCTAACAAAGGATGTTTATCAATGCACAATCGAGGCCTGTAATCTGAACTACTTTAGGTGAATGTTGGCTGGACGTTACTACTATCCCGGGCAACAGAGAGGGATTTCTTTGATTTGAGAATAGGCGGGTGTTCATGGGGAGCGTTTCTACCTACCCCTCAGCCCTATGCATGCACCGTGAGTGTTCAAGCAGGAGGGCCCTACTATTCTAAGGGCCAGTGAATGCAGAGGGTGCTGCAGTAGGGAACTTGAAAGGTGGTTTGGCTTTAAGAGTAATGTGTCGTGTCGTATGGTTATGATGCTCCAGTTGTTATGCCCATAGAATAGTAGGGAACCCTCCTTGCCCTTCCCTATTCTGTAGGGTAGGGGTTATTCTATATGTAACATGGGGCCCGGGGGCCCCTACAATTCCCCCTAAATAGATTATTCCCCCACATTATATAGGGAATCTATACCTTCCTTCCTTCTGGTACAGAGGGATGCATGCAAAGGGAGAATAATATAATAGTAGGGGCCCCTACTATTGAAAGGGGAAGGGGAAGACCTACCACTATAGCCACCTACCCCTACATAATTGGCTAGGTTAGGCGAGGGTAGGGGCCCCCTACAGTTCTATGGCAAGTTGTTAGGGCAGGTTGTTAGGCAAGGGGGCCCCATTTGGCCCCCTTCAGATTATTGTAGGGATAGATCAAATCCATCCTTCTCTCCTTGATATAGTTGCCCCCGGCGTCTCCTCAACTAGAGTTCCCACCCTCCCATAGCCTCCTCCCACCCCTAGGGCGAGCAGTCAATAACTATACCCCTACACTCGATAATTGCTAGAATTGAGCTAGCCTTAGAATAGTAGGGGCCCCTCCTCCAATTATAGTTGCATTTAGCAGTTCATTAATGACACCTGCTAGCCCCCCTCTAATTATTGTTGCTAGAATCGAGAGAATAGTAGGGGCTCCACTCGATAGTTGCCATTAATCAGACCCTACTTCATAATTCAAACTATAGGAAACTGCCCCCTACTATTCTAATGGGCAAATAGTAGGGTCCATAGAATTTTAGGGTGAGTAGTACCATAGAATTGCCATTTTTTTTATACCCCTATAATTTTATGGGCGAGCCGTGCCTATAGAATTGTAGGGGGAGGAACCTGCCAAGCTAAAATAGTTCTAGAATCGCATCACCCCATAGAATTGTAGGGGCCCTCCTCTAATTATAGTTGCCCAGCCCCATATAATTGTAGGGAATCAACCTGCAGTTCTAGTTGCTAGAATTGAGCGCCCTACTATTCGCCAGGGGCTAGAATAAGCAAAGAATAAGGTTGGGTGGGGCTCGATAGATAGACCACCCAGAATTAATTAACCTGTGGCGAGTAAGCCTACTTAATCAATCCCATAGAATTGCCCCTTTCTTATATAATTTGAGCAGCCCCATTAGAATTGTAGGGGCCCCCCTCCACTCGATAGTTGCTAGAATCGAGTTGAGCAGTTCATTAATTTAAACCGGGTACCTTCAAAATGAACTATACCACCCACCCCCCCCTCTATAGTAATTCCCCACACCCTACTATTCTAAAGGAATTAATGCGCCTTCCCTACAATTCTATGGGGGCCTCATCCTGCAATTCAAGTTGCTAGCCCGGCCGGGGGCTAGCCCCCCACTATTTTATGGTCCGCCAGGGGCTAGAATTGAGCTAGAATAAGGAGGGAGGGAATAGTTATTGTGTGCATTCATAGGGACTATAGTTAAGGAGAGTCTATCTCTAGCCGTATCAACCCATTACATTGCATTATTAGACAATGGTGTAGGCAATGGTTCATTCATCACCATCATCCTGCAGAGTGAGTACCGGCGCCTGTTATGCCTTCCATAGGTTGCCCAATGTAGAGAAGATATAGTCGGGTAGGGCCCCGATCCGACTATCCTATGGTAGACGAACAATGTTGGGCCTGAGTGAGATGGACTAAGGGTCAGATGTCTGCCATTCATTCATGTCTAGGGGCATAGGGGAGTGCCGATGCTGCTCACCAATAATAGTTCTCTATGGCTGGCTCCCCCTAGGCCTACTATATATAGCTCAGCTGCATTTATGCTTCCCTAAACACCATATAGGTATATAGGCTGATTAGAGAAGAGCGTAGCATCAACACCCATTGCCCCCATATATAGAGAGGCTTATTCTGAAGTCGAGTTGGGTTGGATTAGTTCTTTATCTGGGTTTGTGCCCCCAGGCTCCCAACATTCAACCTCGTGCCAACCAAATAGCCTACTATTCTAAGGTGTGGCGCTTGGATAATTATCTAAAAAGGGAAGAATAGATGTTCGTGGCCCAACCTAGCCTTATACTCCATTTGGGTTTGTGGGCTGAGTATTGAACCACACACTTGCAGGGCCGGGGGCCTATAGTTTGATTAGATTATTCCCTATTGTTTCTTTAGGCTAGGTGAACATAATTTAAGAAGAATAGAATAGGCCAGGTAGGGGGTTCATATTCTATATGTAACATGCCTTCTATAGCATCATTTCCCTACCCATAGCCACCCTGGTGTAGAGGAAGATGAACTAATAAAGTGATGGGGCCCACCCATACCCATGTTACCCCACATTTTATAGGGAATCTGGCAAGCCCTATCAATTCCCCCTAAACAGATTATTCCCTACTATTCTATGGGCATCGCTACCCCCTGCCGAATAGTAGGGAATAATCTATTTAGGGGGAATTGGGTGGGGCCTGGCGTCTCCTCCCACCCCGGGCCCTGCCAAATAGTAGGGTTCATATGCAAGGTGGCCCCTACTATTCTATGGCCCCCTACTCTTAAAGGGCCCTCTGGCACTATGATTGACAGTGGCTGCTCGATCTTAGGAATAACCCCCCTTTAGAATAGTAGGCGCCCCTTTAGAATAGTAGGGCGAATCATCCCCATCTACCTCCTCTGCCCTACTATTCTAAGGGCAAGGGTGAGATCGAAACTAGGTTATCGATTGGCCTTGCCCCAGTTCCCACCCCAACTACTCATTCTGTCACTAGTGTAGCTTCAAAATGGCATTCATTAGTTCATTAATGTGCCTGCTAGGAGAATAGAATAATAGGGGCAGATAGCCCTTTAGAATAGTAGGGGGCTAGAATCGATATAATAGTAGGGACCCCCTACTATGGCAAAGGGGTAAGGGCCCGGCAAGGGGAAATTATCACCCTGCTGCCATAGTGGCAGTGTGCATTCATGGGCCCTTACTATTCTATGGCTAGTCGGTCATCTCTCGACTTGCACCATTGATGCACTCTTCCCCCACCCTTACCTCGACCCAGAGCAGAGCCACCAACACTGGTGGTAGTCTATCTCGAAATTGTGGTGAAGCTTGGGGTCCGGTCTCTTTGCCTTCCCCAAAAGAGAGAATGAAGAGGTAGAGGTATGCTAGGGATAGGGGCCTAAACTAGAATTGAGTAGGGCCAGAACTAGAATCTAGTAGGGCCCCGGGGCCTCCAATGATGGCCGAGCCTCCTAGATGGCCAGGCCTCCTAAATTATCACCCTGTTGCCATAATGGCAGTGTGCATTCATAGGGCAACTCTAATGGAATCGGGGTGGCCGGTTGGTCAACTACCCAAACAAAGTGGCCAGTTGACTAGAGTATAGAACCCCTACAACTAGAGCATAGTACCACTACCCCTTTAGAATAGTAGGGGCCCCTTCATTTAGAACCACCTATAATTGGGGATAGGGGTGGGGACACTAAACTACCGATGAAGAGTCGTCTCACCGTCCTAGATTGAACCTTCTCTAAAGCCTCCTTATAAATTATAGGCAAAGATGGCCAACCCAAGGACAAAGATGGCCAGCCTGAAGATGAAGATGGTGGATTGAACAGGAGGGCCTCCCTAGGCAAAGACGGCCAGCCCAGAGACAAAGATGGTGGATTGAACTCCCTAAAGACAAAGACGATGAATTGAACGGGAGGGCCTCCCCTATTATAAGGGCAAAGGCAGTGGATTGAACCTTCTCCAAAGCCTCCTTATAAATTATAGGCAAAGAGTCCTATCTCCCCGGCCCGCCCCTACTATATTAGTTGTAGCGATACTATTGGCGGAGCCCTTTCCTTCCTATAGTGGACTCTACAGGCTAGAATAGTCTTGGCCCGCCCCTACCCCCTACCCTATATTTTGAAGGGTTAAGGGCTGAGGGTCTTATAAATCGGGATAGCATAGTCAGTCCCCCTACCTATAGAACTACGACAGATGAATGGAATGGCGAGCCTGAGTATATAGTTGGCCAGATTATCTACGGAACATGCCTGGTTCGAGTGCCCCACTAGAGAGCCCTCATGAATTACTAGGATAGGTAGGGCTATTCTACCACTAAGCTCTTCCCATATATCTATAGGGGTGCCCCTACCGCCACTATAGTTGGGGTTGGGTCTGCCCCTACCTTTATAGAGTTGCTCTTCCCAGATATCTATAGGGCACCGGTAGGGGGGCTGGTATAACTACTATAATGGATGGCCCCTATCTATACCAATATAGGGCAACCCCTATAGTTTAGTAGGGCCCTATCATCTACAGTGCTCAGAGCTTTCAAGTATGATCAATGAGAAGCAACTAGCTGATATGGAGGTAGGAGCTTTCAAGGCTGAAATCATCCGGATCTAGGATCAATAGAGCACATCATGGTTTAGTTCTGGGCCCCACTTTATTTCTGGGTGTTCCTATACCCTCGCGAATAGCAGGGGCGGAACCCCTACTATTTGAAGGGCCCTACCCCTACCCCTACTATTCTAAAGGGTAAAGGGCCCTACTATTCTAAGGCGGGGGCGGTCCATAAAATTATAGGGCAAATTCTTTTCATTTATCAGTGCCCTACTATTCTAAGGATGCGCCAAATTACCATACCCCCCCCAATAATAATTGTTGAATAGTTCTTTACTGACTAGCCTATAGAATGGTAGGGGCCATCTTTTAATAAGCTAGCTCATTCTAGCGGGCTGATGTAGCTTTACTGATTACTATAGCCTCCCACCCATGTTACGTATAGAATCGCCGCCCCAGCTGGGGCTATAAATCGTCAGAGTCCATTCTCTGCTTCATTGCCTACTATTCTAAAGGGAATCTAACTGTCCAGATTAATGCCACTTGCTAGAGTAGGGAAAGCAGGCTTATGTCATTAGTGTGGGGCCCCTACTATTCTATGGGATCAGCTTGCTAAAATAAGTAATTAATAAGCTTGCTAGAATAAGGGGGCGCGTGTGGGGATGGCCCTACTATTATAAAGGTGGGGGGTTCTATTGCCACCCACCCGGTCCCCACCCTGTGCATACCCAGGAATTCTAGATCACCCTGCAGAATAATTAAGCCCCACCTAGGGATCAAGCGCCTGTGATTGAGTAGCCCACAATTGAAGGTCTCGTTCTATCCTAGAAACAATGAGAAAGGTGCTTTGTTGCGACTCGGCCCCCTATCCATATCTCTAGGGCGAGAGGTTATCTGAAAAAAAGTTCAAAGAGGATAAAAAGAGGGGTTTTGTTTCAATATTATGTATGCTGGATGGATATTTTTGGATGAGAAAAGGAGCCTATTGGTGAAGACCCCAAGTAGTGTTATTCCATTGGTTATGCAAGTCGACTAACCAATGATGAGATACGGCAACGGCGGCTTCTGCATAGTGGTTGAATTGAAACGTACAGCTTGACAGAGTAGGTCCAGGGTCTTGTGTATCTCCAGCTTACTCATCTTTGCTCCAGCTTATTCATCTTTGCCTTCCACTCAAAACTACCTACTATTCTATGGCCCCTATGCCATAGAATACTAGGGCCCACATGATCATCAGTTCAGTCCCACTCTCGGTTCATGGGAATTAGATATAGGAATCACCCTCCCTGCTTCTGCCCTTCTTCATATTATTGCTTACGCCTTAAAATATAGGGCCTAGGGATTAGATATAGGCCCGCCATTCATTCTGATCAGGCAAGCCATGAGCCCATAAAATTTTAGGGGTTCGACCATGGGAAACTGGTTGGCCCAGGTAAGATCACTGTCCCAGAAATTTCTCTAGGTGGGAACTATAGGGACTCAGTGGTGTGTAGAGTTTTCCCCACAAAATAGTAGGGCGAGCGAACTATCTATGCAATCTAGAGAGGGAATCGATCGAGAGTTGATTTTAGTCTAGGGGGCATAGATACTCGGAATGCAGTATTTACTCTTATGAACAAATAGACATAAAGGAACTGAGAGCCCTACCTTTATAGTCAATGTGTATTCTGTCAATTCGGGATTCTAGAGGGGCTCCTATTCCTCTACCGGTTCTACAACTATTCGTATGTTCGGCTGATGGATCCAAATCACTACTTTAATGAAGTAGTTGAGAGCCTATAAATAGTAGGGCTGTTGCTCGATCATCTCTCCATGAATGGCCCTACTATTCGGCTAGGGCCTCACCCAGAGATCAGCAACGGCCCTACTATTTATAGGCAGTCTGTTCTTCTATCCCTGTTCGGGCCCCTACCTATAGAACTCTACAGGGAGCCTATCATTTACAGATAGGAACTTCTGGTACCGAGAGAGGAACTTGCGATCAAGCCCCCCCTACCATTAGAACTTGGCTACCCTCTCCCCTCTCTTATGCAATGGGCAATGGGGTATGAACCATACGGCTTCGTTTGAGACCATCTCTCTACAACTTATTATAGAGGGGGCAAACAAGTGCCTCTAATTTCTAAGGCCGATGAAGTCCTTGATCTGATTCTCTCCGTCCCTGAACCAACACACCAAGAATAGTTAGTTGCTTGGCCCTAGAGAAAGAACGTTTACTGCATGCCCCAGCTAGATATTCAGTGAACGGACGAGGTGGGTTGGGCCCCTATGATTCCCTCCCACCCGGCTAGCTGATTGGGGTGGGTGGGAGGCCCTATCTACCTATCTGGCAGACTAGAGGATATAGTTGAAAGAAAGGTGATAGTTTCATTACACACCCCATATAGAGAAATAAATACCTGACAGACAAATAGCAAACAACCAGACGGGCATGGCATCGAATGCCTTATTGATGCTGCACAGGAGCTGAAGCTTCACTTGACCCAGTGTACCTATCGGCCCCTATCTATACTGTACATGGGGCCCTCTCTATTTCCACTCTACTCTAGATGGGGCAAAGGTCGAGCATAGTTTGCAATGGATCCGGTCTAGATCGGTTGATCCACGCATCTCCACTACTACCATATACTAGAGATAGAGATGGTATATAGATAAGGTAGTCCCTTCCGGTATACCAACCATTATGGTTCATCGGGATGAAGAGGTCTCATCCGTTATATACGTGATATGACTAATTGTATCACAGGAATCGAAATCATAGCCGTCCCTATACCCTATATAATAGATGGCCCCGAGCGATAGGAGAGGAGATAGCTGGGCAGCTCTATATGACAGGGGGACATAAGTAAGTAACACCCCCCGGCCAATAGTTCTATCTCGGGGAGGCCTTCTTCTTTAGCCCAACCCCATCTAGAATCTAATATAGAGTCCCCCTAGGTCAACGGCCTTGGGGCCCTAGGTGGGGGACCCCTAGGCAACGACCCTAACTGACCCCCGGCATGTCCATCCCACCCACCCCTAGCCTAGAGAATTTACCCTATTGATGGAAAGGGGGGACCAATATATATATTTAAGGGGGGGGGGGGGGGGGCAAAAAAAATCTATATAGCTTCCAAAGCTCTTGGCAGATTAATAAAGAGGGGCCATAACTCCCTATATACATAAGAGGACTTCCCTCTCTCGCCTGCTCGACCCCAAGAGATATATGGGGAAGAGGAGGGAGAGGCACCCCTGGGGACTGCATTTGTGCTAATGGGGAGAGGGGCCCGATATGGCCGAGCCTTATCCATAGATGGGGCATTGATGCTCTCGATCGCTAACTGCCAGGGAATCGAGGACTTCCCTTTTCCTCGATCTTGTATATACAGATATGGCAATCGAGTGTTGCCTATGTCGCCTTGATGTCATATTATGCCTACTATTCTAAGGGGAGATGCCTCCATCCGTATTGCCTAAATAAACTATAGGGGGTATGCCCTTAGGTATGCCCATGCAGGGTGGCGATATATGCCTTAGGAGCCAGCTGGTCCCCAAAACATTAGAATTATCCCTTCTCTATATGGCATGGCCCACTGCCCCACTTTGAGGTCAGAACATAGGAGAGAGGAGATACACAGAATGCTAGATATGGGAAGCATCAATGAATGTATGGTTGGATCACTCGCCCCATAAAATTTTAGGGCACTCCGCTCCCCCTCTAGCAGGCAGATATCTTGTCATATAGGGTGCCCAAACTACATATCATTACCGAACAATAACGCAACTATCTAGAGTAGGCTCCCTATCCCTGTCCAAATATAGGTATTTCGGCCAGAGAGGGGACAGGAAAGATCACCCCTAATATCATGGAATGCCCCGATCAGACAGAAATGGATAACATTTCCCCAGTACCAAGCCCGCTTCCCCTGCTGCCTACAATCTCAATAGGCTGGTTTTGGGCCCCTGTATATGTATCTAGAACTCGCACCACCCAACCGACCTATTTAGATTGTAGGGATGCCCCCCCAATCTGGAGAATCCTTTATGGGATTAGATAGACTCAACCGGCCCTACAATTCTATGGGAGGGCGGTTAGTGTGGTTAAAGTGCATAAGGAATGGTTTGCTTTTGCCCCTACTATTCTAAGGCAATGGCTCGAGAAAAATGCGGTGGTCTATAGTGGTGCTGGTGTTCTCGAATAATCTGTTTGGGGGCCGACAATCGAGGAACTCCCTACAATTCTATGGGCCCAAAATGTGTGTGGGGATGGAACTATAGTTTCCCTCCCACCCTGCCCCCCCCTCAGATTAATTGTGGGAATCATAGGGTTCCCGGGCCAATCTAACCCCCCACCCATCCCCACACACACGGGCCCCACCTCTCAATTCTAGCGTGGGCCCTACAATTTTATAAGACCCCACATTATATAGGGAATATGGCAACTATATCTTCTTGGGGCCCCTCCTGCCCAACCCGCCACCTAAATAAACTATAGGGCGGGCCCCCTACACCATCATTCTATGGCAAGCATGTTACATATAGAAGGGACCCTCGCCCCTTAAAAGAATAGGTCGGGGCTCTATCCTACCCCATCCTAGCCCCCTACCCCTACCTATCCTACCCCTACCCCTATCGCCGACACGATGCAACGGTATTTCTGCATGCATAACCAGTGACCGACAGTGAACTCACTAGCCACCTTGCATGCAGACTGCTACCGACTTCCCCTACGGGGCCTTCTACCTAGCCTATCAAAGTATCATTGTCCCTACGGTGTTGGGGGAGAGTGGCCGAGTGGTTTAAAGCGATAGACTATAAATCTGTTGGAGGTTTTCTATGTAGGTCCGAATCCCGCCTCTCCCATACCCATAGATGTGTGTGTTCCAATGATGCCCCCCTATTCCATAGTTCGGGTGGTAGTTCCTTATTGCAGGCCCCGATTATTATAGATAGTTCAGCCCTACTATTATATCCCCACGAATATAATATAATATAATATAATAGTAGGGGCTTGCCTAAAAGGACCCCTTTTATGGCCTATCATTTTATGGGGTACCCGACCCCTTTTATGGGCCCTACCCTACACACCGAGAACATCCATATTTTTGGCATAGGCCACTTTAAATGGTTGGGAAGCCCTTTCAATAGTTTAAGCAGTTGATCCAGTAGTGGAGTACCTAGTTATAGGCACAGTTACAGCATAAGATTCTGCCCCCCCTATCCTTAACAATTATAGGCTCGCCTAGCCCTTAGGCCCCTACCCTCCGTCCCTAAATAGATTATTGATTATTGATTATTGATTATTGCAAATTCTTCTATGGCCCCTTTCCCCATAGAATAGTAGGGGTAGGGCATTGACGCCTATAGAATGGTAGGGTCGGTCATATTCTATATGGAATATAGATGGGCAAAGCAGCACTCGACCAACTAACTATACATCTATGGCAGGAAGCTGAGGTCATCCCTTGATTCATCAATTGAGTGCCCCACATGTGGATATAGAGAGGGGGCCCTCGCGTCGACCATCTATAGTTCTCTATAGAGATAGAGGGGACCTAAAAGGCATGTAGTTTGTGGAGTAGAGATAGGGGCAGATAGAGGTATGGGGCCCAACTATAGATATCAATGGATAGCCGCCCCCAGTGTAGATATATCCTCTTGGGCTAGAGCTAGATATATAGGGTAGGGTTCTCCCGACAACAAATTGATTGAATCTTTCCTTAAGGCTTGGTATCGGGGTTAAGAGAAGGATTTAGTAGCAAAATAAGTACTCAGGGCCCCCTCCCCTCAAATTCTATGGCTATGGGCTAATCTTCCTCAATTCTATAAACGGGGGGCGGCCCTGCATTTGCACCACCAACTAGATTCGCCAGGGCCCTACTATTCGCCCGTAGGGCCCACCCTACATACCCAACTATAGTTGTAAGGGTGGGAGGGAGCTATAGTTCATAGTCGGAGGTAGATTTGTTGCCCTACCCTAAAATTCTATAGGCTTATTGTAGACACCTAAAAATCCTTTAAAAAATAAAGTATTTTTATTTTTTGAAAAAAATACCTAATGACATCATCATTTATTAATTAATTATTTAATTAATTAATTAATTAATTTTTATGCCATTAAATCCCTTAATCTTAATTAAAAATATTTAATTAAGGAATCCCTCCCAAAAATGTTTAAATCTTATTTAAACATTATTTCCTTATTTATTAATTGTTTAATTAATAAATTGACCAAAAATCCTAAAATAAATAAAAAATTTATTTTTTGCCCAAAACTTGGCCAATTTCCTTATGACCAATAACCTCTTCCAAAATCTTCTAATCCTTCTTTAATTTTGATTAAAGGCTAATCCCATCATTTCCTAGCCCTAATCCCAACTCAAAATATTTAATTAAGATTAAATATTAATCCTCATGTTTATTAAAAAAGTTTTAATATATATCTCCTCAACCCAAACCCTTGAAATAAATAAAACTTTATTTATTTCCTAAAAATCTAATTTATCCTCATCCTAAGAAGTTCTAGACTCTTCTAGAAAGTCTTCATCCTCATCCTAGGAAATTCTAGACTATTCTAGAAAGTCTTTATCCTCATCCAAAGTCTAGACTCTTCTAGAAGATGTCTTTAAACCTAATCCTAATCCCCTCCTAACCTTGTCACATTCCCTAAACATGGGTTAAGACTTACTAACCCAAGCCAAAAGTTAACAAATATCTCCTCCTTCACCCACCCTCATTAAATGCCATCCACTTGCCTATCCCTAAGCTAATTCTAAACCATCCTAATCCATCCTCTAATCATTTTCACAAGCCTAATCAAGCTTAAAACCCTCCTAATCAAGTCCAAGTCGAAATTGCTCTCATCACCCTCAAAATATCTCAACCATAAAACTTTATGAAGTCCACTAGGCCATAAATGACTCGTCCAAGCCCTTTTATTGCTCTTACAAGTCATTATGAGGGTCTTTATGAAGATTTTATCCCTTGAGCCTCCTTTGTTGACTCATCCTTCCCCTTTCCTCCATCCTCTCACCATGTCACATGTGTCACTCCCTGATTGTTTGTAAGGAAGCACAATCCATGTGCTCTCCTCTCATGCAATCTGAGCCTTCTATGAGCTTTTTCCCATCCTTGCATCTTAGCCCTCAATCCCTCAAGCCTCTTTCCTATAAATTGGATCCTTCCCCTTTGCAAAATAACACAATCCATAAAGTAAAGTTATAATGCTATTTTGAGAGCCAAATCCATACTAAAGCCATCTATCGACACCAAAAATCCACAATCATCCATTGAAGCCTTTGGAAGCATATTGAGCATACATCCTATCCGTTTAGATAAAGCCACTCAACAAGAGAGCTTCTCATTGAGAGAGCCCATTAATGGCTCATATTTTCAATTGAGAGCTCATCTTAGTCTATCTTGAAGTTTATGAATTTTGTTTAGTTTGTAGAAGCTTTATTTAAATTTGGTTTCTATTAGCATACTAACATTGCTCATATACATTTTGGCACGCCCGGTGGGACCCCGCATGGGTCATCTTCATTATCTTTTTTAGTCAAGTTTTGTATGTCATTTGCTGATTTTGGCTAATTTTGCTTGTTTTTGTGATTGGTAGGATTGTATAAATTGGTTTTGTAGGTCCACATTAGCATGAAGAAGACAAAGGAACTCATAGTCTATCTCATAGTATTTGCAAATTTTTCAAGCTTATAGGTGGACAAAGCACTTGGAATTCTTCTTCCTCTTCTTGTCTATATTTTTCTTATTCCATCTACTTCTTCTTCTTCTTCTTGTGGGAGATCATGGCCTTTTTTTTTTAAGGAATCAAAATCATACACACTTATTTTTAGTGCTTAAAATGAACCCCCAAATCATACTTAAATTCATTGAAAAATTAAAAATTTGCAAAAAAGAAAAAATCTTTTAACAAGTGAAACTAAACCAATCTAATCATTTGCATCCTTGCAACATCAAGGTTTTAGATGCATTCATGCAAAGTTAAGAACACTTCATATTTGGGAATTTAAAAAGAACTTCAAGTTTCCATTTCAAAAGGTTGAAAATCAACACTAAGTGCACACTAAAATCTAAATCAAACTCAAAGCATCAATCAAGGATAAAATGAACCTCATTTGCAAATATGTTAAAGTTCTTTTAAAAATATCAAGAAAACTAAGAGTCCTAAATGGTTGCCAAAATTTTCCTAAAAAGCTTTGTTATTTGTTCCAAACAAATGTCTTGTTGCAAAATCTTGAATGTTTCTTAGGTTTTTTATGCATCAAAACAATCTAGGAATATCATTTTTGGGCTTAAAACATGCAAACTAGAACACAAAATCTTGAATGAAAAGCAAAGTCCAAAGAGTCATTTTCACTTTTGAGTCCAAAAACAATCTTGAATGATCTAAGGTTAAAACAAAGCACTTCAAAGTTCTTAAAACAACACACAAAATCTCAATCTTGAATGCTCAAAGGAAAAAACTTGAATGTTTAATCACTTGTCTTTGAATGCATGTTGCTAAAATCACTCTTGAGTGCCATGGATTAAAATCAAAGTTTATTTTTCTATGAATGCATGATTAAAAAAACAAATCCAATCTTGAATGCCATAGATCAAATAATCATCTTTTGGAGCATAAAAAGAATCTACATTTTTGTAATCTTTTAAGTTATAAAAACAAATAAAAATGCTTTGAGTGAGTTTGTCGTTGGACTCACCCTCTTTAATCACCCATCAATTTAACCATTGGTTGCAATCTTAGTGCCATCTATGGGGATGGGTCTACCTAAGAGGGTGTTAAGTGCTCCACGCAAATCAAACTCCACTCACTTGGGTTTTTAGTGGTTTTTCTAAGTTAGAAAATTCCTTGAATGCGAATTAATCTCACTCACACTTCATTTGGGCATAAAAATTGGACAAATCTTGACGTAGAGGGCCTCCGGGTGCGCGCTTGACAAATCGAGTTTCACATATCTTTGTTTTGGGCTTAAAACAAACTCACACTCAATCTTGAATGCCTAACAATCAATGAACATCGCATGGTTTTGACGCATTTTCAATGACGCTCGCATTTCTTATGTTGATGATCTCTCGACTTCCATTATGCTAACGACGCTGTCAAATTGGAATGAACATTGTATGCCATAATCACAAGTGTCTTCAATCATAGCTTACAAAATCTAAATCATCAATTGGAATGAATGCGTGTCTTTTAAAGCCCAAGATCATGTATGTGGTCTTGTTTTACACTTTTTAGGAGGCCTGCTTGGGGATTTCATCACCCCTTGGGATGACCTCAACTCCAGCGTTCCGGCGGAGTATAAAAATTGGGAGGTGAATCCAAAGACACCTCTCTTGGAATCAAGATTTTGTCACTCGGGCTAAGCCTCAAGGAACTTTATACCCTTGAGAAGTGAAAGAGGAGAAGTGGGTTACCGCTCCTCTCAGTTGTGTGACATCTTTTTGGTTTCATCTACAGATTTGGGCCTCACGTACCTTGTGTATATCGAGGACTCCCTAGCTAAACCAAATTTCATCCTTGTAGAAAGCTTCCTAGGATGTTGGTGTGTTTGATGTGCTTGCTCCAAAACTTTTGCCTGCTTGTTTGTTCATAGCTTTTGAATGAATGTTTGCCAATTTTGGTCAAAATCTCAGAAAAGCAAAAATCTCCCAACTCAAGGCATACTTAGCGTAGTCACTGCCTTATCAAAAAATCATCCAAGCTCCCCCGATGCAACCGAATCTATCTAGTTCTTTGCCTTAGAACAATCCCAAATCCAAAGTCCATCCAAATCATCCCCCCAGCCAGCTAGCAACCCAATCCAAAATCACCCAAGCCTTTAAAGAGTTGTTGTCACTTTTCTAGATTTTGCTATCCAATCAATCCTACCAATCAACCAATCTCACCGAGGTTATCCCTTTGACAGAGCATTGTCTAGGGTAATCCAGCTTTGTCACTTGTATCCCTCATCACCTTGATCTAAAGGTTGGGATCCACAAGTGGTCAATCTCGTGTCATGCCATAGGATCACTAGTCTATCCTTAAGTTGACACAATCACCACGAATCCTACACATAGGAAAGCAAAACTCTCACTTTTTGATAGCATACCCTTGAAGTCTTCCACCCACAAGAAAGACAAAAATCTCCAGCCAATCCTCCTTAGGTCTATCATATAGCTTTGACTCTCCCTAGGAAATCTTTCATCAGCCAATCCAAAATCCGTGCTTAATCCAAATCCAACCATGAGCTTCCGTGTTCATCCATATGCAAGACCCCATCCCCATCAAACTCATCATCAAAGCATGAAGTACCAATCCTATCATGATGTGTTTGGTCGCATTGTCCTTGCTCCCGCCACCTCCTATTCCAATGATGATGAAAATCTTGTTGACTATGACGGGTATATTGAAAGCCTTAGAAACATTCCCCCAAGCATCCCCCAAAATCCAAGAGTTATTCCAAACTATCTAGTCATGCCATATGATATTCCAGCTTCCCCACCATCACCCCATCAACCAAGCTTCCAATCTTCCACCCCCATCACACTAGCTATTCCTGTCAATCCACCTCCACCTTCAACACACGAGTCTCCAAGGAATCTCCTAGAGGAAATACAAGAAAAGTTGCCTCCAACAGTCAATAAGCCATGTCATCTAATCCAACCATGTGAAGTAGTCAGTGATGAAGCTTCACCATCTATAATATCACCTCCATCTCCCATAGCTATCATCCCCATACCATCCATCAAATTGCTTAAAATCCTTCCACTTCCCACAAGCATCAAAATCCCACCACCTGTCAAATCCCTCCAAATCCTATCCACATCACCTCCAAGCATTTCCCAAATCTCTCGTAATGACCCTTATGCATCCATCTTCTACTCACCCGTCTCCACTATTGAATCTCCCATCTATCCATCCACTGCCTTTGAAGAATCCATCCCTTCACCTCCTATCGCACCATCCACTCCAAACCAATCCTATCAAGATCCTGCCCAAAAGCATGTTGACATCCCCCAAAGCATAAATGAAGATATCATCATACCATGTCTTCCATCCATAGTGTAGTCACCATTTCCTCCATCTCCAAAACCTCGAGCCATATCTCCTCCACTACAAGATATCTTGTCATCCCACCAGCTACATCAAGATCCTATCCTTCCATCTCCCCCGCTCCATGCTTCCATCTTACCACCTATCCAAGCTATTCCACCATCTATAATCTACCCTCTTGGTTCACTTACATTCATCCATGGTGTCCCTCTCTTAGCAGAAGAATTAAGAACAGTATCTCCCCATTGCAATACACCTAATAAATCACTTCTACCATTTTCTGCAAGCAAAAAGTTTCCTCAACTTGTTCAAATGCTCAATCGATGGCATTATCAAGGTTAAGGTTTAGGATCACAAGAGCAAGGAATCAGAGAGCCTATTATTGCACAAAAAAAATCTAGGATTTCATGGTCTTGGATATGTATCCAAAGGCTCACCATCTAAAGGTGTTGGTACACCACACCCCCAAACCAAGCCTATCTCCAAGCCCACCATGCCAACCTCCCATCACTCCTTCAAGAAATCTTCTGTCATCCCCCCTCCACATTCTTTGCAACCCAAAACAACCTACCATATCCCCCCTTCATCCGCTAAATCCATTTTGGGTCCCTATGTCCCAAAATCTACCATCCTCCATCCTCCTATTAACCATCATAAAAATCCTATTACTTCCATTCCTATGCAAGATCAACAAAGGCACATATTAGGGCACATCATCCATCATCATCCCCCTACATGCTCTTTCATATCCTCTCCATCTCACAAAGCTTCTCCTAACCATCTTCCCAAAGTTTACCACAACAATTTGAATGCCAATTTCAAAATGCATAAAGCTAAAAATCGAAATCCTAGGCAATCATATGTCTATTCTAAAAGACATACTCCAAAAAGGCAAAATCCAATCAAAGAATGCAAAAAAATGCAAAAGCCTATGAAAAGAAAATCCAAAACCATGTGGATCCCCATGAAAAAAGTTGAAACCCAATGCATAATGGCATCCACCATTGCTAATCCCCCATCTAGTGACTCATGTCCCCCATCTCCTAACTCCATCTTGGGTGCCTATATCCCCAAGCACGTTTCCACAAATCCTCCATCACGCTCGCATCTACCATCTATCCCCCATATGCTCTTTTCACACCCGTCCCAACATGTGCCAATGTTGCTCTTGCAAGCATCCCCATCTCATGCTCCTTTCCAGCATTTTCATCCCTCCATCTCCTACCATCAATCCCATCTAATCCGATCTATTGCATAAATCACACATCCAGTGTACCAACAGCTAGCAAAAAAATTGAACATTCCAATAGCCAGTGAAAAATCCCAAAAAAGCCAAAATAGCTGAAGAAAGCCAAAATCATTCCAGCTAAGTCCAAAGTCAAAAAGTCAAGAAAGAAAAGAAAAATAAAGCATCCACTGGTGAAAACTTGGCAATTCAAGTGCCTTGGACAAGTACCATGATGAAAACTTGGCAAACAAGCGTCATGCGTAATCCCGCCATCCCCAGCTTAGCCTATCACCCTCATGCTTTTGGTCATCTCTTGACATCCAACTCCATCTTCCAATCTATCCACCTATCCTCCATCCTCTAGCTTCCATCTCACACCATCCACTAATCTTATGCAGCTTCAGCCAGTCATCTCAGCTATCATCCATCTCCCTAGCCCCTTCTGCTTTTTCCATCCTAGCTTCAATCCTATCACATCCATCATAAGACCTCCTTCCGCATGTTATCTTCTGATTGGGGGCACTATATTCCTTGGAGATCTTGTCTTGTCCATCCTCCCTTGTCATTGGTATCTAGCTCTAGACTATCCTCATGCAAACCCAATGTCATCTCTTTATATCCATCATAATCCTAGCTATCTACCATCCTATCCAACCATCTCATCCTGCTCCTCTAGCTATCCTTGGTCACAAAATCTCTCATCATCATTGGATGCATCCTGCCAAATCCATATCTTTTGCTATCACCCCACCCTTAGCTTTTGCATCTTGCACAACATCGAACCATCTCGCTATCCTATCATCCTAAGCTTTTGCCTGCTTGTAACTATCTTGGTCAGCTTTAGCTTGTAAATATCTTGGTCCGTCAGCTTATACATTCTCTTTAGCTTAGTACCATTGTATCTATCTAGCTTTTTTGTCAGTTTCTCCTTGATCAGCATCTTGCACACATCGCACATCTTGGTTAGCTATTCCAATGCATCCTTTAGCTAGATCTCCTATCACCAAAGTGTTATCCTTCTTATTTCAGCTTGCCAGACGCATCACTCATCCAGAACCACCAACTTAGGTGCTCTCCGATAGGTCCTTGTAGGATATAGCTTTCCTCATGTCTGATCTTGGTCCGTTAGTACCTCATCCTACCCATCTCATTAGCAAATAGTTCTCTTTTGGATTTTTGCTTTCTTTTGATTTGGACTCTTCCCTGTTGGGTCTTGAAGTATCTTTTCCAAACAATCTCCTTGTTCCCTCCTCAAGGTTGCCACGATCTTCTATATCATGGTATGCTGAGAATGGGGCAATTAGAGTGTAAGGTCTTGATCAGGTCTTTCGTTTGTTTTTCTTTTCTGCTTGTGGGTTCTCCAGTGTCATTTCCATGCTGCTTCCTCTAGGATTCATGTGTGATGCTGGGGCAATCCTTGCGTGTTTGTTTTGAGTTAGTTTGTTAGTCCTTTGGATGGTTGGTGAAAAGGCCTTGATGTTCTTGGTAACCTTGGCAATTAACCAATAGTCCTATAGAAAATCTAGTGCTCAACTACATGGTGGTACTTCTCTTTGAAGTATCCCCCCACTCAAAAAGCTTCAATAGTTTTCCTTCATCTCCCTTATCCCCCATCCATATCCAACATCCGTCTCTCCTACCCCAGCTTATGCATCAGTATCTTTGTGAATCACTCATCACTCTTAGCTTTAGGGATCCACAATCCTAGTCTTAGGGATCCACCAATCCAAATCAATCCACCAAGCCTCACCTTTCGAGATCCACAATCCTAGTCCTAGGGATCTCCGAAACCCATCTTCCACCAATCTGACTCTTTGAAATCCTGTTGCATTAGCTTTATAATCCCCTCATCCATCTCCCTATCCTGGATTCCTTTTTATAGCGCCCTGCTCCTTCATCCTCCACCTTCCCTAAAGTCTTAAGCTTGCTTCCTCTTGTGCATCTGATTCTCCTTTATCATTCTCCCATAGTGAGAGTTTGAGCTAATTCAGCCCCTTCTCTTTGCCAATCTGAGTTTCCTTGCTCATCCAAGATTCTTGTACTTTTCAAGAAGTCATCGAGCCTTGCTTTCTCTCCCCACTGCCTTCTTGAGGGGGCATCTCACAGTCCATTCTCTCCTCTTCTGCTCTAGCCTTGGGCATCTTATTTTCTTATCTTTGATGCCATGCCACTTGCGGCATCACATCAAAGAGGGGCAAAATGTAGACACCTAAAAATCTTTTAAAAAATAAAGTATTTTTATTTTTTGAAAAAATACCTGATGACATCATCATTTATTAATTAATTATTTAAGTAATTAATTAATTAATTTTTATGCCATTAAATCCTTTAATCTTAATTAAAAATATTTAATTAAGGAATCCCTCCCAAAAATGTTTAAATCTTATTTAAACATTATTTCCTTATTTATTAATTGTTTAATTAATAAATTGACCAAAAATCCTAAAATAAATAAAAAATTTATTTTTTGCCCAAAACTTGGCCAATTTCCTTATGACCAATAACCTCTTCCAAAATCTTCTAATCCTTCTTTAATTTTGATTAAAGGCTAATCCCATCATTTCCTAGCCCTAATCCCAACTCAAAATATTTAATTAAGATTAAATATTAATCCTCATGTTTATTAAAAAAGTTTTAATAAATATCTCCTCAACCCAAACCCTTGAAATAAATAAAACTTTATTTATTTCCTAAAAATCTAATTTATCCTCATCTTAAGAAGTTCTAGACTCTTCTAGAAAGTCTTCATCCTCATCCTAGGAAATTCTAGACTATTCTAGAAAGTCTTTATCCTCATCCAAAGTCTAGACTCTTCTAGAAGATGTCTTTAAACCTAATCCTAATCCCCTCCTAACCTTGTCACATTCCCTAAACATGGGTTAAGACTTACTAACCCAAGCCAAAAGTTAACAAATATCTCCTCCTTCACCCACCCTCATTAAATGCCATCCACTTGCCTATCCCTAAGCTAATTCTAAACCATCCTAATCCATCCTCTAATCATTTGCTCAAGCCTAAGCAAGCTTAAAACCCTCCTAATCAAGTCCAAGTCAAAATTTCTCTCATCACCCTCAAAATATCTCAACCATAAAACTTTATGAAGTCCACTAGGCCATAAATGACTCGTCCAAGCCCTTTTATTGCTCTTACAAGTCATTATGAGGGTCTTTATGAAGATTTTATCCCTTGAGCCTCCTTTTTTGACTTATCCTTCCCCTTTCCTCCATCCTCTCAGCATGTGACATGTGTCACTCCCTGATTGGTTGTAAGGAAGCACAATCCATGTGCTCTCCTCTCATGCAATCTGAGCCTTCTATGAGCTTTTTCCCATCCTTGCATCTTAGCCCTCAATCCCTCAAGCCTCTTGCCTATAAATTGGATCCTTCCCCTTTGCAAAATAACACAATCCATAAAGTAAAGTTATAATGCTATTTTGAGAGCCAAATCCATACTAAAGCCATCTATCGACACCAAAAATCCACAATCATCCATTGAAGCCTTTGGAAGCATATTGAGCATACATCTTATCCATTTAGATAAAGCCACTCAACAAGAGAGATTCTCATTGAGAGAGCCCATTAATGGCTCATATTTTCAATTGAGAGCTCATCTTAGTCTATCTTGAAGTTTATGAATTTTGTTTAGTTTGTAGAAGCTTTATTTAAATTTGGTTTCTATTAGCATACTAACATTGCTCATATATACTTATAAGGGGGTAAGGGGGTGGGAGGCCTCTACTATTCGTCAAGGAAGTTTGTGTTCGCCTCTGTCTTCTATTCGAGAAATTGCCCACCAACCCTGCTGCCCCACAGAGATTGATGTTCGAATCCTCATTTTTGGATGGACAAGGGCGAGAGATCGTTTGGGCTTTACATTATTTAATTCTTGTCCATATGCCCTATGACATAATGGCATCTCCCCTGGCTTGAACCGATCAATGGATGATGGAACAAATAGGATCAGATCCACACCAACAGAAAGACTCTTCCGCATACTAACTACACCTGCCCTAGCACGGGGTTTCTCTGGTCGGCTTTTTTCGGTGTTCTTATCCTAGTTCCATGTTTTAAATAAAGATATGGGGTGGGGATATTATTGACTGGCCCTATCTCTGAGAACGATGGCCTACAATTCTATAGGGCGTATATAAGAGGTGGACAATAATCTGCCCTTAAAAGAGCAGGGGTAGGGCACCCTTAAAAGAGTAGGGGTAGGGCGATCGAAGTGGGACCTACGAAAGCTCTTTCGGAGCAACCAGAATTATAAGATAGGCAACCTAAAACTCAATCAAACTACCCACCTTAAGGACCAACCTTGCTCTGGAGCCATCATTCCTCTTTGAGGTAGTTCACAAGAATAAATAATATGAAAGGTGAAATCTAATTGATCGCTGGGATGTCCCCCCCTCACCGATAGTAGAGAGGTGAACACAATAACCTGGGAACTGGGCATTCTATCCTATTATTGTATTATAAAGTGATGGCTTCGATCGATCCAATGGTTACTCAACTTGCCCTACAATTTTATAGAGGCAAAAGTAGAGCCCCCTAGAATTTTATGGGCACTCCCACCCCGCCATTATTTTCATAGGGCACTTGCAGGGTGGGCGGGTGGCAGGCCCCTACTATTTTATGGCTAGTCGGTGGGTGGGAGAGGAACTAAGGGTGAACATAAATCAATCAAATTGATCCACCTTTTATCCACCTACTCGACTGTAAAGCCCCTATTGGTTGTGGGTTCGCTTCAAGCATTGTGCCTTCGAAATAAAGATATAAAGAATCGTAGTTTGCTTTACCAGAGAGGGACTTATGTGACTCGACCTTCCATTGGTTGGCTCGTGCGTGAATTGCTAGATATTCCACTGAACCATCACCTTTTAGGATAGGAATGAATGAAAGCCGGCTAGAGTCATCCCCAGCTTCTTATATCAAGCAGGCATTTGCCCCCTGCATGTAGGGGGTGGGGCCCAGGAGGATATAGAGAAGGGGCTGAAATGACAATTCAAGCTTATGCTGGAAATGAAGCTGTAATAGGATCAGTATCTCTATAGCCCCCATGCATTATTGTCACCACATCCCTAAACTTAAGAAAGAACTGAACCCATTAGCTCGACCGACTGCATCTACCCTTTTCATGTGTCCAAATCAGAACTATAGAGCGAGCAAACTCAGAAGCCCAGAGTGAACCAACCCAGTTGGAAGTGCCGAGCAGAGCCAGCCAGTCGATCGAATGCTTGAACCTACTAATCCCTACTCCCCCCACTGTGGTTCCTTCCATAAGTCAAGGAGCTAGAACCAACCCTAGGCCCCCAGATTTGAAGTCTTCACAGCCTTTGGTTTTGTCCCCAAAAGTTGACCAATGCAAAACCTAAGAATAGAGGAACAAAAATGTAGGGGAACTGCTGGCACAGTCATGTGCATGGTACCATCAGTCGTATCCACCCCTGAACCTTTAAATGTTGATTGTAAATGACAGTTCTATTATTGTCCCTCTAAGGCAGGTGGATAAGACCAATCCCTTGGTCCAGATAGACCTTATAATAGTAGGCAATTCCTATAGGCAGGAGAATGAGATTTGTTCCAAGCTGTCGTTGTTTCTCCTCTTTCCCTGATCGATTTTCTCGACCGCCCCTGACATGGCCGACCTCTGACATAGTCGACCCCTGCCATTTGTAGCTTCCTGCTCCACTCAAAAATATTCCCCTATCATTTTATGGGCGGCTGGACAATAAAGACCAAGGAGTCACAGTTCTCGCTTGGCCCTAATGCCTATACTTCTCTTCCCTCTCCCAATTCCAAAGGCCGGTGGGATGAGGGCTTTTTCCTACTCTCCCCCCATCTGGTTTATGCACCACGTCTGCACCAGCACTCCCCTTTTCTTGCTGACTCATCCGACCACCCGCCCCATAGCTGACCAACCATATAAATAGTTGAGGGGCGCCAATGGGCGGGGCTAGGGATATTATGGGGTGGGAATAACTAGGGATGGTGACAGTGAATCTGAGACTGCAGAGGGATCCATCGTATCATTAGAGTGAGGCCAAAAGAGATAGACACAGGTGACTTTGTTTGCTCCAGATACCCAAACCGATGGTTAGTGGTTTACCTGAAGGAACTGAAGGCCCTACAATTCTCGGGGCCACCCCATTGTTTCTATAGGCTATAGGCACATTACCGACCTTAGGGCATGCCCTTACTATTCGACAAGTTCTCTGTTGGTTTACCTAAAGGAACTGAAGGTAAGGGATAAACTTACTACACATTATCATGAAGGTTCTAAAGTTCCTCGCATTACCGCACATTATCATGAAGGCCCGTAGGGGCTAGTTGGAAGAAGGGGCCAAACGTGTCCCTTACCGTAACATGCAACTCTGTAGAAACAACGAAAATAATTGCAGGCCATTAGAATAGTAGGAATAACCTGTTTATGCAGGGGCCCTACTGGATCTGCCTATTGCCATGGCCTACCCTACTCTAGCCTATAATTTTATGGGTATGGCCCCCCTATAATTTTATGGGTAGATTATTGCCCCCTAAACAGATTATTGCCTACAGGGGGTGGGAAGATTTTTTTTGCTATAGGCATGTTACCCCACATTATATAGGGAATTTTCCTAAAGAAACTATAGGCCTACTATTCTATTATTGCCCTACCCCTACTATTTTTTGAAGGGAAGGGTTGCCAGTCTGGCTCCAACTAGAGTAGTTCTGGTGAAGCGACCCAATTTTTTTGGGAATAATAGGATAGTACTAGTAGGGCATATCTCCATTTTGAGAAAAGTTTGGCGCAGTTGTTGTAGGTTATTATCATGACCTGCGGGCTGGTTGTTCCTGGATCGTACTGCAGCTGCCATAACACTAGATCAACCCCCCCGCTGCCTTAGCCCAACATCATGGGTTTCAAATTTTCCTGTAGGGCTCGACCCCCATGCACAACTACAGCAACTTGTTTCATCCCACCCTGACTATGCAACTATAGCTCCCTGCATCTGCACCACCCTACATTGGGAAACTATAGTTCTGGGGTTGGGTGGGAATATAAGTAGTGGGAATCTGCCCTACGTGCATGCAGAGGTTGGGGCAACAGGGTGGGAGGAGATGAGGCACCCCCTACATCGTAACAACTTATCATGTATAGAATCGATTGTCCTACTATTCATAGGCCTGCCCAACAGGTTCTTCATTCGGGGAGCCTCTATAGATAGTAGGGTGATTGCCCTACTATACATAGGCCTAGAACCAATGAGTAGTCCAAAACCCCCCAAAAATATTTTCTATAGGCACTCGGGCCTGAAGAGCTTCTAACCAATATTGGTTAGGCATTCAATGCCCCCCAACATCTTTTCCCTGAATGGGACGAAGATGGGGAAGAATGGAGGAGAGGTCATATGGTATGGCCCTATCATTTTATGGGGAAGAAACAGAATAGACAGATGGCTAAGGCCCATAAAATGATAGGGCACAATTCTCTTTTTTCCTTTTTGATGTATCAGACCACTGCTTCCAGTAACTAGAGAACTCTAATACAAGAGAAGACACAACACCGACATTCTATATGAGATTCTTGCTCTTTAGTCAGGCGATCTGCCGCCTGCCCCATAGGCACAGAAGGACCGAGGCAGATTGCATGTAGACTCACGGTCTCACGGTATCTTAGTTTGGTTTAACCCGTTGGGTGGGCGGATAGTCATTCAAAGATCATAGGAAGGGATAGCCCTACTATTCTAAGGCTCCCTACAATTCTATGGGCAGCTCTGTTCCTAAACCCGCATCCTGTTCCCAAACCCGCATTCGGTTCCCTAACCGCTCTCCTGGGCATATTGGGATGATTATTAGGGAAATGGGTGTGATAGAATTGTAGGGCCTATAGAATGGTAGGGGCCCAACTATATGAATGAAAAAAGGGCAGCCTATAGGGAGGGCTAGCGGGCTAAAATAATGAAGAGGTATATTAGTTGCCGGGCAACAACTTATTAATTAGGGGGATTGGGGGGTAAGGGGGTGGGATGATTCTTTCATGATGAAAAGAAGCTATTGGCTATCAGGATAGATAAATAAGAACAGAAGGAGAGTGAGGGCATTGCCCTACAATTCTATGGGGGCGTGTTTAAGAGGGTATTTAAGGAGGGCGTTGAAGTCCAACATCTTGACTAGTCATAAGGAAGGTGAACCAGTCCTACAATTCTATGGGCATCCGGGATGACTCCCAATTAGAAGATTAGGGCCCATCCACATATATCTCTCCACTTATTTGAACTCAATATTGAGCTATTGTTAGAATTGACTTAAGGAAGGAAGCCCTTTTATCCTTTATTCGTATCTGCCTTGGCGAATAGTAGGGGTTAGAATAGTAGGGTGCCAGTAGCATGAACTTTTAGCACATTACCTGACCATTGGAAAGATGGCGAACGTATGAAGGCGAACGCTACCTTAGCCCACCCACTTGAGAATTGGATAGATAGATTGGTTGGAAAGGAAGTCATATTGGTTGGAGAGATGGATGGTCACGGGTTCTCACTTCTTTCTAGTGGGATGATTCCCAACCCAATTAGAAGAGTAGGGCCGATATGAAGCATTGATCAAATCCGATATGCAGCCCCATTAGAAGAGTAGGGCCAATATGAAGCATTTACCAATAGAATGAGGAGAAGACTGCTACGGGCGTCTAGACTACTAGTATGAGCTCATTAGAGAAAAACTCAATACTACGAGCTAATGGCATTCTTTAGATATTATGGCATGTTACGTATAGAATCTAGAAATGGACCTTAGAATAGGGCACTTCTCTTGAGCTATCGACCTATAGAATGGTAGGGCCGCATCTAGATTCTCTACCCTTATCAGGGAAGGGCCCTGCACGCACCTGCACTACCATTTTGCTTGCAGGCATATAGAATATGAACCCCCCTGAATGCATGCACAATGCCTATCCTCGCCCCTGCATTCTGGCATATCCTCAGCCATCTCGATAACTCACATAAAAAGGTCCCCATTAGGGCTAGCCATTGCCAGAGCTGCATGTTGTTTTTCCCCCCACCCCACAATTGTTACCTAGTTGCACGTTATAGGTTTGTGAGCGTGGTGGGAAGCCGGTTATATATCTACTTCTACTGAATCAATAGAATCAACTACTATGAATAAGAAGCAAAAGTCAAACCGAAGCTTAACTCGCCCGTTCATTACCCTGCCTCTTGGCTCCTTGCTCTGCCAGCCGCTAGCCCTTTTTTTCTATCGGGCGCGATGCCGATTGATATTGGTGAACTAACTGCTAAAGCCAGATAAACCCCAGTTCCTCGAATCGATTATTCCCGGGAACATTAATCTATTTTATCATTAAGAATAATCTATTTAGGGGCTAGATTTTTGAGATTTTCCATACCCATGTCTCCCGAACTGACACTTCATCCCACTCCCTTCATTTATACTCTAAGCGTGATTGCCATTATATATACTCCCTCGACCACTCTGAGAAAAATTGGTCCTAAGAAGATTATTTCCCACTCCCCAATAGCCCTTACGAATCCTGTGACTATCGGTATGTTCAGTCGGGTGGCGACCGTTAGGTCACCTATAGTGAGTTACAAACACACAGGGCCAAATGTGTGTTGGGCATCCGACCCATCAACCCACTAGCAATGGGGGAGAGAACATAGCATGTCGCTACAAAAGCTTGATCGGTGCAGACGGGGAAGCAAGCATTTATGCACCCTGGGCCAAGGGCCAGTGCAGAAGGCCAAGAAAGCATGACTATGACTATAACTAGTGCCATCTCCCTCGGCCTCCTCCCCCTCCAGACCCATTACCTTCATCCTTCGAAAGGCACACACCCTACAGAATAATGTTGCCCCTACATGTAGGGGGAGAGGGGCGGGGTCCTACTAGACTATAGATGGGCTCTCCCCCCTATCGGCCCCTTACATCACTATGTATGCAGAGTGCCAGGTCTATAGAGATAGGGCCCTATCCTTCCTATCGGCTGGGGCTGGGTTCATCAGTAGGGGGGCCTTATTATTTGCCCTTTCCCTTTCCCTTTCCCTTTACCTTTACCTTTAAAATATAGGGGTAGGGGGGCCCCTAGAAGCCGTAGGGCCCACCCTGCATGCATACCCAACGGCTAGTCAGTTGGGAGGGAGCTATAGTTGGCCCCACCCCCAGCCAATATGCCCTACCCCTATGGGGAAAGGGGGGGCTAGAGTTGCAAAGGTAGATAATGGCTGCCCTACCACAATTATATATAGGGGGGGTTCCCTACTATTCTATGGGCAGGTGGGAGGAAAGTAGTTGTTTTCAATTCTCAAGAATAGAGCTCCCGCCTGATGATAAAGGGTAGCCCCCCTAGAAATGATAAAGGACCCCGAGCACATACATCTATTACAAACGAGTATCCATTCCATCATCCCACACAGAAGGAGATTTCTCGTATCATGGTTGTCCGCTAACGTGAAGTGAGGGGTTGAGCTTGAATGAACTGGTGAATCAGAAGAAGTTGCTTTCGAAAGTGTACTCCTCACACATGTGTCCAGCCCCCTACTATCTATAAGGCCCGAATGAATCCCCGTCGGCCATCGGGACTGAGTGGTAAGGCCATCCATAAGATTGATCTAACATTGATCGAACAGGGAAGTGAATTACTCATTCTTTATTCCATTGGGGATAGGTGCGCGACAACTTTGAGCATCACACATCTGCCAATGCCCTGACTATAGGTGGCACTAGCGAGATCCAGCCAAGCGGCCTCTTCATTTGCGGCGGCTGCTCCAGAAGAGAAGAAAGAGGAAAAAAGGAGATCGAGGGGTCATAAATGAAATGCCCCCCTGCATGCAGGGGGCCTTTACTATGAATTGAATAGGGCCCCCCACCTCCCCCTATAATTGAAGAGGGCCCTCCCCCTCTCCCTCTATCTTTATAGTATATAGGTAGTCCCCTTTATCTAGCTAGAATTCCCACCCTGCTTCCCGGGGCCCTCTGATTCAATAGGGGGGCTACGGGGGTGAGAGCACCCTATGGATAGTTTGGTGCCCGTCGGGGGGCCCATAGAATAGTAAGGGGTTCGTTCGGTTGGCGAGAGAGAGGCGCATGCATAGCGAGACTATCAGTCTTCATCCGCTTCGCGAGTGCTGCACATGCAGCACATAGGAAGTCAGAGGGCCCGTACTACCTGCCCAACCCAAACCCACCCCAGTCAAGCTCCGAGGGCATTCATGCGATCACCCCTCGGCCCCCTCAGCACTATAGTGGGGGGCCCTACTCTATGGGAGGCCGCTAAAAAATGGATATTGGGCTCCACCTCTCAAGGTAGGTGGTGGGGGGTCGAGTGCCTAAAGTAAAGGCACTCGCCCCCCCAGGGGACCCCCTGCATGCAGGGGCTCCTTTCTATAGTAGGGCGTCAGTCGAGCCCCCCTATGACCTGACCCCTACTATCTATATCGGCACTATAGCTACCATAGAATAGTAGGGGACCCCTTCTGGCACACACCACCCAGGGGGCTCGACCCCACCCTACCCTATAGTAGGGTGTGGGGGCCTGCCAGTTGTTAAGGGAAAACTACCTACTATATCTAAGGCACAACTCGGAGGGGAAGGGGCCTATGCATGTATTCAAATTTGACCTAAGCCAGTCCCTGTCCCTGCCACCACACTGTAGGAATGCTCATGCAGAATGGAGGGGAACGTTACAATATGTGATGTGAATGGCAGGCGTAACTAACACACTGCTACCCAACCTTGACGTCAGGGTAGCAGTGCTTCTGCTGGAAAACTGTGATTTAACACCCGACACCCTATGGATAGTAGGGGCGGCTAGGGTAGGCCCTAAAATCAAAGGTATATTAATGTTATGTTAAGGTATATTATTATTATTATGTTAGCCCTAAAATTCTATGGGCTATGGGTAGGGGCTATGGAAAAGGGGAAGGGGAAGGGGATCTGGTTACAGATAGAGATAGAGACATATATAGATATCCAGCAGCATCACTAGTAGCATATCCACCAGTAGCATTAAGAGTATAACCATCAGTAGAATGCCCAATAGTATACTTAGCAACATATCTAACAATACCAGCAGATTCGATTCACCAATCGTTGATCCAGTTGCCCATAGGGTCGGGAACACATATGGCTTCTTGTAGCTTTTGGTAACAATACCAAACATGGGAACACACTGAAATGCTAGGGGATAGGCCCTGAAGAAGACATGAGCTCTTTGTCTACGATGCATGCAGAGGAACGGTTGGGTAGTAAACTAGGCGCCACTTTGTCTCTATCTCTGCGGGTTAAACTTATCCTGCTACTGTTTTGCTTCAACAAGATCTAACTCTGGAACTGGAATAGGTCCATTAATAGGGACTGTTGCTTGGTCAACCCCTAATATTTTCTAGGCAACTGCCCCATAGGGCAACTGAAGGATCTGAAATCGGAGAATCTGCTACGCTGTCGATCAACTGCACCTGCCTATATTCCAACCTGAGTGGCAGAGATAACATAGGAAGCATAGGGGCACCCTACATTTAGATGAGCAATATTAGATAGAATCCCTACCCCCAAATAATGCCCATAGAATTTTAGGAGTGGAGGCCATAGAATTTTAGGGCCTGTAGGTGGCTCGCTGGCGTATCAGGGCTCGTCAATCAATCCAACAAGTGCTCTGCATTTAAACTACTTAGTTATCTCCCTTAGCGGAACAACTAATCTCTACACCAGAGATTAGTTGACCAAGTGAATGAAAGCATTTGACCATTATATACATTTATATTTGTTTTTGAGTTCTAATGTGTTCAAGATCAAGATGGAGATATAGATGAAGATACAGATCCATACCCAATTGACTGGGTTGAACCAGGGATCGCTATCAGAGAATCTTACTTTGATTGAAACCTTGATGATGCTAAATAAACTGCTTTCTTTGATGCTTCCACTGCATCGATCAACTGCCTGTCTTTGCTACCTATGCCTATACTACCCTTATGCTGCTGAACTATGTTTATGCTACTAGTGATGGTGTTGCTGCTGGGCAAGCTAGTTCTCGGGAGGTTACTGATGGCCCTACTATTCTATTATTCTCACTCGCTCTTCTACTGAAGCAAGCCCCTGCTGCTGGTTCAATAAGTGGTACTTTTGTTAGTAGCTATGCTGGGTATACTACTGGATCTACTACAAGATATAAAACCAGGTTTTGGGTAAACAAAGCCCCTGTAGGGCTCTGGTTCAACTGATTCTGGCTTTTATGTATGGTCCACTAGTCCTGGAGCTACTCCCACCTCTACCATTGATGCTGGTGGATCAACTATTGACTCTACAAAACCAACTGAATCAACCGTATCTGCTAGCTTCCCTTTAGAATAGTAGGGAATAATAGAATAGTAGGGCCCAACCCATCTTACCATTAATCAGTCAATGCCCATGAATGAATTTTCTACAGCCGCCCCCATAGAATTCTAGTAGGGACCCGGCACTATAGCTACCAATCTCCCCCCTCTATCCCCCTCGGGATGATGGTTGGGTAGGCCGCCTAGAATGGTAGGCTTATAGATGTAACATGCTTGTCAGCCCATAGGGGCCCACTGCCCCGTAGGGCACTCATTGTAAGCCCTTTGCTGGCCAACAACCGCACATTATCATGAAGGTAGGGGAAGGTGAGGGGCCCTCTGCATGCATGCACGCAACACCCAAGCAATAGTTCCTGCAGGGGTAGGGGAGAAGATTCTATACATAACATGCCCCTAAACACTATAGTGGAGAGGAGATTCATTCCTCCATTCAAGTAGTCGTAGCTGCACCTACACCCAATTGAGCTGCCCGTGAAACCTAGGGCCCCTTACTATTCATAGGCGGATATGATATGCGGGACAATTTGTTCCTCCCACCCACCACAACCCCTACCCCATAGAATTTGGTGCCCCCCCCCTATTATTCTAAGGCTAGCCCCCTACTCTTCTAAATGGGCTCGCCCTACAATTCTATGGGGGAGGGCCCACTACAATTCTATGGGCCCTGCGCTGATCCCTACCTCGATTATATAGAGGGGAGGCAGAGGTATCTCGATTGTGACCCTGCCATTAGAATAGTAGGGATCAATTCATTTATGAATTTCTTGGTCTCTCCCCTACCATTTTATAGGCAGGGTGGGGAGGGATTCAGACGAATGCTAACCACGCAATCTATGCTGTGGTTGGGTCTACCTTAGGCAGATACAAGGGACATTCTCCATGCATTTCAATAAACAACTTTTGACTGCGGTAGACCCATGACCCATAGTCCAGAAGCCTGGCCCTATTGTTTTGATAGGCCCCCTAGAATTTTATGGGTGGTTACGCCCATGAAGCATAGCATCACAATGGTTAGTACCTACCATGAGGCCGTTACCCGCTGATGTGTTTCGTTGTAGACTATCCTGTCTACTGCTGCCATTGAAGAATAGGGGGCTACTAGGCCATAGAATAATAGGGCTTTAGCCACTAGATCAAATTGAGTTGAGTTGCCACTAGAATTTATCTCTTCAGCCGAAACTTGTAGTCGAGCAGAAAAGAACCCGTCATAAGATGGAGCCTTGCTTGATAGATATAGGGGCCATAACACTACTTTTGAACTTGTGAGATGACACTCACAATTCCCCAATGCTCATAGCAATAATCTACCCATAAAATGGCTAGGGGGCAGGCCAAACACGCTTGTTCTGCAGCACCCTAGCAGCCCTAAGGGCCACTCCCAGGGCAACCCGCCCGAGGGTTAGGACAGAGCACTTTCGTCATTCTGTAGCAAGATGGCTCCAGCACAAGTTATCATCACCATAGAATTGGTGCGTGCGTGCAGAGGGCATATGCTCAAGCCACCCAAGTGTCCTATGTCGCGATAATCCCTAACAGTATTGAGAATTGAGAACCCATCCATGCGCAGATAGATATCCATCCGCTCACTTTACCACATAGACTGCCCATAGAATAGTAGGGCTGAACTGGGCTCGGTAGTTTGCAAGTTCGTTCTATACGTTACATGTCTCCTCCTCTAAAATCCTCGGGCATCCTCCTTTCTTGGCCTGTCCAATCAATCAAAATTATCTTAGTACTATTCCTCCCACTTATTGCCCCCCACCCACCCTGCATGGGAAAGGGTTCTACTGAATCGATCACTTGTTTAATATCTCTCCTGGATAGAACCAACCACAATCATTCATCAGGGTGCCCCTGCAGAAATCAGGGATTCAATCTTTTCCCCTATTGAACCTCTAACCTACAATAGGGCCCCTCAGTCTCAAATCAACTCCAACTTGTAAATGAAATAAACAACACAGTAAACAATCTGACCAGCTTCGATGATTGAAAAGAGATACAATACCTATCTAACTCAATAGAACGTCTAGTAAGTGTTACCTCACAAACTAACACAAGTCCAAAAAAAAAGAGACTAGTTGGGAGGCCAATGTCACCTCACCAACCCTATTCTTTCTTTAGGTTGGCTCTTCTAAATCTCAGCCTGTATTTCGACAAAGAAAATATCAAACGGATGCCCTCTGTGCCCATTTTGAATCGTCCTGCCTAATAATCTGCCTATTTTGTTCTTAGCGGGGCGGTCAACCCTGGTTCAACAACAACTATGCGGGTGTGCCTATGGCAAAAGGGAAGGTGATACCCCACTAATCTATACATAACATTAGGGTGTTCATGTGGCCCTAAAATTCTATTATTCTAGCAAGTGAATCCCCCCTACAATAATAGGTGAAGGGGGGCCCCTGCATGTGCATTCACATGCATACCCTCGCCCCCTGACGGGCTAGGGCCCCCTTTCATATTATTGCCCAAATCTGCCCATTTTTGTCTAGACCCCTTCATATTATTGTATCCCTACAACTACCATAGAATAGGCTATAGGCAGGCAGATTATTGTACATGATTAGATTCCCTACGTAACATTCATAGTTGGAATGGGCCCTGGCCCTGAGGCTCAAAGTTCGCCCTACTATTCTAAGGTGACTCCATCGATCACCTAACATTTTCATGTTCCCCACCCTTCCCTCATAGACTGACCAGCTAGGAGGGAAGGTAGCCTGCCTGAATATGGTACTTTTCATCGGGATAGGGAGGGTTATTTCGGGTATCACATAGATAGATTAGCAAGTAGGCTTTCCTTGTGAGGGTTTGACTTCCTCTTCATCTGTTAGCCTATAATATAAGGGGAATGCCTTTTTTTCTATTCTATAGTTGATTTCGGATAGTTCTATTTTGGTCCCTCTGCATGCATAAGTAGCAGTCCATTTCGAAGGAATAGTTAGAATGGGTCGGGTATCGTTTCTCACTTCGAGCAACTCTACATGCATGGCTATACACAGGTAGACTTAAAGGGGCCCCTACGAGCTTCTGGTTAATGGAACCACTGCTAAGAGGAAAGGTAGGATAGATAGTAATTGAGTTAGGATTCCCACCAGCCATTCTCTCTTTCTACTTGTCTCTCTTTCTACAGCAGACAAAGAAAGGGGGAGTTCTGCAGCATTAAGATCCCTTTTCAATAGTCGGGCCGTCTGCTCCCCCACACTGTATAGTGATATGTGGAGCTCACTGTGCATGCAGAGTGAGTGCATGTTAGTTAAGCTGCGATTGATAATTGAACCCATATCTAGCAGCAGTGATAGGGTACACACATTGTAATGATCCCACCTTGATAGGCAACCAGAGAACCCTGCTGCTATTATAGTGAGTAGAAATAGTAATCTAGATGTACATCTACACCCTTCTAGTCTACGTTGCATTCTACCCACCAATAATATCTTTGGGGTGATGCTACAAGATAAAGATACTCTTAACTAGAATTGGTTGAGAACCCCAACCCTGATGCATGTCTGCACCATGTGATCAAGACCACAAACTTGAATCCGTTTAGTGCTTCTATTCTCTCACTCAGTAGAATAGCAATGGTTGTTCTATGACTGCCACTATTACTATAGTGGGATAATGATGATGATAGGATAGTACTCGGCGTAATCCATACCCCTCCTAAAGTCAGGGTATGGGCCGAGGCAACAAACAAGGGAAGGAAGTGGGCTTACATAGAATGAGCTCTTCTAATCATAGATTAATAGAATATTAGAATAGTAACTATTATCATAATTAGATTCCTTCCCTGTTTGTTGTTGGATGGGTTAGATAATAGCCAACGCTGCCCTCCATTTCTATTTAAGTGGGATGGGGCCATAAGTAGTGGGGATTAGGAGGTGTACTAGTGGGAAGATGTGCCAGATTGTGAACTCTTTGAACCCCTACCTTGCCTAACAAGAGCCCAACTGCCTGCTCACTTTAACATGACTTGAAACTTCAATTCACTGTACCCACATCTTGAAAGCCTAGTAAACTAGTAGTCTTCTATACTCTGATCCTTAGCATAGAGTTGGTGTATCTCGTAGAATAGTAGGGGCTCACTACGGTGAAATGTGTTTGATCCAAGGTTATTAGGAACAAGCCATAAGCGATTCCCTGTTCAAGCCGGTTGAGATGCAAACCACCTAGGCAGATACCAATGGCACGAAGAATCTTTCCCTCCTAATCATCTAGTCAATATGGGACCTTTCCATCCATTCCCGCCCCGTAGGTGGTTCCCGCGTCAATTCTTCGATTGGCTATGGTTATGCCTGAAATGAACCCATGGATTGTCCCCAACCCTCATGATCAATCCTTTTTGTTGTGAGTCCCCTCTCTGTGCTCACTTAGCTTTGAACACTTGAGACCATCCCTAGGGAAGGGATATTTCGGGGATGCAAGGGAGGAAGTTCCCAGCAAGGTGCCTCGTTAATAGATCCAAGTGGCTAGCAACATTTTTGACCCTCCACCTTATTATCCTAGGGTGTCCCGGAGAGCTTGCTACCCCCTCCATAGAGTGGATCAGGGATTATTGTTGGCAAAGTCTTCATCAATGGATCGTCGAGTTCTATACGTAACATGCTATCTATCAATTCTACCCCTTAACACTAGTGCTCACTTTATACAGGCAAAGTTTAAACTGCCTTAGAATAGTAGGGCGGTTCTAAATTCACAATTCACAATTTTACCTACCTAACTTTCGAAGAGAAGGAAGCAGCACTGGCAACTAATCCGAGTTGGATAATTCTAGATTTGCTAGGCTATCACTGATAAGCGAAGCCCATTTTTGCCCACCGCGAATTGGGTTGGCGCGCAAAAATGGGCTTCAATAATTATTCATTCATTCCTGTTAGGCCTACGGAACTAGAGCTGGGGGAGGACCACACCCTATCCATATATGGGCAGAACCATAAAATTATAGGGGCTAGTTTTTTTAACCAAAGGAGCCAGGTTAGGTATGATCGGTGGGAAGGCCGGGGATTCCCCCACTATATTTTAAGGATGGCACTGGGTCCCCACTATATTTTAAGCATGATCATGAGGCCTAACTATTTCCCCCTTATTATAGCAACTCCCCAAAAAAGAGTAGGGGGAGTGGGGCTAGCAACTAGAATGCCGAGCCCTTCTATTCTATTATTCTAGTAGGTTTCTTTCTTAATGAACGGATCCTTACCTTAGAATAGTAGGGCACTGATTAATTGGTGAGGGAGGGCTCAACTATTATTAAACCCTATCCCCTATCCCCTATTATTAGAAGGGAAGGGCTCTATAGGGGGGTAAAGGGGGGTGGGGGCCCCCTTCCTTATTGTATTAAAAGCTTGAATGCGATCGACCAATGGCTTGCTTCATTAATGTAAGTATCCCCCTCCCACCTTCCAGCTTGACCTGCCTTTGTTTGCTCTCTTCATCCGGTCATGAGCTCGGGGACACATCCGGTCATCAATGAATTTGACCACTTCCTTGCCTTTCCATTACAGAACCTTCCTCCTATCCCCCGAAAGGCTTTCTATCGATCCCCTTGCCTTATTGCCATAAATTCGATACCATTATTCCTCTTCATTCATGAGTCTGCACCAGCCTTCTGGTGCTCGATGACCAATGCTCAGGTGGGAAACTATAGGACTATAATAATGAGCCATGAATTCCGTGCATGATCAGCTTCCGGGGGGGCCGGGGCCAGATTCTTCTATACGTAACATGCCAGAGCCATAGAATAGTAGGGGTTGATTGATTCCTCATACTTCCAGGAAGATCTCCTCGATTTGATGATGATTTTTACTTTAGGGTAGGGGCAATAATCCCTGGTGAGTAGTAGGGGTGGGCTCCTACTATTATAAGGGTAGGATCCTTGGTGAATAGTAGGGAGGGGCAATAATCCCTTATAATAGTAGGGGGCCGGGGCCCCCACCCCCACTATATTTTAAGGTAAGGTAAGGTAAGGCAAGGTTTACCTATCTGGGGGGTAGGGAGAATGTTGGAACAAGAAGTGATGATCATCACAGTCTTCTATACACCCTACTATTCTATGGAGTGGCACACAATTGAATGATTTTGCATGCAGAGGGAGGATGCCTGCATGCAGGAGCTCGACATACTATGGCGGATGCAGAGGCTCGACTGCACCTGTATTTTCCCCTTACCCTTACCTTAAAATATAGTAGGGGTGGGGGCTTCCAGGTGGATATGAACCTTTAGAATAGTAGGGCATTCGTATCTTTTCGCTTGCCCCTCTTTCTTATATTTAGTGCCCGAACGCCCATTAGAATTGTAGGGAAACCCCTAGCCACCCATAGAATAGATAGGCCATAAAATAGTAGGGGGGGCCCTCCATCCCAATCTATAGCCTCTGAAACTTTAGTCCCACCCAGCCGTAGGGGCCTGCAGGGTGGGGGGGGCATGGGCCCACCACGACCTTTCCTTTCCCCCTTTCAATCAATAGGGTGACTGCCATAGAATTTTAGGCTCACTTCCATCAACGAGTCCACCAGAAAATGCACCTCAGCTAGTCACCATCTTTTTCTTTTCCAGCATCGAATCCTGGCTAGTACGCGGCATCCCATTCCCAACCAAATATCTATGGGTTCAAGCATTCTCGTGGTTATACGAAGGTGGGAGGGTAGGGCCCCCCCTATGATTCTGCAGGGCCTCCCCTCCCTTTACCCTTTACCCTTTATAATACTAAGGGCCCTTTTTTTCTATCCCGATAGCCTACTATTCTAAGGTCCCTTTTCTCTACCATACCATGCGAGTGTAGACGAACCGGGGGTGTAGGCGGGTGGTTGATCTTACCATGCAACCTTCCTTCTGGTTGCCCCGACTGCTAATATAGTTCTACTAGGGTCCCGAGTGACGAGTGTGGAGTAATGGACAGCCAGGAAGCGGTGCACTCAGCCTGCCTGTATAATTCATAAGCACCCAGCGGCAGGTGGGAGGACAGGCTCATTAGGCCCCTACTCTTTTATAGGCCTGTTGCCTACAGGGGGTGAAGGAAGGGTAGGCTGTAGGGACCCATAGAATAGTACGGCTGCCCATAGAATAATAGGAACTCTGGAAGTAGGAGCCAACTTCTCTAGATTGCTTCATCTTGTTCCAGCAGCATTTGGATCTGTGAGACTTGGTTTCAAAATGGTTGGCTGGCACAATAAGAGAATAATAGGGCAACCCCCATAGAATTGTAGGGTAGTCAAAAGTAGCTTATTATGGGTGGGGTGGCCATTCGGCTTATTGTGCATGGCCATGCAGGATTCGATCTAGCCACAGGTGATAGTAAGGGCCTATATTGCTTTGGTAACGGAATCCTGAACGAAGTGTCCCAGAATAATATAGAAGGGGGGTAGTCGCGCTGAACCCTGCATGTGCATTCTACAACATGCATACCCCCTTCATGTGCATTCTGCAACATGCATGCAGACCCCCTATAGGCCCGCAACAGTGGAATGGCAAAGGCTTCAGCGTTCTCTAGCCAAATGGTGCATAGGCATGCCCGCCCTATAATGGTTCTATGGTGCTGGGTCGGGCCCATATAACCATTATAGGTGAATGCCCTACAATTCTCAGGTGCGGGGCTAGCAGATTCTATACGTAACATGCCAGAATAATCTACCCATCCCATACCATACCATACCAAAAAATTATAGGGCGCCCATACCCATACAATAATCTGCCCATTTTTTTCTAGGTAGGGCCCATAAAATGATAGGCTAGGCTAGGGTAGGGGGCTAGGGCTAGCCCATAAAATTCTGGGGGGGGGGGGGGTGGCTCAAATTTTATGGGCCCTACCCCCTACATTTATCAGGTATCATAGCCCCTAGAATTTTATGGGGGGCCCTACAATTCTAAGGATGGGGGCCCTATCATTTTATGGGGGCAGATCCATACCATAAAATGATAGGGGCGCCCATAAAATGATAGGTTCTATTATTGTAAGGGTAAAGGCTATGGGCCAGCCAAATAGCCATATAAGCCCTCTCGATCAAGGGGGCCTTCTAGTGTGTACAGAGGCCCTTTACTATATAGGGGCCATTGTCGGGGGCCCGGTTCGAAGGCTAGGTACTCATGTTCAGCCTGGGTGGGATAAGGCCCGTAAGCACTAGAAGGGGAGGATTGAGTCTATCCTCTATATATGGATTACCGACTTTAGAATGCATGGCATGCACCCTGCATGTAGGGCTCCTACTATTCTATGGTGGAGGTAGATAAAGGGCCTCCCACCTGAATGCATGAACACCCCGATCTCATAATGAAGTAGCAAGTGAACCGATTGATGACTAGACATCCTTCGCCTACCCTGCACGGTGTGCTTCCCTGCTATTAGATTATTCAACTACTATTCTAAGGGTTGGGTGGCTCTTCCCCTTCCCTTATAAATAGTAGGGGGTAGGGTAGGGGGAAGGTGGTCCCCAGGGGGGTTATGTTGCAAGGGCAGGGTTTCTATTTCATGTTGTTCCTAAGATCTAGGCCGCTATCCTTCGGAATCAAAACTGGAATCAAGAGCAATGTTCCAGAAGTAGCATTCCCAGGGACCCATACTTTCTCTCAAGAAATAATGGTTATGGCGAAAACCAATCCGATAGGCAGCTGGAAAGGAAGGTTACCCACTTTCATCAGACTGATCCTTTGGCCTATAGATAAGAGGGGCCATCTGATCGCATGTTTTCATTATTCCCTTATTGCATGCAGCACCTACCCTACCCTACCCTAGCCCTACTAGGTATCATACTATGGGGCCTGCATGCAAACAAATGAATAGGCCTATAGCGCAAGGCCCTACTATTAAAATGGGTGGGGTTCTGCGTAGAGATAGATTCAAAGTATCGAGTGTAGCCTTAGATATAATGTAAGGTTTTTTTTTTGGCCCATTTCATTTATAAATCCATTGGCAGGAGTATACCTAGTAGCAGACCCAGGACTAGAGGCGCCTGTTCCAGTTCTTGATCGTGATTGAGATTATGACCTTAGTTCGGTTCCAAATCCATAGCCCGCAGCATCCCTTCCACCAATCATATCAGTTGATCCAGTAGATGAAGCTATAGATTCTGCAGTAGTAGATCCAATCCTAGGCCTTTAGAATAGTAGGACCTATTGATCCATCACTATGCAGAAGCAGAGCGGGGATAGTCTTCATGCAGATGAAGTGGAAAAGTGATTCGAGAGGGCCCCATAGAATTTTAGGTGCATATCATATATGTTATTAGACAATGCACAACACTTGGCTTGGAAACATGATTGCACTACAATTCTATGGGCCAGATGGGACTTAAATAAAAATTTATGATTCACCTACCCTAAAAATTATATGGCAAAGGTCATCCAAACTGTCTTGGTGCAAAAGCAAAGGGCCTTCGTCCTTCCTAAAAAAGTAGAAATGTGAACTCGCTATTATATATGATGGCCCACCTATTGTTTCTTTAGGCATTCTGAGCTTGCTTCAATAGCATGATTGTAGTACAACATTCAGGTGTGGGTGGAGGTATTAGATTGGGGAGCTCCACTCAGCCACCATAAGGCAACCACCAAAAAGTAGGAGGAAAGGAAGAGACAAAGGAATAGATGAGAGCAATAAGAGCAGCGGATCAAGATTGGAACCTAAGGACAACAGATCTCATTGACTACCTTATAGATAGTAGGGTTGCCATAGTAGGGACAACTGGGGTAGAGGCATTAATAGGCGAGGTGGAGGCACCAGCAAAGGCAGAGGCAGGCGTAGTAAATATAGTCGATCCATTTCTCACCCCAGAAAGCCATCCTAAGTCGTAGTGCTAGTTTTCTCCTTTACCCATACCTGGATCGACTCGAACAATAATATAAGTAGGGGGCCATAGCCCCTCCCGTATAATTTTAGGGGCCCATGACAGTGGGGGAAGAAGCCTTAGCCATATCTGTGTAGAGTCAACCTACTCTTGGAACCATAGCCAGGTCCAGGTGGCAACCACAATTAATTAGTAGGGACAAATGCTTCACTTTTTTTGCCAAGAAGATAGGAGCCGAGAGAAGGCTCTTGAGGATATTACGTAGCTAGCCGAGGATCGAACTATAGTAGTGCTGGCAAGCATTGATGGCTCCAAAATAAATCATCAATCTTAGGACACTAAGTGAGCGGGGACAGGCATGTGCTCTGATCCAATTGATTGAGTAGCCTTTCTTGTCGAAATGAGCAGGTCCGAGCATCGAGTCAACTCCATGCTACTGCTATTTGATCCACTTGGTGACACCAGAAGAGAGACGAGGGATGAGAGAGATGTTAATACTATGTGATATGATTGACCTGATCCCTTGTTCATTCAACCTCGATCCTATCACCAGATCGGCATGAATAAAGGCTTGGGCTCACCCTTCATGTAAATCTTTTATTAATCTCCATCTCAATCTATTGCTGGTCACAATTCACGAGCAGAGACCTACTGATGATGCCAACTTTTAGTCGCAAGTCATTCAATCTTGAACGATTATTCAACAGTAGCCCTAATTCCATATAGGAAATGGAAAGCATAAAATCATTCGGGAGGCAAGAACCCTACTATATAAAGGGGGTGCTAGGCCCCCCCTCTATAGAACTATTTTTGCAGGGGGCCGGAAGCCCCCTCTATATAAGTGTGTTGCAAGAACTTCCACAATAAATAGAATAAGGGGCCCACCCATAGAAGTCTCATGTGTGAGCGAATCAAGCTCTGATCTATTTTGTCTCCCTACCAACTGAGCTATAGGAGAGGGAGGTTTATCTACGTAATAAGATGTAGTAGATAGGATATAGGTGCAGTGATGGGAGAGCAGTGATAAGTATGCATAGATGCAGTGATGAATATCTGATTGATAGGTGTGCCTAGATGCAGTGATAGGTGGGTCTATTGGTGTAATAGGTGCGATAGAGACCGAGTAGCCGAGCTTTAATCAGAACTTGGTGGGAGTTTGCTTTAGGGCTAGAATTTTATGGGCTATCCACTATAGTGGTGGGGGCCCATTGGGATCAACTAAACTATACTATAATAATAGGGCTAAAATTCTATGGGCTATAGCCCATAAAATTCTAGGTGGGAGAGCAGTGAGCCCCTCTTTATATAGTAGTTTGCCCGCCCTTATTATTCACTCAGGACCACTTGATCTGAGTTCAGAGAAATGTCACCAGCAGCTCGTAACTTTCTACCCATTTATTTTATGGTTATGGGCCTCGCCCCTACCTAAGATGGGCCTATAATTTTCTTCTCATTTTAGGCTAAAAAAAAAGGCAGATTCTCTTATCGTAGGGTGCCATGCCACTAAACCGTGCTGGGGGGGTGTTCATAGGGGGAGGTCTGCATTTATGCACTCTGCATCTCGATGCCCTATCCACTCAGGGTTGGGGGAGAGGACCAGGTTAGCGATTGATGACACTTTGCTGGCCCCCTACCTAAAAGAACATTCTTTTATGCGCTATGGGCAATCGTACCACTCAATGCTGCACTCACAAGAGACTGCCAGTGATATGCTGGAGGAAGGTGGGGATGACGTCAAGTCTGCATGGCAATGAAAATGGTGCAGAAGGGCGTAAGGTGGAGCAAATCGAGAAAGGTTGTTGTAAGTTTGGATTGTTCTCTGCAACTCGAGAACATGAACTTGGAATCGCTAGTAATCGCGGATCAGCATGCCACGGTGAATATGTACCTGATCCCTATACACACCGCCCATCATACCCTGGGAATTGGTTTTTCCTGAAGCATCAGACCAAGAATCACCAATCCCAATCCTACACCCCCACCACTATAGTAGTGGTAGGGGTGGCCCTACCCCTACTAAGATAGTTAGATAGTTGGGTTTGCTGCTATTGGCACATACCATGGTGGGGTCTTTGACTGGGGTGAAGTCGTAACAAGGTAGCCGTAGGGGAACCTGTGGCTGGATCAAATCCCACCCTCCATCAAATCAAAAAATCTAGGTAGGGGCTTTCTTTTAGTTCGGCTAGAAGAAAATTTTAAATCTCTCTCTGAAATATGGGAGGGGACATCATATGCATTATAAATATTGACACAAAGCCTATTTGAATAGCAAAAATTAGTGAAATAACATCACTTCGATAGGCATTATACAGACAGGAGGAAATCTTAGGAGTCTACATAGGCCAAACCTATACGGTTCTGTTAACGAATAGGCCTGAGTTATTCCTTCGATGCTTGCTTAAATAGTAGAAGTAGAAAGAGAACCCAATTATGCCAAGGCCATAGAATAGTAGGGGCATTTCTGCACTTGCCTTGAATTAGTGATGGGGGAAGGGAGGGATTTGTTTGTGGGCAGGGCCCTTGGCATCAATTTCGGATCGAGAGCAGTAGCAGGCAATGCATAGTAGTGAGCGGCAGGCCCAGCTGACCCATAGATGGTTACTAAGGCAGTCTTCAGCCGAATAGATAAAATCTATAGGGGCGCTAAGAAGTTTATGCGAAGATGAGTTAATTGGGGGCTTCTACTCTCACACAATGTCCTTTGCAATTTTGATGACTCGGCATAAGAAGGGGAAGCTGAAGAATCGTCAAGATCCATTGTGAATCCATTCTTTTTATAGGCGAATCGGGCCGCCCTACTATTCTAAGGCAATGATTCCTAGAGATTCTCCTAGCCTAAAATTCTATGGGCAATTTGTACTGAATAATGAGCTGATTAATCTCCTTCTCTTTGCCATTGGATTCCCTAATCGAATCCATCGTAACATTCATAATGATCCACTTTACGAAGATCCCATGGGGTTCCGTGAGCTCTTTCGTAGCATGCTATGGTGTAGAAGGAATAACTCACTTTTGATTCCCTTGATCCATTTATAAAATAAATAATAGAATGTGAGGGCCAGTCGAAAACCCAGAATGAGGAGAGGGGGAGCGGTTGAGTCGAGGTTTCACTCCCAACCTCTTCTCGCTTTACTTCCGGATCCAGAGGCAGATGCAAGGGTTATGGCTCTCTATCCATCACTAGTCTCTATCCATTACTAGTGAGCGACAGAGCATTCACTTTCATGTCCATTGATCATTCGCCCATAGAATTTTAGGGCTCCTCGATCAATAAGCTCAAACCGTCAGGGGAGCCTATTGCCTGCCCCTCTACCTATTTGTGGGTACAGTGCATCAACAGAGTAGGTCGATCTTTGAAGCATTGGCCAGACCAGGGATCACATAGAGGGGAATCACATAAGGAGGCCTATAGAATGGTAGGGGGGTGCCCCTTCTTTAAATTGATAAGGCAGGCAAGTTCCCAGTGGAGCCTTCCATTTGCCCTATTGGGCCGGTGCAGTGGTGCATCTGCATGCCCCTACTATTCTATGGAGTCATGAATTGGCTTCATCGACGTGATCCTACTCGCTCCTTCCCTTTGCTGCCAATGGTGCATGCAGAGGGGGGTTTATGTATCTATCTGGACTGGAGGCGGTAGGGATGAGCCTAGCCTAATCCAGTATGAGCCTCAATCTGGGCTAGTCGATCCCAGCCTAATCACCAACCAACTATTGCCTATAGATCTATCTGGCCACCCTATAGATCTATCTCGCCCTTTAGAATAGTAAGCATAGCTGTCACTATTCACTATTATGAACCGAAGTGAAGATGCAAAGGTCCATCCATCGAAACGTAAGTCTAAGTGATTCCCAACTCTAATTGGGTTCGCATAAAGCATATGACCTGTTTATCTATGTGACATGAGCGATTGACGATCGGGAGATGGGTCGGGGTATCGTATCTCAGCCATAGACATAGAAGAACCGGTGTCTGTGTTTTATTCTATCCCTTGGGAACTATGGATTATGGATCATAGATAGTCGCCCCCCCATGGATATAGACCAGGTTGTGGACTGTGCATAAATGAGGGGAGATGAGATATAGATATAAATATAGGGCCTCCCTGCTATGCCCACCATATGGATAAGAATCTATAATGTAATGAAGGGGTCGAGGTGCATGCAGAAGTCCTCGTCTGAGTGCCAAGCCAAGATATAGTGGGGTGGGGAACTACCTATAATTGGTCTCCTTTATATATCTATATATTATATTTATATATATAGATATATAGATATAATAGGATTATATAGGGGCCCTAATGATCTTCCAATGCCATTGCCCCTACGAGCTATCTATATAGATAGGGGCAGTCTGCAGGCAGAGTGCCCCACCCCATAGTTCTAGTTCGGATAGGGGGATGGAGAGAACCGTTCTAATTCTATCTATCAACAGTTCGCGGCACGCCACTCTCTCTCTCTGTATAGGCGATTCATCATCCGCCTTGCCTATCCTATAGAATAGATGGGGATGGGGTCGTCCATCCATATACAATACAGTTTGCCCCACCCTAACCCCTATATATATGGGGAACCTCCACCAGATTATGTAACATAACAACCCTAATCGCATGAATCAAACTATGATTGATCGAGTTATCGAGGAAAGTGGCCCTCTCCCCCATATAGATAGAGGGGGTCGCCATGACCTCTACCTTATAATAGTAGGGGGTGCCATATAGAAATAAGGCCGTTGCCTGCCTACCATATAGACAATAAACTCGACCCCTTGCATCTGCCTATAGATAGTAGGGCACTGGGGGCCTCCCTCTACATGCAGACTGGTTGGGGAATCTGCCCATAGAATTGTAGGGGGGGGGAGGGGTGCATACTCGACTGGATAAGGGATAGGGCCTCTACATGCAGATCGGGTTGGGGATTGCCTATAGAATCTGACTGCCCAACCCCTGCCTCCCCCGACCCTTTATGGCAGTTCAGCGAAGCCCCCACTATTCTAAAGGATCTGCCCATAATTTTTTAGGGCCCTACCTTAAAAAATTCTAAAAAATTCCCTATAATTTTATGGTCTCCCTACTATTCTAAAGGTGGGGCCCTTTTAATAGTCAGGGGTAGGGTAGGGCGGCACCATAGAATAGAGAGCCCTATTTATAGACCATTCATCTACATGCAGAGGGATAGATAGTAGGTTGGTTCAATGTTATCGCCAAGCCCCTACGATAATATACCTCTACACCAGAAGCCCTGCCAATGAATAGAGGGCAGCCTAAAAGGCTTTTATGGGCAGCTGGTAGGGTGGGTGGGAGGAGACTAAGGGCCCTACCCCTACTATTGAAAGGGGAAAGGGTTTCCCTGCTATTCTATGGCGGGGGCCCCTACTAGAATCCCATGTTACGTCTATAATATGAACCCCCCTACTATTCTAGCATGTTAGGTCTAAAATCTGGCAACTCTACTGTCAATGATGGGGCATGACCCAAAAGATGAAAGATGGGTAAAGAAAATGACACGTGGCATGGAATTGTGTATGACACTCAGGGGCAGCCCTCGACAACCTAGGATAGGTAAGGACAGGAGAACCACTGGAGATACCCTCTATATCATCCATACTACCTACAGCTAGGATGCTAAGGCACAATGACTATAAGGAGAAAATTGGTACTATAAGGGCGGGCCTCGGCGCTTGACCAACTACTTCTAAAATGCCCACAAGCCATATAGAAGAGGGGCCTCTACCTCCGTTCAACTACTATAGTTGGCTTTGCCTTTGTAAATGATGCCTCCGCTATTGATGGTTCTAAGCCTATAGAAATGGTAGGGCTCAATTGGTTAACTATTCATTATTTACACATTTCATTTACTTTGATTATGCCCATGCATAGGGATGGAGAGGCATCTCTATAAGGGCTTGGTTATGTGCCCAGGCATACCCACAAATAGCTTCATAAGGGGCGTATATAGTTGCAGGGGATATGGAGCAAGGAAGGGGGACTATCGATCATTTAATGGAGGGAGGGGGTGGTGAGTGAAACTGCAGAGGGGACCGTTTGTCCCTACTATTATAAGGCACCATACGACATCAAGAGATCTAGATACTATATCATAAATCGCAGGGGGTGGGTTTCAGGTGATACCGCATAGAAGGCCAGCCCAACGATTGAACCTGAGAGCTTTGTAGCCTTGCCCACTCCGTCTACCAAACATATTACATCATCGACAAAGGGTACTCCTATGACAAGAATAAAATGGGGGCCGAGGGCCCCTACTATTCATTGGGCGGAGCTGGGGGAGATAGTCCCGGCAGGGCTATATAGCTACTTTCGACTAACTCCACTCTCACTCATCTAATAGGGATGGATGGGCACCTCTACCTTGTGCGCACCTCTACCGATCCCCTAATCTATATGGGAATAGGGGAAACTCCCCCAATAGAAGATATTATGGTAATATAGTATTTTTGATTTGCTGAAATTGTTATCAGGTCACCCTCCCTAGTCCTAGTCCTGCATCACTAGTTTGGTATGGAATGGACTGGTAACTGCATCAATCGCTATGGTTCAACTGCATCACTAACTAAACTCTAGTATGGACGAGCTTCTGTCTGCTGTCTGTTCCAAGTGGGTGGGCCCCTACTATTCTATGGGCTATATCCCAACCACTTATCTCTGAGTGTCTATTATAGTAGAGGAGCGCGAGGAGTGCCTTTCTTCGGAAGAGTGACTGATACCTAGTGATTGATGCCTGACCGACTTCACTTCAATCGATCAAGCAGTTACTCTTCTCTTTCTCTAGGCGACCGACCCCCTATCATGGGTAAGCTTGCATTCCTTGGCCCCCTAAAATTATATGGGCTCTTATATAGTGAAAGAGACTCAGTTTCTCTCACTGTGTGAAATGAAGAGCGCCCTACGGGGCATTTCAGGGAAGGTCAATCCTTCGCCTATCAAAATAGTGGGGCTGCACTATTCTATATGTAATATAGCTTTAGCATCTATTGGGATCTCCACTCTCATAATCTATCGTACCATAATCTCGTATATAGAGATAGAGATAGAACATGCCGATGCTTATTACTGCAAATGTCGGCCAAGGCCAAGTATCATCGTGCATAACTCCCTGACTTGGCTACCGCGTTGCTTCTTTTAGAACATAGGTAATTTGGCGATCAAGCATTCTATTGATCCTTCTTTCTACCTATGCCAGGGTACAGGCAGGGTCCTGGGGCATGAGTACCCTTCGGGGATCTAATTTCCCATTCTTTCTACCTGAAGGGGTGGGGAAAGGAGAAGATAAGCGTGTAAGTAGGTGACGTTCAGGATAAGTCAGGTAGGGAGGACCCCTACTTATCTATAGGTAGTGACAGTACTTTGTAGAGTCAGGTAGTGAGAGAGCAAGCTCAGGCCAGGGAGGGAAGGAAGGAAATATGGTAGAAATAAGAAATTCGGCAGTGTCAATGAAGAAATCTATCGCAGGATGATTGTTCTTAATAAGTAGTCCTTGGCGGTGATGGGTCGGTAGATTAGTCGCTTTAGGATCCTAGGCCCCTACCCCTACTATTATAAAGGGTAAAGGGCACGACCTCGCCGCCAACAATAGAATAGAGGACCACCTTGCTACCCAACATTAATGTACGCCTGTTAGAGGTTGCCAAGACCTTGCCTTAGAGACGTCCATTGCAATTGGGTGACTTTATGTCTAGTCTAGCAATAGTTTAAGTAGCTTGAGCATGGGGTCCCTGAAGGAAGCTGTCTCTTGTGTCTTGGAATGTCAGAGGGATGACCAGAAGATTTATTTTTCGAGATATGCAAAAAAGTCGTTGTGGAGCCCCTACCCTAAAATTTATGGGCCATTCATGCATACTCCCAATTTGGTCGGTTTGCCAGTCATATGAACCAGACGAATGATCGACGTTAGGTGGGTTTATTAGGGGAATGGACGTTGGGTCACTTGAACAGCCATAGGAGCCAAACTTTTGATCGACATTAGGTGGGTTTATTAGGGGAATGGACGTTGGGTCACTTGAACAATCATATGAACGAGACGAGCCCCCAATTATTTTAGGGGGCCTAAAATGGCTTTATGGGTGGAAAGAAAATAATAGCGAGATAAAGAAGCAGCCCAATAATTTGAAAGGGGGGCCCCTATGGCTTGATCGAGATGATTATGCTGTTATAGATCGATCGAGAGCCACCATCTGCATCACTAAGGATTATATGGAAGCACATAACCAGCATAAGCACGGTTCAACACCATAAGCACGGGCCTACTATTCTAAAGGGAGGCATAGGCAATTTACCCAATAGCTTGCATCCCCACCACCTTGTCCAGCAGACCCTGTAGATTCTGTTGATCCAGTCACCTTGTAGGGGCAACTTCAGTGAGAGCACCCCCTACCATTCTATAGGCACCCCTACAATTCTATGGCCAGCGAAGAGAGAAAAGGCAAAGCCTAGTAGCAAAAGGGTTTACTACCAAGCCATAAAGCTAGCTAGCGCCTTATAAATAGCCGGGCTACCCCCACCAATATTGATAGCTTGTTCCGAATTTATGCACATTGCCTAGTTTCTCCTAATAAGCTTTCGTAGTAGAATAACCAGTAGCACCAAAGCAAGCAGAGGCAGTAGTAGGAAAGGCATAGGAAATGGTGAGAGCATAGGCTTCAGTGGCAAAGCAAGCACCAAAACTAATAGCATCAGAGCTAGCAGCCCTACTAGTTATGGATCAAGATGCCCTATATTTATAAGGCAGGCCCATATCCAGGGACAAGGGCATAGGCAAGGGAAGAGGTAGTAGGAGAAGGAGCAGTTCCGTGTAGACAGTTCAAGAAGTAGAAGCAGTTCCAGGTACACCAGTAGCATCAAAGGTAGAGACAGTAGTTCCAGGACCAGCCTAAGATCTAGACCTATCACCATAAAAAAAGAGAAGCAAGCATTAGAATAGTAGGGGCTATAGCCATCTAAGCCCAACCAGTTATCTAACCCCATCTAAGCCAAAGTCTGATGTTTATGATCTAGCAGCAGCCTACTATTATAAGGGCCACACCCACCACCTAGTTCTCAAACCAGGTCCAGATAGCTAGCAAGCCTTCTACATGCATCGAAAGCCCCTACTATTCCCCCCGCCTTGGCCTTGGCCTTTATAAATATAGGGCCCCAAACAGATCCTACCCTTACCTTACCTTATAATAGGCCAGGGTCAGGGGTCGGGGCCCTACCCTACTATTCGTAAGGGATCCTACCCTTACCTTACCTTATAATAGGCCAGGACCGAGGCTTGGGGCCCTACCCTACTATTCGTAAGGGATCCTACTAAGATTATTTCCCTAAAAAGATTATTGCCCTCCCCTACAATAATATGAAGGTGGGGCTAGGGATTATTGCCTTGCCTTTAGAATAGTAGCGTATAGAATCTGCCTAAAGAAACAACTCGACCCCCAGTAAACTATCTTTCGAACTCAATCTGCAACCCTTGCAACGAGACGAAATGGATCTGTATCCACCATTGGTAGTGAGACTAAAACTAGGTAAGCTACTACCAAAGCTTCTGGGTCTCTATCTGGAAATGGAACTATGTCTGCAGGGATATGCGTCTAGTTCTACTACTGGATCCCTTTATAATAGTAGGGCTAGCTTTGTTATTAGCTCTGCTACTGTCGGATCTACTGCCCATAAAATTTAAGGGACCCAGAACAATAATCTATTTTAAGGGTAACTAAATGAAGGGTAAACACCTGAGTAAACTGGTTATTCGGCGAAGCGAGGTTCCTCCCGACTAGTGCAAGTGTGCTCTTCACCGATCGACACTCCATCCAATCCATAGAAAAAAATCGAGTGGAGAATAATCTATTTGGGGTGTCGGATGATAGTTGTGGGAGGAGGATATAGATCTAGATAGCTACCAATCATTATCATTTAAACGCTATAGCATCTCGACCCTGCCTATCTTATCTTTGCACTCGACTGAGGGCCCAGAGGGCTCGCCCGTCCCTATCTCCCCCCACCCACCCTAACCCTCTACATAAAAACATCATTGGGCCTATCTCATCTGATCTAGCGGGTCTGGGCTTTGATGGAGATCCATCGAGGGGCGCATTTATGCTCTCTCCTGATATATGATATATATAGCTTATGCTCGGGTGGGAACTATTATATTATAGGCCTACTCCTACTCTATAGAGAAATGGGGTATATAGCTGGGCTGGGGAGGAAGGCCTACTAGATCTATAGAGAAATGGGAGAGGCCCCCCAGCTGGAATTGTTGGAGTAGCTAAAGGTCCTCGTTCTATCGGGTCCCGACTGGGTGGGGGTGGTGAACACTAAGATTGTTAATCCTCTTCTATAGAAAAGAAAACTTACGCCCGTCAAATTTTAGGGCTACGTTTATTTCAATTTTTTATACCCTGAAAATAGAAGTATTCAGTATCAACTGCAGGGTCGGGCTGGCATGCATCGCTCTTTTCCTCTATTACTAAACTCTTCAGAGATTCCTCTTTCCCATACAGAAGCTCTATCAGGTAATTAGGGTCAGACATCTCAATCATGAGGTTTCAGTCTGGCAGTACATCCCCTCGATATGGTGGGAATCAATGGAGAACCTTGATGTTGGAACCCACAACTATCTCTAATTGTAGTAAGTTCAGTGCCGTAAGTCAAAAAAGTTCCTTTCCTCCCAAAAATCGACAGTTCTGGCTCAACTATCCTATCCATGTGATTGTAGAGGCATCACTGATGGAAACAACTAGTGATATGATGAAACAATCGAAGTAGTATATGGTGGGCGAGGAAGGACTATTCAAATTGGTGCCCCTATAGAATTATAGGCGAGAAATCTGACAACCTTTCGTTTAATCAATATCTGTCTTCGAGGAGTGTGGGGCATAGTGTCATCCTTTGTCTTGGAATCAATCAAATAGTAGGGCCCTCTATGGCATGTTACGTATAGAATCTGGTGCACCGGTCAACTATCTATAGTTTTCTTTTGAGGGTGAGCGAGAAAAATGATCGATGTTTCGGTAGGGGCCCACCTCTATTTGGCAGGCTGAACTGATGTGTTCATGGGGCCCCGCCCCTATTCACCAAGTGAAAAGCCACTTGAATAGTCATGTCTGCGATTTGAATGTGCTTACAATTCTATAGGGCATAGAGGGGCCCCTATAATTCTATGGCGGGACCCTACTATTCGCCAGGCGAAGGGCCACTTGAACAGTCATGTCTGACACCGATTTAGTCCCCTACTATTTATAAGGGGACATCTTCTATTAAGGGAATTTAGAAAGGCCACTTGAACAGTCATATGAACTAGACTTTTGATCGACGTTAGGTAGGGCCCATATTATGTAGGCCTTTCTTTCCTTTCACAGCATCTGCTTAAAGAAACAATAGGCTCTACCTTAGATGTTAGAGTATTTGTCCCAACCTGTACCTCTACTGTCTACCTCGCCTTAATATATGAGGAAAGTTGCTGCGCAAGCAGAGATCCACTATAGTTCCCACCCACTTAATGGCATCAGCCTGGGTGGATATAGGAGCCTAAAGAAACAATTGGTGTGTGGTGTGTGTAAACTCTGGCAGGAAGATAGAATACTTTCACTGATGTTGGCCCTACAGGGTAACGGGCCCTACTATCTATATAATCGATTGGTTTCGGAGCGTTCTGAATAAACTGTTGCTATGGTAGTCGCTTCCTTTGCTCCCCATGCCCTTACCCCTTGCTATCGAAGTCGCCTCTAACCCCGGAATGGTGGATCAATGAGATCAATAGCTTCAACTGTAGCTGCTCAGACTCTGTGTTTAGTCCATGCCATTAGTGGTTCCCGGCCCCTACAGCTGGATGGGGATAATAACTGCCTTTGCCTCTATAGGATCAGGCTACTGTGCCTAGGCAACTCAATCTACTGAGTATGTATCTGTCCACATATGCCTCCATCTATGTTCTTGAACTGTGCCCCTTCAAGTGCATGCAGATGCAGGGTGATAGGCATGTCTTATTGGGTAGAGGAGGCATCCACCTAGATCCATCCATCCGCTATAGAGAACCAATTTGGTATAGGGAGCACTACCATATTGACTATTCTAGGGAAAACTTTAAAAGGTGGGAGGGAGAATAATCTATTTTAAGGGCTATTCTATAGCCATATTCTATACGTAACATGCTTAAGAACCCACCCCCTTCCTTTCAGACTAGGTCTAGATCTGGATATGTTCATAGGTATGCTACTCGTACCGGTGGAACTGCTGCGACTACTGGCTATGGATCTGCTCGTGCTTCTGTCTGTGTTACTAGGAAAGAGGGTCTTGGTGCATCTCTACCAGCATCACATGCATCTGTATCTCAATCTAGAAATGAAGCTGCTAGATCAAGGACAACCATTTATATAAGCATATGCACCTGCCCCTACGAGCACCCAGATCTGACTCTACCTTAGCTACTAGTGCTTACTATGATACAACTGGTACTGTTGCTAGCTGCAAAGATGGCAGAGCAAGATTCTATACGTGATATGTATTAAGAGGAATCGATCCGGCTAGCCTATCTCCATTATCTCTCCCACTGCAGGGGCCCCTACTATTCTATGGCATGAGGAGGTAGTTGCATGAGGGCCCCTACAATGGCATCTACCTCAATTATATATAGGGGGGGCAGGGGGGGTTAGCCAGGCCCTACTATTCTAAAGGTGCTAAGCCCTACTAACAACTCAACTCTATTTAAGGGGGGGGCCTTCCACCCTGCTGTAGGAGCCCATAGCCCATAAAATTTTAGGCCCCTTTGCCACCCTTTATAGGGCTTTTGTTTATAAAATAAAATAAATAAATAAATAAATACATGTTGACCCCTCATACTAGTCATAAAAGGTTGCGTCATTTCCCACCAGACTTGACTTATAGGATGGGATTTAATCAATCAACTTTAGATGGAGAGCGAAAAGCTGGCTATCGTTAAGCCTTTACGTTACGCCCACTCAGCTTTCGGTTTATTGGTGGCAGTGATGATCCTATTTGTTTGCCTCCATGGCCCATTGTTTCATCCCCACATAGCAGGCAACCCAACTATAGAAAGAAAGTTGGTGGAGACCCATCTTTCCGAATGCCCCCCAAAAGAATAGTTCTATTCTACCCTGGCCTATTCGCCCTCCTCCCACCCTGCCTTCGTTGGCATGTTACGTATAGAATAAAGTTTGGCTTAGGCTAGTCCCACCCCCAACCCAACTAAATGTTTCTTGAAACTCTAGTTTCCCACTCAACCCAACTATTGCTTTCGTCACTCTAGTAGGCTTCAAAATGGTAGTGGGAGGGAGGATTCGACATTGGGATGGTTCATCGGGCCCCTAAAATTATATGGTAGTCAGTAGATAACTATTCTAAAGGGGTGGGGGCATAGTATGGTAGAGGGTATTATATAATATTTTCTTATTCTAGCTTATTCGCAGCAAGCTGATGCCATTTGGTACCCTAACTATAGTTGCAACCCAACCTTACTCTAGCAGGCTTCAAAATGGCAGTGGGGGGCATAGCATGGTAGTGGATGGGACATCAAAGCTATTTCTCTAGCCAACAAATCTATTGCAAAAAAAACTTGTTCTCACCTTTGTGTGCTAGCCTGTTCTTTCCCAAACTATGAGCACCTTTTAACTTCATAATAAGTGCTGGTAGAGTTATCGTCACTTTGTTCCCTCACCGAATCAAGATTGCAAGTAGTTCATGATGTGCCAACAGTATGGAATAAGTTGATTCGATGAAGATGGGCCCCCCTAATCTATAGTTCTATGGTTCTAAGGGGATCACTTTAGTAGATTGCCTTTCACCTATAAAGAGTAGGGAACAAGTGGATGGGAGAGGTAGGGCTAGTTGATCCATATTGAATGAGAAATAGGAATTATGTTGCGCAACCATGGAATAGAAAAGCTTGCTTTCTCAATGGAAAGATTGAGTATCAAGCATTGTTAGAGTCGAAAGATTTTTTTTTTGTGTTTTGAGTGGAGCCCTTCCTTTCCCCTTAGAATAGTAGGGGAATAATAGAATAATAGGGCCCTTGTTGAATAAACAAATTTTTTGAGGTCTAAACAAACCTAGATGAGGTAAACAGGTACTATGGATCTTCTGACTCCCAATTGGGGTTGCCTTTTGGGTCCCTAGGTGCTGCCTACAAGTCGCTGCTTCGAGATGGCCATCTATCTCTTGTCTCCCCCCCCCCCCCCCCATTTCTATAGTTAGGTAGGGGGTAATCCGCAACCAACCAATAGACCATGAAAGAAGTCACCCCTGCATGCATGCAGCGGAACAACTATAGCTGTACTACCATAGAATAGTAGGCCCCCCCCCACCCATTAGAATAGTAGGGGCCCTGGCGAATAGTAGGGCCCCATGAATGCACACCCAGGGTTATAGTTGAGGTATATTAGTTGAAGGTGCTCGGGCGGGAAATTCTAGTAGCTATAGAAAGGGTTGTAACCATAGTTGGGCGGGGCAGATAGTCTGGTTCAGCAAGTTAAATCCATATATCCAAGTGGAATTTTTGACCCATATATCCAAGTGGGATTGTTGCGCATGCTCTACTTTAATAGGGGGGGCAAAGCAGAGATTCGAGTGGCAGGGCCGGAGTGCCCTGCTCTATGACTAAAGGCCATAGTTTCAACTATAGGGCATTCTCGAAACTACCATAGAATAGTAGGCGCCCCCCCCCACCTGCAAGGAAGGTGGGGGCCCCCACCGAAACATCGGGTAGGACCCCTACTATGGATAGGGCATTATGGAAGTGAAAGCATACAGCCACTCCTTATTTTCTGTTCAGTTGTTCCTAGGTGAACCGCATTGCCCCCTACTTTCTCGGAGAATAGCTAACCATTGATTCAATTGTTCTCACCATTAGCCGAGCTCCGATCTGCTGGTAACCTCCGCTATGGATGGATAGGACTACTGTATGGACATCACACTTATCCAATATCGTTGTTGTTCACGGATGGACATCTCGGGGTCATCTTCCGGGTTCATGTGAATGCACACCGGGGACACCTTTTTCACCACTTACTCGACTAACTTATCGGACATCCTTATGGATGGACCTCTCTCTACCAGTAGGTGGTGCCTCTCCTCTCTCTACTAGTAGGTGGTGCCTCTCCTCTGTCTCTACCAGTAGGTGGTGCCCGACCCCCTCTTCCTCCGATGCTATAGAATAGCAGGGGATTAATAGCATCAACCTGCAGCGAATAATATAATAGTAGGGGCTCCCCCTACCCCTACCCCCTACTATTGAAAGGGTAAGGGTAAGGGCCCTATGGGGCTAGAATAAGAAACTATAATCTCCCACCCAACCCCACACATGCCCCATAGAATTGTAGGGGCCCTCCTCCCCCTAAAATAATATACCTCCTCGAACTATATAAAGTTGGGGGGCCCCTACAATAATCTACCTCACTATGCATGCATGGGGGGGGTAAGGGGGTGAGATGGCAATCGTTCGTGTATTGAATATGTAATTTTGATAGAAGAGCCCCCTATAAAATGGTAGGGGCAGGCAAACCCGAGCAAGGAGCATTCATTAGATATTTATTCACAATCGATGGCTTCGACAGCTATATCCACCCACCCCTATGATGAACGAATCGATTAAATGAGTTGCCCAACTCCTTCTTTCAATCCAAATGGATGGCTGGTGGAGAAGATTCTTGCGCACTCAAACTATAGTGGGGTTTCCCCGATAATTGATTGATTTGGCCTACTATTCATAGTGGCATTGGCAAACCTTGTCGGTCCTCTACTTCCCTCCGTGTACTACCTTATCCTACCCAGACCTCTGGTCACTCACATGAATGAAGAGATTGAATGCGCCAGTGGTTGGTTAGATGGTGGAATCACTACTATATACGTGATACGACTCATATCAGTCATCAGTTGTATCATGTATCTAGATGAAACATCTGTGCATCTTGACCAATGTCTGTTGGACCAGTGCAGTGATCAGAGTTATCCACGTTCGTATCGGATGTGTGATCAGAGAATACAATACCCCGTGAGTGATCAGTAGGGAATAGGACCCATAAATCATTCTCTCATCGAGGAAGGGCCCCAATTTCTATAGGCACCTATTGATTACCCGTCATTGGTGATCGAGTTCGGTTCCTTCAACCTGGAACAAAAGAGAAGGGAAGCCCGATTCCCTCCCCTGCCATTATTCTGCAGGGTGATACTTTAGCCCGCCAAAATTGAATCTACAATTATTATTGGGGGTGGGCCCTACTATTCTAAAGGTAGGCCACCCACCCAATTTTTATATTGCTTCCACCCTGCTGGCATCCCGCGAACATGCCAATCCCCGGTGCAGTGGGGGGCCCCTACTATTCTATGGCTAGTGGCAGGGTGGGGGTTCCTATTACCATTGTAGGGGCTCCCCCACCCACCCCCTTTACCCCCCCTCAAATTATGTTGTAGGGCACCCGTAGGGGCTGCCTAGACAATAGCCTTACTCTATTCTATCAAAATGGAGGATATGATTTCTTTATCTCCGTGTCCATTGCCCTTGCTCCAACTCAATTTGTCAGTGGTTTAGAATGCAAAGGTCCTTATAATAGTAGGGCACAATTGGTTTTGGGTAACATGCAACTGATCTTGGTTCAACTCACTATAGATCTGTATATGGGACTAGGCTAGGGGAAGTGTAGGGCTGTGGAGCTTAATCTGTGCCTAGAGGATATAAAATGGGGGTGGTAACTAGTACCAGGAAATGGATGGGATCTCGAAAAGGAAGGAACGCTAGCTTGAATTCTGTCGACTCAACTATAGTTCTCTCTCGTGAGGATACTGGTTCATCGTTGAGTGGCTACTTCGATAGTGTATGATTCATCTAAGTGTCAGCTTGAGCTGGATATGATTGGCCCGTGGTGCCCCCTTCCAATGTGCTCTATGAATCTCTTGCAGCATACTATTATTGGCCCCGATGAATTGAATTCTTGATGGATGGAGCATGGATGGACCTTTTCTTAGCCTGAGTTGGGGGGCCTTGCCTTCCCCTACACCTCTATATCCTTCCCCCAATAATAGGCGAAGGGGGCACAATAAAATAATAGGCAGTTGGGCTTCCACATGATTGGTGCAAAGGTCAAGCATTCTGCATGCAGGGGTGGGTGTGAAGGTTCACAAACATCGACTTGGTGCTTACTTTGATGCCGCTCAATCTCCATCTCGATCCGTGACTAAATGGCATAATCATTCAAGACTTCCTTAAACTCTTGATTCCCCTTAGAATAGTAGGGCCCCTTAGAATAGTAAGGTAGGCAGGGATGCCCCTACTATTTTCCAGGGGCAGTGAGGTAGTGGTTATGGCTATGCTGCTGTATCTGACATAGGCTCATATACCATGCACCTACCAACCCCAACTATAATTGTCGTGATGGTCAACAAATGAACCTATGGCCTACCCAATAGTACCCACTAATAGCATTAGGAAAGGAAGGCCCCGAAAAGTTTCTATGATGCACGTACAGTCACTAGATATTAATCAATCTGCTCAGGCAACTGAATCCGCATCTGTATCTGGGACTGCACTGGGAACTGGGATTGGTACCGGACTTCGTGCTTCCTTGACACGTGTGACTTCGATGCAACTAGAAGTATTCATTGCTTCACTGATGCTGCCCAACTAATCTACTGAGGCAGGGGGGGGCCACCCAGGCACTTTCTATTCCCCCCCCACCCCGGCGAGCCCCTACGAAGGTTTGGGGAGGAGATGGGCCGGGAGGTCCATAAAATTCTTGGGCTCTCCTTAACGAAAAAGTTAAGGCAAGTGCCCCCGAGAATAATAGAATAATAGGGGCACCCACCTGCTACCATAGAATTGGTTGGGCTCCCCCCCACCCTGCATAGCCTCTCTTTTCCATTATTGCCCTACTGGGGTGGGGCTTGACTGGAGGTTGGCAGGAAAAGAGTTCACTGGCTAATCACCTACCAAATCATGGTCGACCATGTGAGCCCTACTACTTTAAGGGAGGAGTATTAAATACCAAAATATGCATGAGCCCTATCAATTCTAGGGGCACTCACCTATCAATTCTAGGGGGAATCATGGTTGATCCATCCACCCCATACTCCCCTGCCGATCCCACCTCTCTATCACGGGGCCTTATAGGGATTCTACATGCACTGAAAGGTAGTAGGAGAAGAGGGCCTAAAATTCTATGGGTGATCAGCTGTTTGCACCAATCACCCAGCTGTCCCTGCCCCTTGCGGTCATGTCGGTAGGTGATCACAATAGACTAGTTGTTCACGCTCCCTACCGATGAATGGGTAACTGAAGTATCCGTCCCTTTCTATGGTGGATGGATATCCATCCCACCTGAACTCGAGTTTGGGCCTATAGATAGTAGGGAGAGGTGGTGGGCACCGCTGATGTCAACTAATTGAATGATGGGAATGAAGTGATTCCCGAGGAGGTTAGGTTTAGATGCATGCAGATGTAGGGAGCCCGTGCATGCACACGAATCAACTTATCTACACGAATTGATGAGGCCTATAGTTTCTTATGGCCTGTCCCCTATAGAATGGTAGGACATGAAGATTATGGGTGTTCCTCCTGGGTGGGAGATGAAGCTATCTGGGGCCCCCGGGAATGCTTAGAATAGTAGGCATCACCTCCATCGAATATATAGTCTATCCACACCCTACTTACTACCGATACAGTAGGTACCTGCTCAATTTTTTTTTGGAACGAGAGTATACTATATACGTAACATGAGTGGTGAGTGATTATGTCTACTTCTTCTCTATCCAATCACAGAGCCCTTATAAATTATAGGCAATCTTATTGCATATATACGAGACTAGCCTGCCCAGATCTGATCTCTAGAACTCCCCCATTAAGCTGAAGTTGAGCCGATCGGCTGTGACTATACTATATATATAATAGATAGGGGCCCCCATCATGCATAGTTTGCAGCGGATCAATGAATCTGGTGTGATTTGGGGTCTAATCAACTGGGCCCATCTAGATGGCCCCTATTATGGCAATTATTCCCTATCCTTATATAGAATAGATGGATGATGGATGATCCTCTCCCACCTCGAGTGTGACTATAGGCCAATTACTATAGTTGTGGGTGTTCATGAGGATATAGCTTAGGAACCCTATATATATATGGGGCACTCCCCCGCCCCTCCCCTATCTATCTAGAGGGATAGAGAGGGAGAGACCCTCGACGGCTAGGCTATATAGAGATAGTGGGCAACTATAGAGATAGAGGTGGGCCTATTCGGCCCATATACTCTATCCGATGGCCTCTATATCTATTTGGATCTAGCCTATATATCTATCTGGGGTGGGTCTGGGGCAGGATACTCTGAATGCTAATGATGCATCCATCTGTATTGCCTAAAGAGACTATAGGGGGTAGGTACCCACCCGCCATATATAAGCCGGGGCAATATATATATATAGTTGGGCCTACTATAGATTAGAGAGTTGGGGGAGGGCCCATAGATCTAGATAGTCCACTCGTCCGGTCCTAGTTCCTCTCCACCCTTATAATAGTAGGGCCCCTCGATTGGCCGACTATCTATATATCCCATCCCGGGTCTCCCTTCGGTTCAGAACCGTGAGGGGAGCACCACATCATCCATCCCCATCTCCTTTGCTTTGCCCCACCCCCACTATTATAAGGGTAAGGTAAGGGTAAGGGATCAACAGAGTGCCCCTACGATATATAGGGCCTCCTTGAGTCCCTCCATGCCATGAAGTCTATACTGTACTCTACTAAAAGTTTAGGTTCAACTGTCGAATGTTGAACCACTGGTAGACCCCAGATAGAGGGGGAGGGCCACACCATTTTGATAGGGTCTTGACCAGGTAGTGGCAATACCAATCTACTGTAGTTCTAGGCCCTATCCCTATCCCGTATCTTCCTCCATCTGAGTCAATAATGGAATTTCCCTACTCTTATATTATTGTAGAGGAGGTTTTATTGCTCTTTTTGTGGCCCTGCTCAGAAATGCGATGATCCAATGGATGGATGTCCCTGCACCGAAGGATCCGATCCAATTGTAGTGGGCTAAGTCAGTTCTAAGAGTGAAAACACTGATGAAAACTGCCGAGAGTACCAATCGATCGAGAATCCGTGCGATGAGGAGGCAATCAAGAAGTGCATTCCACCTAGATGTGCATCGGGGAGATCCAAAACATGTTAGGAGATCCGATCAGAATAATCTGACAGGGGGCGCTCACTGAGAAATCAATCACTCACTTCATGTTCGCAGAGATAGACTGTAGATGTGCGCTGGGGAGATCAGCCCATTGATATTTTCTCAGCCAAAAATAAATCCATAAATGTCTACCCTTTGCCCTTCTATATCTATAGTTCAAGGCTACGCTATGCTTCTGGTCCGATCCCTTAAAATAGTGGGCGAGCAATCCCTTCTTAGATTGGGTGAGCCATCTTTTCTAAGTTACAATTCTTCCCCTATAATTCTATGGCAGGGGGGGTAGGTTAGGTTGGGTAAGAGAAGGGAGTAGCATTCTGTAGAAGCTGTTGGATCCGCCATACTCTACTATTTGGTAGGGGGCAGCGTGCAGTGTTTGCAGGATCGATCTACAGTCGCTCTTAAAATAGTGGGTTGGGTCCCTTACCCATCAAATTATAGGGTGGGCTGGGCGCATGTTACGTATAGAATAGCTGGCCGATGTGGCTTGAACTGCGCAATAAAATAATAGGCAATATTCACCCGATTTTGAACAATCAATAGTGCCAGAAGGGCGCTAGATTCTCTATGTAACATGCTGATTATTGATAGTTCCCCATACCCTACTATGGGAATGGGGGTAGGGCACCTGCCCAACATAATAAGTTGGGCCAACACAATATACGGGGCCCAACCTGGGAGGGATAACTATAACCCAACCCAACTGCACCGACCCTTGCGGGGCCATAGAATAGTAGGGGCCTACGCTTGAACACCTGTCCCCTACGATCTCCTATCCTTACTGCCATTATATTGTTGGGTTCAACCATAGCTTCCCAACAATAATCTGTTTGGGGGTTATATAATAGTAGGGCGGGGGGGCAGCCCTCTGCATGCATCGGTAGTTTTCTACGGCATGTTCATCTGCAGAGAAAGGTCAATAGGGGGAGGACCGTGGGTGTATCTAGGATGCGAGGCAAGAGAGAATGCCCTACTATTCTAAGGGTAAGGGAACTCTAGTTCAACAGGCCACGATGTGAAGGTCAAGGCATGGTGGCAGTTCCACTGTGAAGTGAATCAACTCACCACTCCCGTCGAAGCCTAAAATTTTATGGGGCAGCTGGACAGTTCGACTTTCGCTATAATTTTATGGGGACTGCCAGGGTCAATTAATCTCCTCCACCATAGAATAGTAGGGGCTCATCCCAACCTATAGACGTACTATAGTTTAGTTCCCCATGAATGCATGGAATGAATTAAGATTGGTTTGGTTTGGCGAGTAAGCCATTACTATGCCCCCCGGGAACCCTATGATTCCCCCCACCCAAAACTATAGATATAGGTCAACACCCTATAGAATTGTAGGCATTAATCACCGAGTGTTCATTCCTTTAGCAGGAACTCTTTATAGTTGGGTGGGCCCCTACTATTCAGTTACCCTATATATTGAAGGGCCTGGGTGGGTGGAGATGGGGTGCTTGCTATAATATGCTAGAATAAGATAATAATAGGGGCTCCCCACCCCATTATTTAAGGGAAGGGTCAAAAAGGTCGCAGGAAGAAAGGCAAGAGGGCACGCACGTTTGAAAGCCCGCAACATAGCTTCCTTTTTAAGCACCCATTGATCCAATTGGACAACCCCCTTATATTGCTGTTCCAGAAGAAAACTCAAGTTAAAAAAGGGTCCCTAACCCCCACCCCTTTATAATAGTACATGTTCCAGAAGACTCATCACTTGTGCCAACAACCTCCCTATACTCTCTAGTCACTCCAAACCCTCCACGCGCACATTATACGCCTTACACACCTTTGATTTGCTCTATACAATACCAATATTCTTAAATAAATTCCCCACACCACTGATCTCCATGAAATGGGTCTATCTGTCTCTATCTCCCTGCAGTAGCCTAGGGTGCATCGTTACTGCTGCTAGCGAATAATATAATAGTAGGGTTCCTTTGCTTTCAAGCATTATTATGTGGAGCATAATAGAATAGAAAGGCTCACCATTCTAGAAGGGCTTTATTCAGCATATTTTATTAAATTATTAGGGCCCTAATCATATGGAACCTTACAGTAGAAAAGTTTCCCCTATTCGATATATCGACCAGGCCCTTTATTCATATACCTTTGTTCAAAAAAACCAATTTTCCTGTCCTTCCTCCTCTCTTTAATCTGGATGACTTATCCAGCTCAATTTTTGGCTCTATGAAATCAATAGGTTGCACTGTCCTAGACAAACGAGTGGTCACAGCCCATGCTGAAAATGGGGGGGGAGATAAGTTGATTGATGATGTCTGCTCCTTCTGGGATCCTCCCAGTTTCTAGCACAATATACAACCTATCCTTATCTCCTCTCAACATGTGGGCGTACTTGTAAGGATCATAGAGTTTTTACTTGTCATCCGGTAAACCCCAGCTCTACAAGGATGCCAGGTCATTCATAAATCCATAGATGTGTCTGGCAGCAGCTGTACACTTCTTTTCTGTGGCTTCCCAATTATTCAGTTTAGCCCTACTATTATAAAGGGGCAACTCTCAGCGTCCATAGGTTGGGAATTCCAATCCTCTATGCCTAGTTGTCCACATTGTTTTCAAGGGAATGAATCGCTTTCCCCGTAGGGCACTTTTTCCACATGTGCCCTATGGACAACCTCTTTGGTCTGATCCAAGTATGACTAGACCTGCTTTTGCCTATTGTTTCTTTAGGCATCAAATTCTCAATGATATTCTATCTGATCAAACAAGGTGGAGAAAATCATGATCTGTTCCCATAGATTCCTTTTCATGGCCTTTAGTTTGTCTATCAGCTCGACCTCTTCTAATGGTTCATCATATCTGACTTGTGTCCTTTTAAGCTCTAAAGGCTTATGCGCTCTCTCATCAAAAATTTTGCTCAAGGCCTCCTCTAGCTTCTTCCCTTGCTTCTTCAGATATTCTTTCCACTTTTAAGCCAATGCCTTCCGATTTGCAACCTGATAAGCCTCAACTTGATAAGTTTTTCCAACTTTCAGCCGCCTACACCTTTTCCTTTCACTTCTAGCTGAGTCATCTCCCAGATTGATCACAGTAGGTGGAGGCCTTTTCCCTCTTTCTTCAGCCAACTGGGCTCTAAGTGAGTTGATCTCTTCCCATGCCTCAACTAGCTGCCCATATAATTTTAGGGAGCTAGAAACTCCTTCCTCCCTACCATTCTATAGGTGACCTCCAAAGCTGCCACTCTATCTTCTAATGCCCTCTTCTTAGCATGATAGGAAGCATTAATCCTATTCAGGGTCTCAATTTCTAGTCTAAGTTTGGATTCATCTGATAGCTGGTAATGGTATAGCATGAGCTGACCTCTCTCTTTAATATGTTTCCAGCTGCTTTATCTGCTCTTTCAAAATGTGTACCAGGCCTTCTGCTGTCTTGGGTTGTACCTACCTCCCCACAACCACTAATTTATCCTCCTAAACATTCTTCTTTGCCTCCAATTTTTTCTTTACTACTTCTTATGCTACTTGCTACTATTGCTTAAGGAGATCAGCCTCCTGATGTCTCTTCTTTTCCTCAACCTCCCTCCCCTTTTCAACTTATTCCTATTGTTGCTTCTGTTCAGCAGTGGGGGGGGGGAATGTAGACTGTCAATCTTTCCTGATTGCAGGAGGGGCATTAGGATCAGCCCCTAGACCTAGCCCTTTCAGCCTCTACTCCATTGAAGGAGGCTGGCCCTTGCTCTTATTTACCGAAACCTCCTATACCCTTAGCCCATAGTAGTGAAAATTGGCTGGCCTTTAGGATACATCTGCTCACCTGAGATTGAATTGGGTCAGGTGGGGCAGGAAGTGGCTGATCCTTGGCTGGCAATTGCTCTTTATCCATTTGTTCTTTTTTTTGGCAAGCAGATGGAATAAAAGATTAGCAATAATAAGGAAAAGGGCACCGGAAATCCCTGGTTAAACAAGGTCAATAGCCACTACCTTTGCTCCTTACTACTTACTACTTATGAGATTACCAACTTTGAATAATATGAAGGAAGGGCGAAAGTCCCATTTAGCGGGGTATATCTCGAAGCACTCGCCCCACCATTGAGATCTATACATCCTCCTTCTTTACACCCTTCTCAATGCGATTCGATTTGGACCTTGATTGACATGCTGTAATCATATCTTGAGTAACACCCTTAGGCTATTGTTTAGGCACATAGGCATTAATTAGCTTTGGATCGATTGGCTTCTAGAGCCTGCATAACCACTTACTGTGGCTATAGTATAACCAACCGCATCCTTTCGTCTCAAGAGCCTAGCCTAGCCCCCCGCCCAATAGTAGCAGCCCCTCCCTCTTCCCACCCACCCCTATCAAGGTAGCTGTAGCTCCTCACCCTCCAAGCTAGGTCTGGTCTTCACATGCAGCAGTCCATCATTTGTTTTGCAATCAGATCCATCCTTCTACGTCTATAGAGTAGAGTAGAGTCGGCTAGACTATAGAAAATGCCTACGAAAATGGAATAGTAGGCATGCATTTTTGTAGGCGTAGGCCTTCTGCATGTAGAGTATGAAATAATCTTGCTGCCCAACCCCCACCTCTAGTCATAGTTCTATCCCCCAGGGAGTTATTTCTGGGGGAGAGAACCAACTCCATAGATTGGCTCCATAGAATAGAGAGTTTCCTATAGATAAGTAGGGGCTGAGCTGGGGTTGAGATATAGGTGCCCTCCTTATCACCCCTCAGCCTCTCAAGAGAACTAGAGATTTGATGGTCAGCGCGAGGGAATGTTAGGCACTCAATTTCTTAATCGAGGTACCCATAGGGCGGCAACTAGACTATATATATAGAATATATGGCTCAGCCTCCCTTTAGTTTGAAAGAACAACCCCTACCCTACCCTATAATTCTATGGCTATGGCTATGGCCCTACTATTTATAAGGGATATCGAGGAACCCCTTTAGAATAGTAGGGAATAATAGAATAGTAGGGCCAACAATAATCAATTTTGAGGGGAAAAATCCCAATCACCATGGTACTTACCTATATCAACTAACTTGGATGAAGGGGATAGCTGCTTGGACTTAGGGCTATGCCTACTATTCTATGGCCCCCCCCTACTATTTTATGGTTCTAACGGCCCTTTTTTATATCACTTCAAAATGAAAGGAGGTGGGAGGTGGTAGTTGAGACTGATGAGAGTTTCGGGGTGGCCCCTATGGGAAACTGATATTTATTTTAGGTGGTATAGTTGGGGGTTGGTCGTTAGGTTGGCATGTTATGTATAGAATTTATTCTCTACCTGGAGTAAGATGGGGCTAACTTGATACTGCAGCAGGGCCCTATACCCTAATCAACAACTAGAATAAGCTCGATTTCATGGCGAATGCACCTTGAGGACGAGGGGCCTAACCGAGGTGGGGGGGAAGAGAGAGGGCATGATGAATGATTCAGTCCTCCCCGATCCAAACATAACTTAGCTATTGATTCATTCCTGACCGAACAGTCCATATGGAGGGTTCCCCCCGTGCGCATGCCCCTACCTGTAATGAGTAAGTGTTGTCTACCTATCCCACGGGGAGAGTTGATGAGCTCCCTAACCAACCATTGAATGACTAGATAGAGTTCCCCAATGTGCTCTAGGCCATAGGGGAGGACCTCCTGATTGCCTACTCTTCTAAGGCTCGAGCTTCTTATACTGCTCAATAAATACTTGCAACTTGGGAATCAGGGGTTCCAAGCGCAACAAGTGGTCATGCCACTCGAGAATGATTATTTAGCCAAACAGAGTTTTTAAAGTGCCCTTTCCTGTAGGGGGTAAGGGATTGCTATAGCATATCGGGGCCAATTTCGGCTCATCCAAGACCTCACTCCAAGAGGAATAATCTGTTTAGGGCCCAAAATAGCACCATGAGGCACTCTATAGGTATATCCCCCCCCCCCCCTCCCATATTATTATTATTACTATCGGGGGCCCCCGCTGCTGCCCAAGGGTGTACACCCCCATTATTTTATCGCAGCTATTCCTCTGAAGGTTGGTTGTCCCTTAGCTTATATGCTCCCTGTTCCTTTAGATTGTTCCCTACCACCCCAGTGTCATTCTCTGGGATCATTGGATCAATAGAAAGGATAGGGGTGACATCGGTACTTCTCAAGATTCATTTAATTAGTGACAACTAGTTGGGAAACTCTACTGCACTCTATAGAATTTAGTGCAGCATGCCATATGTATTGCTAAAGCGGGAGGCATGGACTAGTGTTTGCCATAACTTTGCATGGATGCATTCACCGGCCAATAATCAATCAGCTATTTGGGCATCCATTCCATACATAACATACCATCGCCTCAAAAGTGTTGCTGGTGCATATGACTGCCCCTATTATTTCTTTGGCCGACCCAACTCCCCCTAACATTATAGGGCTCCCTAGAGAATGGGGGGAACCAGATCGAGATTGGCCTACCAAATATAAGGCATTTAGTGCATATGACTACCTATTGCCATGGTGGGGTGACCCATTCATTATTATAGGTAGGGTGGGCCTATCCCCTATGGCTATTCCTATTCAATCTTAGGTCGCGCCTATATAGGCAAATGGGCACTCCCCCATGGCCATTATTTTGTAGGGTAGGGCAATGGGCATATTATTGTAGGTTAGGTAAGGCATGTTACGTATAAAATATAGGTAGGGTGAACCGTCCTCCCTAACCTAAAATGGGCTATGGCCCTACGACCTATAGAATGGTGGGCCAGTGCCCTACGACTTTGGCAGGTCAATCGCCAGATTCGGCCTGGGCCCATGCCCACAACCCAGCAAACCACGATTGTAGGGAGCTATAGAGGATAGGGCATAGAATAGTAGGGTGTGCCTGTTAGCCTATAGAATGGTGGGCTACTACACATGTCTACCCAAATAGTGAATAATCTATTTGCCTGCTTGCAGGGGTTCATGTGCATTCACATGCATACCCCTACTATTCTACAGGTTCAAGGGGCCCTACCTATAGAATGGTGGGCTATGGACCCCCACCCTACATAAATGGTGGTCTGCCCACCCATTCACTATTCTATTGCCTACAACCAGCCATAAAATAGTGCCATTTTTTCTAGCCGGTAGGGGGCGCGATGGGGTGCCATAATAGTTATTTGCCTATCCCCAGCTGAATAGTCGGGGTAGGGGGGCCTACAAGCCCCTATAGAATGGTGGGCAGGGGGGCTAGTTCTGCCCCTATTATTGAAGAGGCCGACTGCCATAGAATAGTAGGCAATCGAACGGGGAACCCTACCCTATAGTTGTTCTGGCAATTAGGCCCACCCTGGAACTATTGGGTGGGAGGGAGGCCTCTACTATTCTATGGCTAGTTGGCCAGCAAGGTGGGGGGAGATAGTGCGGGGCGATTATGGATCAGTGTCTCCCCACCAATGGCTCCAATAGTCCCGTCCCTCCCTCCATCACCTTGCCCTCAATCCTCCTATTTGTTACTGGGCCCCTACTATTCTAAGGGGACCTATTGATCTCCACCTGTCGGGGACTATATAGAATTTTATTGCTTGAATATTCCTAGAGGAAGAAAGTCAAGGAGAAGGGAGGGTGGGCTCAGTTGAAAGTTGTTAATACATAAGTAATAGAAAGAGTTTCTTGCTCGCTTCCTTTGAGTATTGTTTCATCATTCGTGGTTCGATTCTTCAGGCTGTCTCTCGCTTATTCCATTCCCGATGGATGCCTCTACAAACCTCTCCTCCCCTGGGATAGAGATAGATAGTAAATGGCAGGGATGGACAGAATGAACTGGATGAAAGAAAAGAAGCAATGGAACTCAACAGTTGATGCAGTGCATGATGGAGAGGGAATGAAGTAACGAGACAAGCGGATGGAGTGGCTTGCTCAAGCTCTGCTATTCGACTCAATGCTTCCCTGATTCTGATTGGATCATGGCGAGGGAAGGGAGGGAGAGGAAGGGATCCAATGTGATTCATTATAGACATATTAACAACCCTCACCTCTTATGTACCTCCATACCCCCCTACAAGAAAGCATTGTAGGAATGCACCTCGGGGCTGGATTTCCTTTCGATGATCTCAAATCCTTTATCTCAACTCCATTCCTCTTCTATCCAGTCAGCCCTTTACTTACAATAGGGGACAAGATGCATGCTTTAGCTTAAATGCTTTAGCTTCAAAAGTGGAAGTGAGAACGAGGGGTGGATTTGGAAGCAATGAACCGGTGGGACCTTCCTCCCTTTCTATTCATTTCCCTAAGGTTGGTTCATTTGCCCATAGAATTTTAAGGGGATCGTTAGCAACGGATTCTCATCAATATTTTCACTATCTCCAATTTCCATAGATATATAGGGCGAAGGGACCGGGGGATCAAAACTCAAATCAAATACTGCCACTGAAGCCAGCCAATTCAATGAATGTCGATCAGGACTCGAGAATTGTACCCACTACACCCCATAAAGGCCACCTTTCAGTCGAGTCCACCCAGCTTGGTGGTTCCCTTTAGAATAGTAGGGCATTGCCACCCCCGATCAAATGGAATGCATCTTTCGAATGCATGTTATTCTAGTCATCTTTCTTTCTTACCGCCCGATAGATGGATAGATAGAATGCAGTAGAGATGAAGCAGAAAACCACTGGTTCAGATATTTGACAGAGTCTCACTCATTAATCTGTATAGAATATCCTGCCCCTACAATAATCTCCCTACTATTCTCCCAACAATAGATTATTCGGGGCCCCTACTCCTACTATTTTTAGGTAAGGTAAGGCAAGGCCTCGGATGAGCTGGACCTTGAATTCTTTATTTCTGTCTTCCAACTATAGATGCGGGGTGGGTGAGTTTTGACCGATCAGATCAAGGAGACCTTGCTTTGAAGTCAACCTAAGGGCCTACTACTACTAGTATAACGGATCGATTTGTCTCCCACCCTTCTCCTAATTATGGGGGGTAGGGTGGGAAGAGAAAAGATTGATCATCAATTCGAGCCATTCCCCTTCCAACTGCATCCATCTTGAACCGCTAGCCTTCCTTTATGCCCACTCAGGTCCACTGGACCTATCCCATTGATTGATGTTGTTTCAATTCAGGCTATTCTATGGGTGATGTTTATGGATTGGTTTGCTAGTCATATGAACCGGATGAATGATCGACATTAGGTGGGCCCCTTTATGGCGAGAAATGGACGTTGGGTCCCCAGCCGCCCCCCTATAGGTATATGGCTCTACAACACAGTCATAGGAGCCAGACGAGTGATGGATGGAGTTCAAATTCTAGGGCACCTAGAATAATCTGCCCATTTTTGTCTAGCCCCCACTTGTAGCCCTACCATTTCTATAGGTGGGCAGATCCTTTATAATAGAAGGTAGGGGGCTTCTATTTTTTCAAATCGCCTCCCCGCCCGAAATAATATAGAAGGGGGCGATTGATTGATCATTTGAAAGGGCTTCAATACGTAACATCCCTACAACTATCTCCTCCCCCCTATCAAGCTTAAAGCTCTCTTCTGGATCAGACTTACCCCCAACCAGTTCTCCGATTCTTCCTTCTAACTGGGTAGCTCCAACTATAGCTGCTGGACTAGAATGCATGCAGAGGGCCAGCTCCAATACTGGTGTTTTGCTGGAGTATAATCCATATAATAGTAGGGTCGATACAGTAGGCATTGAACCTGCAGAATGAACCATACCCCCTGCATACCCACCTCATTTTGGTGTATTACACCACCCACTCTGCATGCACCGCGGGATGAATAGATTAGTTGCTCCCTACTCTACAAACCTCTGGCTCAACTCGACACTTCATCTTCATGGTAGCGCAATCTCAGGGATGGTAGCAAAACTGCTGCCTACATTCTAGAGGTGTGCATGCCTACGAGCTGCTACCAGCAAAACTGCTACCTACGGGGTGTTGCTGATGCACCCTGTGCTGCTTCCCCAACTATATTGAAGGGCGTGCCCCCAAACAGATTATTATAGGTAAGTCAAGCCACTCCCCATAGAATAGTAGGGGTTTCGAGGGCATGTTACGTATATAATAGCTGATGGCCGGCTGGGTTCACCGATAGCGATAGAGAAGTTTTGATTCGAACTGGGCAAATTCTATAAGTAACATGCCAACGACACACCCACCCCAAGGAGATAGATGCGCCCAAAAGGGATAATTTCATACAAAAAGGATGTTGGGCCATCGTTGATGACTATCCGAGGTGAGGAGAAGAAAGAAGACAGAGGGGGTGTTAGTCTCGGTTGAGATGCAAAGGATGGTCCCAGCGAGCATGGCTCGCTAGGCCGGCTAATCTATCCGACCCTAGGCCGCGTTGATCCATCGTTGGGCTAAGGCAGTAGGCTTCTCCTGGATCTTCACTCTATGAAGAGAGTAAGTAATTCTATCCTTCTTGCCTCCCTAGCGAATAGTAAGGGGCACTTCAATTGGCTAACTGGTTGAGATGCTGCTATCTTTGCCTCTGCCTCTAATGGATTTGCCCGAACACGAACAGGAACTGGGTCTCAATCAGGAACTGGAAGCTCTACTGTTGTTGGGTCTACAAGTGCTACTGGTAGTTTTTCATCTACTACTGGCCCCTATGGGCTGACGTCTACTATTGGTATTGGAGCTACTGGTCTTACTGCTACTGGATCTGCTGCTGCATGGGTATCGATATCGATCTAGAGGTGCATCATATATCATATGGCAATAGATAGCATAGTGAGTGCGAGATGGTGGCTAGCTTCGGTTAAGTGACTAGGTCTGGGTCAACGGCTGCTCTGGATCAACCGAAGCAATAATCTGCGGCCCTTACCCTAGAATTTTATGGGTAGATTATTGCTATGGGCGTGAAAGGGGGCAATAATCTAGCAAAGATAGGTGACGGGGTTGCCCATTTTTGCCCACGCCCTTCAATATAGCCGGGGCGGTAGGGGTATGCAAGGGCCCCCAAACAAATTATTCTCTGATGTTACTGAAGCTGCTGGTGGGTCATAAACTGAACTGGTTATTAAATAGTCGGCTGCTTCTGGTCCTTTAGGCTATTGGTGGAGGATATGAAACTGCTTTCTCTGCTATTGGTGCTAGTGATGGAGAAACCAGATCAATTGCTACCTACTCAACAGCAAAAGGGCAGAATTCCCATAGGGCTGCCTCTACAGGGCTGCCCCCTGCATGCATACCCACTACTATTCTTCTATGGGCTATAGGCGACTGAAGCAACTGAATCCCTATCTAATGGTAGGGTTCACCAGAAGCCCCGACCTATATCTCTCATAATCAAAGACATAATCACAACTGCCTATGCCAAGGTTAACTATTGCATCTGCCTCTACTGTAGCTTCCACTCGGCCTGGTTAATAATAGTTGGGTGGATCTACATCTTATCTAATTACTGAAGGATCTGGAAGCTGGACAAACCTATAATTGCTCCTGGGTGTGGATTTCGTACATTTGGGCCTGGATCATGGCAGAAGGTCTGGGTCTCAATCCGGCACTGATGGTGCAAAGGGATGCTATGTAAGCCCATGTCTTTGCCTGTGGTAACCTATGCCCATGCTACTTATGCTTCTGGTTCAAGGTCATCAAACCTGTATCTTTTTTCACTCACCCTAAAATTCTATGGGCCAGCAGCCCCTATAGGCAACGACTACTTTTTCCACTGATGATGCTATTGGTGATGGTGCTAGATCAAGGAATGCATAAACGACTGCATCGTATATCACAACTGGCTCTGCTACAGCTCCTAGTGGAACAACTGCTTATTGTGGCTACTTATGCTGGTGCTTAGTCTCCCTTACCCCCCCCCCCCCCCCCCCAAAAAAAAAAAATAGTCTTTGTAGGGCTGAATCTACTAAGTCTACTTATGCTGGATAAGCTACTCATGCTGATGGATCTACTGCTTATGCCCATGCTTTGCTAGGCTCCTTTCATCTGGCAAAGCAAGGTCTCGATCTACTGTTGAAGCTACTGGTACACCTACCCTTACTTATGATGCTTATGAACCAGGCCTCTGCATGCATGCAAACCTTGTCGGATAATAATAGTAAGGGTGGTGCTGGGTCCCCTACTATTCTAAAGGCTACTACTACTCTACTTTGACATATGAGGATTCTTGACCATACCTTGCTTCATTCTTCTTTTCATTCTTACTGCTGCAATATCATTACTAAATAGATTCTTCATGGGCCCTACTATCCATCATTGTTACTGGATGGAAACTATAGTTAGGAAGGCCATAGAATTTTAGGCAACCAGAAGGCCTATAATTGGATCTTTGGCTGACTAGCAGGATAGTAGAACATTACCGAGATCTTCCCCTCCCTTAAACTATTAGGGCCCTACTATTCTAAGGTTAGTTCAGGCTCCCACTGCCATCCAAAGTTATGGCACATCCTTCTCGCAACTATAACTTAAGCCTCCCACCCGGCTAGATATCACCCTAGGCAGGCCTCCCAACGGTAATGCCTTATTAAAGCAGTTCAGTTCCCCTACCATTTTATAGGCAGAAAGAGCGAAAAGGAATGCGCCCTATGGTTAATAAGTCCACCCATAGAATAGTAGGGCCCTAGCCTCAAATTTTATGGTATGGATCTGCCCATTTGAATCTAGGCGGCCTATCAGGTAGACCCGAGCTTGAAAGGGATAGATCATGTTGCTAATGAAAATGGGCTCGAAAGGGATAGATCATGTTATGTATAGAAACAATATCAATAGATAGACTTTGGGTTGATAGACTTTGATAGATAGACTTCAGGATGGCTGGTAGTTTGGCATTGATGAAGCGTGATCCCGCTCGGAATCTCCTATTCCAGTTGGCGATTCGCCATTCTCTACTGGGCCATTCTGGTTGTTCATCGCCGCAAAGATGCCTCTCTGCAGGCAGTTTTTCATGATCAATCATGAGTTAACCCTCATCTGAACTATATTGTGCCCCACAGACTTTTCATTTCCTCCCCCCCACAATCTATATCCTAGGGAAACAATAATATAAGACGGGGGCACCCCGGGCGAACCCCCGAGGGGGCGGATCTAATTCTTGTTGTTAATTGGAGGGGGGGGGGGGGGGGGCGTTTGCAACCGGGGTGGGTGGGGTTGGTCAATAGGCTCATATTCAGTTTTGGAAGATCTGGTTATCAACCTTCTTTCTCAATCCTCTACCCTCCCACCTATGAGGAATCGATTTAGTCAGTCAGGGCTCACCCACCAGGGTCTAGAAGGGTCTAGCTTGTATTAGAAATAGGCCTTAGGGGTAGAGGGTTAGGAATCAAGCAATCATTCAGTCGAGAGGGCGAGTTCTAGGCTCAATATCTCGGGCATAGCTGGTAGGCAAGGAGCTACCCTATTCTAAGGAGGTGGGGGTGTGGCCCTGCTGGGCTTGGCAAGTGGGTTGAGGGTGAGCCCTTGGGACCCCTACTCTATAATGGGGGGCTGAGGAGCTAAGGAGCCAATGTAATAAAGCCTTGTACTATATTGTATAGAAATGAGCCAGCCCTAAATAGATTATTCGCTTTGTCGGATTAATTGAAAGAAGTTGCTGGTGCCTATGGTCTGAGTGTATAGCTTGATGGTGTGGCTCTATGGTTCATGAGTGTGGGCTTCCGTATGCACATGAATAAGTGCTGGTGCAAGTGTACGTGAGGTTGGAATGAGGGTAGGCTGACTCGAGGCCATGATGGATGGTTGGTTCTGGGTGCTGCACGATGGTAACTAAATGACTCGCCGTCCCCGTGAGGCACCCGGATAAAGGAGTCCCGCTGTGACAGTTGGTATCAGAGCAAAGGTCCTGCTCAAGGAGGGAGCTAAGTCGAGGAGCTGAGGGTTAGGCCTGGCCAACATTTCTCGGGCCACATGCGAGTAGGAAGAGGCCTGACGGATTGGATTCGGAGGCCCTATCTATTCTATCTTGGTGTGGGCAGAGAGGCCACACATGGAGACAGAGACAACCATGAAGGAGTAAAGCCATTAGCAGATGGACCGCATGTTGATGGTATTGGATGAGCACATCACAGCCTTGGAGGAGAGTAGGCCCGACCTGGAAAGCTTAAGTAGCCAAGTGAACTTGGCCTCCCCATTAGTCGAGTAGGGCCCCTCCTTTCCCCTACCGCATCTATAGTGGGTTGGTGGGGGCTCCTACTATCTATAGGGCCCTACCTCTGCCCCCGCATCTATAGTAGGGTCCACATCTATAGCTTGGGGTGCCCCTTACTTTCCTCCAACTATCTCCCCCCACCCACCTAGCTATTCTAGAAATGGTGTTCAACTAGACTAGCAGCCGAGTCCCCAAGAAGATATAGTTTAGGGAGGTAGATTCATTATGGGTGGTATAGTTGTGTTAAAATGGTGTTCAAATCTCGAGGCATGTTACGTATAGATGCTAAGAGTACTGTCTTCTCTTAACTAACTAGAAGAGTCTAACTAACTCTTCTAGTTCCTGGTTGAGACAGCAGTACTACTTTCTATTGAGGCAAGCAGAAAGGAGCTACTACGGATAGCCGCCAATAATAGAAGAGAGGGGGTCGGGTGTGGGGGAACTATAGTATGGCTAGATGGATGAATGGATGAATAGATGAATTGATAACTGGCTATGGGCCCCCCCTTATGGCCCCACCTGGGTATATTATTATTGTGGGTGGTATAGGCAATTCTAGTTGGTGTGTGGTATTAGTTTTCTGCCTGTCGACCCTATCCTCTCGATCTGATCTGTGCCATCTCATAACCCCTTATGCAAGACATCCCTCCCTTAGGTATTGGGCTTCCCTTAGAATAGTAGGGCCTTTCAAAAATAGTTCCAAAGAATATGCTATCTCCTGTGCCAATCCACTAGGGAGTAGTGGGGAAAGGGTCATCTGTTCATCCTCCCCTACCATCTTCTTAGCAGCACATGCGCAGTTGCTACTAGCCCTTGTCGTTCCTCTTTCCATGGGGTCCCACCTATAGTTGTATGCCATGCCATCGAGCTTTGATCGAGCGCCTTCTCCTTCGCATTAATACATTGTTATGGCAATGCCCTGGTTGCCAGGGAAGTAAGAAGTTGGGGTATGGTGATAAGGCACTGGTCGTAGTTCGCCTCCCTCTGGTCGACGGGGTGGTCTCGATGAAGAGGGGGAGGGATTATTTAGTGATATAGGTTCGAGTGTAGGAGGATTATAGACTGGAGTAGGGGGCCATCCACCAATAGATTCTAATGCTCCCCTATGCCTGGTATCAGGAAGGGAAGGTCTAGGGGCCCAGGGCCATGCAATAGAATAAAGAATCCCTGCCATCCATCCCAACTATTATCTCCCACCCACCCTAGTTCTTGGGCCTGCCACAGTCGAGTAACTAAAGTAGTTCCCCCTAATGCCCCTGGCGAATAGTAGGGCCTTAGAATAGTAGGGGCCCTCCCTCCATCTATAGCCGTACTATAGTTCCCCCCCACCCGGCCCCCCGCCCCCCCTTCAATATTGTAGATTCCAAACTATACTAGCAGTCGGGTCCCCAGGGGGGTTCTATTGGCCTAGTTGATCCTAGTTTTGCTCCTCCCCTACTATCTATAGGTGATCTCACCTTGGCCCCTTTCCCTTTAAATAGTAGGGTAGGGGTAGGGGCCCCTGGCTAAGAATAGTAGGGGCATGAACACCCTGCTGCCCTATATTATCAGATAGATAGACCGACCAGATTCTATACGTAACAGGCTCACCCCCAACCCTGACAACCAGGGTCTTTCATTATCGTTAATAATTAATGCATGAGTTCCCCTACTATTTATAAGGAAAACTAGTCCTGCCCCTACTCGTATAATGGCAGCTAATCCGAACTATTGAAACCCACCAGAACAACCCCATTGTTTTCTGACCCGCCATTATAGAGTAGAGCTCCAAGTAATGATTCTCAGGGGCCATACTATTCTAAAGGGGGGTGGGCCCTACTATTCTATGGGCTGAAAAGAAGGGGCCAAGCTTTCGAAGAAGCCGCTCACGTAGATAAATATAGGCAACTCCTAAAATTGAGAGTATTTCGGGCCGGCTAGACAAACAACCAATAAAGGGCAGTAGAGGGGATGAGGTTGGGAGGTGGACTGATCCACTTCTGGTTGACCCTCTCCCATCCTTAATGAGATATGGAGATTACACCTGGGATTGGCTAACCCTTATATCGAACAAGGCCCATTCGAAGTTCATGCTTCCCCAACCCAAAGAATAGGGATGGACCTACCATGGAACGGATATGGAGACAATCTGGACTAGGAATTATAGATAGATACCTTTGATCCAGATGCCTTGGGATACGAGACCTATGCACCTAATCAATAGCTCTGATCTAGAAGAGCCACATGACACAGATGGATCGATGGCACCTACCAGGGAATGAGTTATGATTGGGTGGTTCAGAAGGGAAACATGCTACGCCCCTATCTTCCACCCACCCCTGAGTCTCCCCAATTTGGATTCATGCTTGCCCATTCAATGCGATAGGGAGGCATGCCACTAACTACTTAATATCTAGTCTGTTAAGACTAGGCCTCTTCAAAATGATAGCCCGGGGTGGGGGGGAGGCCTCTACTATTCTAAGGGCCATAACCTGAATGGTTGTGAAGGTGAGGTTATCCCTCATCGAAGGTATACCGCTAACCAGCCGAATAGTAGGGCCGTTAGCTGGCCTATCTTGGACCGAGGGAGTATACAACTAGAATAAGGGAGGGGTTCAATGTGCTGCTTTCACTCATCCTTAACTATGTCTATTTATCGATCTTGATCTCTTGGGATAGTTATTATGGAGTTCCCATCCTCTAATTGAAACCCCATAGAATTGTAGGCCCACAACAGGGACAGTGGGAGGAACTATAGTTGCCCTACTATTCTAAGGCAAATGGAGAATAAAGCATGCTCGTTGATTGAACCTCTAATTGAACCTTCCTTTGCACCGAAGCTAGAAACATTGGAAGCTATGGCCGCAACGATATAAATAACGTATGCAATAACATCCTAGTAGGACAAGGGAGTAGACTAGTCTTCCTATGCACCAGTTGAACAATATAGATAGAGGGCCTTATTTGAGTTGAGAAAGTAGTTATTTGGCCTTATAAATAGTAGGTGACTAGCTCCTGTCCTAGAATTCTATATAGTTCTAGTGCAGAGGCTTAAAGTTTATTCCTACTTAAGCTATAGTTTATTCCCACTTAAGCTATAGTTGATGGTGATGGCAGATAGACCGAACAATCCAACTTCAAGCACAATATGTTAGGCCCACAATATGTTAGGCCAGGTAGGAGCTAGATGCCGTTGGAGTATGCTCCTCTTAGTCAAGGTGTGGGGGGATGTTTAAGCAAGAAAGAAACATAGAGTTTGATTCCCATGCGACCGACCTTAGCAACATTATCTAACAACCGGGACATCCAGCCAGATAAACTACCGAGTAATGGAAGGTGGCCCTACGGGCCAGTTGCCCAGCCTCCCACCCACAATTAGCATCTGCCCCATAGAGCCATAGCCTATAATTTATAGGCTAGGGGGGGAATAATTTGATAGTAGGGTGCCCTACTATCTATAAGCACTATAGATAGTAAGGTCCATAGAATTGTAGGGCGGGGGACCTTCCTTCTAACCCCTGGTAGGTTTGACAGTCATGTCCATGTGAGTTGAGCAGCAAGAAAGATCCTTCTATTTTTTTGAAGATCCTTCTCACGCATCTTGATCAGCCCATAGCCCTTATAATAGTAGGTGGTGGGGCTGCTGATATGAATAATCTAAAAGGGGAACAAATTCCCTATATAATGTGGGGTCCTATAAAATTGTAGGGGCCCTCGGCTATTATAAAGGGGCCCTACCCCTACGGGGCCCGAATAATAGAAAAAAGGGCCCCCCTTTACCCCCCTATAGATAATTTGTAGGGGCCCTTTATAATAGTAGGGGGCTATGGTTCTGCACCAGTAGCCTCTACAATTCTATGGGCTATAGTTCCCACCTGCCATAGAATAGTAGGGGTCATGTTACGTATAGAATCTGGCTAGCTTTTATAGTCTAGCAATTATCTTCAAAAAGGGGCAAAGTTCCGACCCCGCCCATATAATTTGAGGGCCTCTCTCATGTGGCCCTATTATCATATTCTTCCCCTACAATTATATGGTAGTTGTGGGGGGACTCGATACTGGCTCCCCCTGCCTTCACAATTGCTATCGTTTCCTCCCATTCACTACATACCCTCCCTACCCAGTTGATAGAGTCTAGTCAGTCCCCCCCCTACTATTCTAACTACTCCCCCATAGAATTTGAGTTCTATGGGGATGATTTCTAAGCTCCCTTCTGAGATTACCGGAGATGCTTGTGCAGATTCAATTCTCCATGCAAAGGATACAATTATTAGAAAGGGGCGCCAGTCCTGAGTGACCTGAAAATGAATGGGCTTCTTAGCCACCTATAGATAGTAGGGGACTCCTACAGCTCTATCCCACTCTGATTGTTGCGATCAATCCCCCATGCTGGCCGACCTATAAATTCTATGGCAACCCACTCATTCTTTAGGGAGAACTAGATCTGACGCAAGGATAGATGCCTCAGATGAGTAAGGTTCTCTCTCCCATCCCCTTGCCGCTTCAGAGTGACATTAATATGCTGCCATTGATAGCATAGCCATTGTTCTACTCCCATTCCTATGCCCCGAAAGGCAGAGGGCCGAGGCTTGATCGTTAGATGTGCTGGTGCGGTGTGCCAGTTCGTCCTCATGATGAGGTGATAATAAAGTGAAGTCAATGAAGTGACGAAGTTCTTCCCATGATCAACCCGGCTTTCGAGGCTCATCCAACTCACTCTTCCCATTCTTTTTATAGGAAATCGATAGAGTGTTTTTTTCGAGTACAATTTCTCTATCTGTTTTGATTCATCGCCTATAGAATCAATAGGGGCCCAGGCCTATAGTTTGAAAGGCCTCTATTTGATACCTATTCCTCAATTCAAAAATAATAGGGCCTCCAACCCATAGAATTGTAGGCCTCCATCACCAATTTTTACTCCCCTCGCCCTACTATTATAAAGGGCCTGTGGGGGGGCTATAGTGGAGATAGATAGTTCCGGGAGCGGCACTTGTTTTCAAATATTCCTTCTTTTATCGATCAGGTGGGAGGCCGTGAGTAGCTGGTTCATTTCATAGCTCTACTCATTCAACTGCCCAGAGGGGCCTACCAATCTCATTTCCACTTGACTAGACCCTTTATATAGTAGGGGTCAGGATCTGGCTATTGTCCTAATGGGAGAAAGTTGTGATTCACCGCTCGATGTCGGCCGATAGAAACTCATCCTGATGTCTTGCCTATGCCCACTGGACCAGATCTAGCTTTTCCACCCCATAGATAGTAGGGCATCTTCTGTGGCTTTGGCCACTTTACTATGACCTAATTAAACTACTCTGCTCTACCCGATGGAGATAGATTCAATAGATATGGATTCGAGGGAGCTTGAGATGGGGGTGAATTATAGGGAGGCCCCTACGATTCTTGATTGGGGTGGGTGGGCCCCATTAGAATAGTAGGGGCCATTGAATAGTAGGGGCCCCAAGGCCCCTTAGAATAGTAGGGGGGATGATGGAGTCTTGCTCGGGTGGGAGGATATAGATTGGGTTGGGTGGCCCCTACTATTCTAAGGATCTGTTTGGGGTGGCTTCTAAGGTTAGTGCGAAGGCCCTCAAATTCTATGGTCTGTTACTTCCCCCAATGATCTGTTGCCGGGGGGCCATAGAATTGATCGGGTAGGGTAGGCGCGAAGGAATAATCTGCCCCAATAATCTGTTGCCGGGGGGCCATAGAATTGATAGGTTAGGGTAGGGTAGGCACGTTCACCTTCATGCCCTATTCTTTTTGGTGGCCTGGCCCCTTGCCCCTTGCCACTTTCAATAGTAGGGGGTAGGGCTAGGGTGCCCCATAGAATTGTAGGGGCCTCCCACCCTTATACGGTTCTCCCACCCTGCTACCCCAGTCAAGCTATATAGAATTCCCCATGAATGGGTTCATCAGCAGGGTGGGAGGAAATAAAGTTGGGTGGGTAGTGGGTGGAACTGAACCATGTTGGAGGGGGTCGGTAGATTAGTTGAAGTGGTAGCAGGGTGATAAATACTGGGGTGGCCCTACAATTCTATGGGGTGAAGCAGGCTGATAAATAAACCCGCCGCATTGTGGCAACTAGAATTGGCCCTCGCGAGTACTCTAGTTCATTTTCCATCCTGAGGTAGGACCGTTCTAGTCGAGAATGAAGCTAATTTAGGCAAACCCTTTATGCCATTATCTCCCTCATTACTAGTATTGGTTGGATCAGCAGGTAGCTAGAGCATAAAGGTATGGGTTGGCATACTCACTAGCAGGTGGCCCAACTATTATTATAGTTGCCCCAATGCCCTACCTACATGGGAAAATATCCCTCACTCTTGCTGAGCTCAGGAACTCTACTCTTCCTTCTTATGCATGGGGGGGTGGAGCGATCAGGCACATGCTCTAAGGTTCAGGGGAGTATAGCTCATTCTTGGCCAATCACTCCATCATCCCATCCTTCATCAGTAGTAGTATAGAAACAAGGAAGAGCTCACTGGTGCCCCAGCCACCCCCCCTTCCCCCCTGTAAAAAAACCAATTGAGGCCCTTTACTATATAGGGGCCCCCTCTATCTATATTGTGGGCGAAACCATGACTATTAACTCTTTCCCATCATCCATAAGAGCAAGAAGAATTGAAAAAAAAGCCTAGTCCGGTGGGGCTTGGTTATGGAATGTCACACCAAACCTAGAACTCTAGAATCAACAATAGGCATAATTAATCGGGGCCATTTGCAGTAGCAATATTGAGCCGCCCATCATCAGCTTACGACTGTTGGTCCAAATGCAGTGCGGGAATGGGGAGATAGAACGAATCAACGATGTCTTTCGTATATATATGGGTGGCCCTCCTGGGGGCAAAGGAGCATAGAAGAAGACTAGCCATCGGTATGAGTGTAGACAACTTAGTTGGATGGGGTATCTAAGGGTGAGGCATGAAGAACTGGCGGAGGACAGAGAGAAGCGAACGTAGGTTCGCCTTACTATTTTAAGGCCATCCCATCATCTAGTCCATCAATATCCATAACCTCAGTAGCAGTTCCCACCATACCAGGGCAACGATATAGCTAGGGCCATTGAAAGGAGACTCGTTTCCCTCTACTCTAGCCACCTATTCGACATATCTGCCACCCCTATAGATCTATGGGTGGAACATGAGGTAGAGTACCCGGCAGAACAAGCATACGCAGATTTTGTTGTAGCTATGGGCAAGCAAATCACTACCATTCATATTTAATTGCGATTATCCCCGCCCTTCCCTTAAATAGTGGGAATCCCCCATAGAATTGTAGGGGGCCTCCTTTCTTTTTGGCATCTTTCTCCATATTTGCACCTCCCTGTTTCGCGAAAGATGAGACCCCCGATTGGTGCTCAGGACTGTCATGAGTCCCCGCTATAATAGATGCGGGCAGAGGGATAAGATCATGTGATGCAAGAACACATTGGAAGTGAGGGAACACCTTAAATAGTCATAGTAAGGGGGGCACCATTGTGAGCAATTCCAATAGGCAATAGAGATGCCACCTCCACCAACTGCCGATGAAGAATATCGTCATTTAGTTATAAAGGGTAGGTAGGACTTGTGGAGGAGACAGATCACTGCTTTGCTTCGAATCACCAGTTATAGATTTGTTGCTTCGTAAAATTTGTGACCAGAATAATGTTCACCTGAAGAAGAAGAATTTTAGTTGCTTTGTTTATAGGAAAGAACTATAATGCGAACTAGAACTATAATCGGATCGACTCCCCTACTATTCTAAGGTCCTGAATGGCCTAAAATTATATAGGGGGTAAAGCCCTACTATTCTAAGGCAAGAAAGGAAAGATGCCTACTATTCTATGGGCATGCAACTATAGATAGGATGGGAGGTAGAGGCTCAACCCTCGGATAGAGAATAACGGCAGGCCCCGCTCCTGTCCCACAGGAGGATAGGATATAGAATTGAGGTAGGCTGGATGTTTGGATGGAAGGCAAGCAATAATCTAGAATAGGGCGAGGGAGAGCTCTATAATGCCATCCAGAAAGCGAGATCTCCTCTACCATCTGAACCCTTGGTAGGAAGTTAGGGGAGTAGGAAGCTAGTTGAGGCATGCCCTATATCGTTGGATGTTCTATCATTATTGTCGTTATAGTTCAGCCTTAAAACCAAATGACCTTTCATTTCATTCTATTACGTGAAGGATGCTAGTCCTGGAAGTAATGAGTTCTAACTACCCTAGGTTGGACCCCACTGAGAAGAAGCAAGAGAAGCCCTACTATTCTATAGGCAGTTCAGGCCGGGGGTTCAGGATTAGGTGATACAATTGATGTTCTACCTAGGCAGTTCATCTCGCCCAGAAGGGAGGTTAAAGGAAAGTGTTTCGATGAAGCCCATCGGGAGGTTATTATCAGCTAACCCATCTACCCCTACGGGCGGATGGATTCATTGGAATGGTAAGGGTAGGGCTGAACAAGGGGTGAAGCCGAGGTTACCATCAACTAGCTATCCAGAAGTTCTTCTAGTTGCTCGGAGAGCCCTACTAAAGGAACACGGGTCCCGAGAAGATGAGCCCTTTATAATAGTAGGGCCTCAACAGCTGCCTCAACTCAATAGCATCCAAGGGATAGTTCAATAGCTAGACCGAGCTAACTACTTTGAGCTGGACCGAGCCCTGCAATTCTATGAGGCTGTTGTCAGAAGCCCTACTATTCTATGGTAAAACTGATGGTAACATAGCTGGACCATCCATCCGATGCTGGAGTAATGCATTTTATCCAATCAATCCATCCAACCATTGTTTATTCATTAGCATGCTTTCATGGAAGGAAGGTCTTCAGCATGGGAAGATAAGATATAGATGCTCGGACTACCCGGGACTACCCTTCCTAACTGGGGGTGAGACTATGATACCACCCGGCAGAGAATGCTAACCGTGGCTGGGGCGAGAAGGAAAGGAGTTAAACCCTGACCTTCTATCATTCAACCCTGACCGTCTATCAAGTAGTAGGGAGCCCCTCTTTTCTATAAGGGCACAATAGTTTGGCTCCCATCCCACCTCCGGTCCCTACTATTCTAAAGGGGATATGCAGAGTCACTGACCTACTATTTGAATGAAGGGGAGTTCTCGTGGCTACCAGACACACTATTCGAGCATCCATGCTACCCCCTTTCTAATGAGTTTAGGGAATAATCCCTACTATTCTATGGTGAGATAGGTTCTAAAAGAACCATATTCTTGCCAGACCCATTCAATCTTATCCTTCCGAACCAATGGCCACCAGATGTGGTACCCCCATGCCTCATCCTCCATGTCACTCTCCCGGACCTTATGCCCCGGCCCTTATTATTAGATTATGTGGGTAGATCCCTACTATTCTAAAGGGCACTCCGTTCAGATAACGGGTTGGCCTCATGGATCAAGCATCCACACATATTCATCTAATGCCATAGAATAGCCTGGCAGATAGATATAGTAGTTGTTTCCTAGTGCCATAGTAGGGGTCGATAGTCTCAATCTCGGCCACCTATAATGGTTTTTCTAAAGGCTATGGCAGATTCCCCGGTGGGGTAACATGGGTGGGAACTAAATGCTATGCAGGACATAGAACTAGAATTCCCTTCGAACCTGGCCCCTACTATTCTAAGGGTGATAGCTGCCCATCGATTTTTCTATATTGGTCGCTGCATCTCCCTACCCCACCCTACCCCTACTATTTATAAGGGAAGGGAAAAAAAAAGGTTGGTCTCATCACTTGCGAATCGGGAGCGAGTGACTCAATTCACATTGGAAAGGTTTCCCACTCAGGCGAGCAAGTGAGCAGACGAGCAATCAGTTGGTGGGCCCTACTATTCTAAGGTCTTGGAGATAGATAGTAGTTGGAACTAACCAGACAGCAGAGGGGAAGGGGTCACTACTCAACCAGATAGATCTGTTTCTCACTAGAATTATTGCTTGGGCTAGAATCATTGGATATGGCTAGAGCTATTGAATATGGCAGTTCTCTTCCAAGCCAAAGGAAATTCGAGAAGATAGGTTGGGCCGTACATTCGAATCAGTAGAGATAACCCAACCCATATAAATAATATAATAGTAGGGCCGCCTGTAGGGCCACCCGTGGGCATGTTACATAGAGAGTCTAGCCAGGGGTGAGATGGCAGAACTTTGCATAACTAGAATTCCTTTATGCTGATGCATCAGCAGCACCACTAGAATTCTGATGCATCAGCAGCACATTTCTTAATAATCTATTAGGGGGCAGCAGGGTGGTTGAATACTAGAATTGCTATTGCACTCGATTCTCTATGTAACATGGGTGGGGGGCCCTGCTGCCCACCCCACACCCTATAGAATTGTAGGCATTAATCTGCTAAGCCGGCCGCATCAATTCATTAATGACGCCCCATAGAATTGTAGGGGGGTGCTCCAAATTGAGTTGTCGGGCCCCTAGCTTTTGAAGGCATCCCCTTTACCCGGTAGATTATTGTAGGGCCTTAGAATAGTAGGGGCTCACTACCCCCCGGTGCGTGCAGAGGTATAGTAATTGGTGGGAGGATATAGTTGCACACTGCAGGGGTGGGGGGTAGAAGTGCCCTTAGAATAGTAGGGGGGGTTCTAAATGCCAGAATTGAAACCCAAGCCTATAGATAGTAGGGCCTCCCCCTATAGATAGTCCTTTGCAGAACCAATAACTTAATCAACCCCTACTTATCTATAGGCAACTGGGTAAACCCTCCCTACTATTCTATGGTTCTATGGCCCCTATAATAGCCTATATAGTAAAGGGCCTCTGTACGCACCAGAAGCCCTGCATCTGCACGCACCACCAAGTGCCCTAGTCGGGCTACCTCTGCACCAGAAGCCCTCTCTTCAACCTTATTGAATGCGGGGCCCTGCATCTGCACCAACAATATATTCGGCTGTGCCAGGGCGTTTGCCTTCGCTGTGTGTTTTTCCCGTACTCTAGCGAGTTCTACCTTAGGTTCTTAAATTGTATCTGCGGGTAATGGTTCCCATAAAATTCTAGGGCCACTGATGTTGGTGCTATGGCTACTTCTGAGTCAACTAGTCCACTGGCATGAGACCTATATTTGTCTATGGCCCCTTAAAATTATATGGGATCCCTACCCTACTTTTCGAGGGCGAGGGTCCCCGCCCTATATTATGTAGTAGAATGAAGCGGGTATTATGAATGTTCAATATCCTTGTACACAAAAGACTAATTATAAGGGAAGGAACTAATCCTCCTTCGAGTTTTATTAACTTATTTATGCCAAAAAAAAGCTTATATCTTATAGTTTCTAAGGTTTGATTTTCAAAATCATTATAATATACAAATTATGATTTGGTGATTGGTCCATGGATAATTGCCTAGGCTTTCTTTGTATTTTCATCATTAGAAAATTAGAAAACTAAAAGGCTAAAATTAAAGGCGGTGCTCTAGAATCTTCACCGTTGCTTCAATCTACAATCATCTTCTAGAAGCCCTAGAAACTTCTCCACTATTCTGTAACTAAAATCTAATCTTCCCTGCTTGGCTTAATTGTTGGAGAGATAAGGTGCTCCTTCTCCATCTTCCCTCCTTTTCTCATTGCCTAAATTCTTCATGACAAATTCCAAAAAAATTGTTGCATCCTGTGAAATCTCTAAAACTGCAGCAAATTAAACTAATTAAGCTTTCTATTGTCATTTTAAGGAAAACAAAAAAAATAGAGCTTATAGTATCAATGCTGATGAACACTTCTAAAATTGTTTCAAAGGTAATGTATCCAACACCTTAGCCATACCAAATACTAATTACCAACACAAAAAATAATTGGAAGTAGTAGATCATTAATTCTTTCTACAAATAGAACCTTTTGCTTAATCTGTGCACCTCTTCTCCTCCCTTACTCCTCTCTGAATTTTTTTCCTTCTTCCACTTTGCTCATATTTTGATGTTATCATTTAGTCGTAGTTAGAAGTGTGATTAGTCCAATAAACTTCATTTCTCACTAACAGTTGTAAATGTTTTTCTCCAAAACAACTACCTATTTCATCAACTGCTAGAAATTTTTATAGATGGGGTAACTATAAGCTTTGGACTATAACATTTCATATGGTGGTATTTTTTCCTCCTGATGTTTTTTTAGGTGGTAGGGCACTTCGACCCTATCGCCCGGTGATTGTTGTGGATATTTTACTGATAGCTTTAATAGTAAATCTATTTACTATTAATTCTTGTGTTTCTATCCAATTAATCATTTCAATTAGTCAAATTTATGCCTCTCTTTCTCTCTTGTGGTTTGACACCAACAAAAACCAGGTCATGCTCATCCCTCCACCAAGAATGAACCAATTTGACATCTTCACTATTCAGATGGTAGCCTTACATATATATAGTTGCAATTAGTTATAAAAGGCCTAATTGAAACCATTATCTTTTATGATGTTTTTCAAAATATTTCACAATGGTACCATCATTAAATATTTTAGGCTTTTTCAATGAGTTGGAGTAGTTGTCAAATTCTCTACAAAAAACTTGACAATTATGTGAGGCTTCATCATTTAGATATTCTCTACTTTTGATAGCTCTGTTTCTTAGTTATATATGCCACTTAAAATAAAGTGTAGTATAACGGGAACATGCTTAATCATAAACATTTTTTTTGGCTTCTCTAAAAAAAATTAATTAATCAAAAAAGATGAAACCTAGGTTTTACTTGTTAGGGTTTTGATTTCCTTTTATAAGGATTGATCTTTTTGCAACTAATTCATTCACTTTTGATGATAGCAATTATTTTTTCTCATTAAGAATGTCTCATCTATGGATCTGGGAATTCTATCCTCCATAGCTTTTGCTTCTCTCTTTATATGATAGGTGTTTGTCAATTTTTGTGCCAATTTTTTTTTATTTTTTAACACGAACATCAAGATTTTTTAACATGCAAATTGAGATTTTTGACACACAAATTGAGATTTTTGGCACACAAATCTAGAATTTTTTTGGCATGTGCAAATCGAGATTCTTGACATGCAAATCAGTATTTTGGCACTCGAATTGAAATTTTTTGGCATGCAGATCGAGACAATTTTGGTATGAAACTAGCATGCTTCCCAAGGTAATTTCTAGTACTGATGGGAACACTTTCTGAGGCACTTCGCATGGATCTTGAGGTGGTAAAAAAGAAATATTAAACAATAAATAAATTTTATTAAAATAAATCAAAATATTTTATTAAAATAAATCTATTAAACAATAAATAAATGGAGACAAAAATAAGGTGATCTAAACTTTGTGAAATAGGATGACACTTTGAATATTTTGTTGAAGCCTTCAAACCTAATTATATGAGTGTATAAAATAAGGAAAAGGCCTATTATAAGTTTGGTACAAACTCAATGCAATTTTTCTATAGCCGAATGAGTTTTGGAGTTTGGATATATGAAAAACTGAAACCTAAAATGCTTAACTGGAATAAATGAGTTGAGGAAACTTGATGCCTACCTAAATGAGCAACTAAATTCTAAATATATATAATTAAATATTTTCCATGCAAGAAAATTTAAAATCTAAATTTGTGGGCAAAAAAAATCCAACAAACCACACATGATAACTATTGCATAAATTATTGGCTCTTATCTTCTAGTTTCTTCAGAGTTATTGAACATTTACTCAAAATAAATTTGTTCATAAAGGAAGAAAGTAAACACACAAATATTTTAAAGAAAAATAAATTTGTTAACTTGTAGGGGTTGGGAACAAATAGTTCTTCAATAAAATTTTCGAACATAATGAAACAATTCTAGTATACACTTGGATTCACCACTCATTGCTCTTATCTAGGATCCTAAAATTAATAAATTTGTAAATAAAACTCCATTAGGTAAATTTGGAGGATTTGATCAAAAAATAACCCAATTTTCTTTTCATAGAAATATTGATACATAGCTTATAAAGATGGGTACTATTTTCAAACATAAAACTAATGGTAAAATGCTTGATGATCCTTTGATTCAACTTCTACAGTTGTTTATGATCTTGATAGTGTTATCAATGTTCTTGTGAGTATTATACATGTAAAAGGAAAATTAAATTACAGAGAAAAAAAACTAGGAAAAAGACAATCATGCATAAAAAAGGGAAATGTAAAGAAAAATCATAGGTATCTAGCAAATTTTAAACAACTATTTTCTTTCTAAAATAGACTAATATGCCTAGGAAGGCATATTGAAAACTTAAAATGTGTTTCTTGTTAGATTTTAATTTAGTATATACCACCTAATTTATGGTTGATTTCATATATCAAAAAAAAGATGGAAAAAATGTTGAGCTTGTAATGCATCAAAAAAGTACATAATAAATAAATTAAAATTTAAAGAAGCATAAATCAAAATGTATAAAAGACACATAATCACATATCCTATAAAACACAATGTTATTTGAAATCACAAGCAACATTGATTAGTAAAGCTTCATATGTTAAAAGTGAGGCCTACTTGAATCTAAACTAGATTACCTCAAAGGTTAAAGTGAGAAACCACTTGTTTCTGGATGAAAGGCACTACCTAATTTGAGACCAAGTTTGCAGTCTCTAGATCCACATGCAATTTCACTATTTCATTTTAAAATTGATGTTAAATGACAAGAATGGAGGCATTTAGACTCTTTTCCTACCGAGCTAAGACCTCCTCAGACACTCGTTTCTGAGATACCTCAGTGTAATAAAAAGTGAGCATGCATGTAAAATATTAGATAGTGAGTTAATATAAATATGTCATCTATCAAAAGATTTTCATATGTGTAGTGTTCAAAAAATATGCACATGTTCTCAAATAATTTTTCCTATTTATTTCAGCAAGAAAACAAAAATACCACCAAGAAAATCAACCCTGGCCAATCAATTTTTTTAAATTTTTTTTTTTATAAAATTAATCACTTTAATAAATTATTTTATAGAGAATGTAGGATAAAAGGACTATACACATTTCTAGAAATGAACTAATAGGTAAAAACAACATGAAAATGATAGGACCTCACAAGGTAGAAATTGTGGAACATTTTGTTATGGATTTTAAAGTACTTGAAAATTCTTAAGCTGATTATTTGAACTACTATGGTAGAAAGGTCCACTAACATAGTTGTTTTTAATCACTATCTTAGAATAATGAAAACTATCATTATAGTACTATTTTCATTAACCATTGTGGAAAAATTGGATAATTTTATTTTCTCTTTAAAGGTGGCCACGAAACATAGCTAAGTTCCTACTAAAATATAGGCAAGATTGTTTAAATTTTGTCTAAGTTCTTGCTAAAACATTGACAAGATTGTTTAACAATTAAGTTGCATAAAAAGAATACAATTGAATTCAATGAGTAGATGTAGCCTTCTTACAAATTATTGCATTCCATTATAAATAAGGTATTGCAATTTATTTATATGTGAAATTTTTATATTATATGTGCAATAAAAAGATACAATTATTAGAAAAATACTTAAATATTAAGATATAATTAATAATATAGATTATATTCATGCTCATTGATATATCAAAGATTTTATATTTATAATATTTTATTTATATATTTAATAAATGATATTCTTATTTGCTATAATAATTAATTTAATTTTACATTAACTGACTTAAATATATAATACAATAAAAAAAAATTAAGGCCAAATTCAAATAGCACAATTTAATAAATTGTAGTTTAAATAACAATAAGATAAGTTTATTAAATTTTCCAACTTATAAAAAAAAAAGATTTTATTTCATTTTTCGATAAATCAATATATCTGATATTATCAAAAGAGTTGATGAATTTATTTCCTTGTAAAATTGTGCTCGTCAATGTCTTTCCGGTAGAAGCCAACCCCCACAATGAATATGGCATTTTACCAATTGAGATTGGCGACGAATTCATAACTTAAACCATGACTTGGATAGGCATAATTCTCGCTGATTATTGGAGATGTTTGCTGCATCAAGGGATAATAGAATTAATGCAATTCATAACGGTAGAACTTGCATATGTTATAAGAAATTCATAACATTAATTAAGTCATCAATATATTATTACATAAATGGAAAACTTGAGATTAGAAAACGTAAATATTTATCATATTCTCGCACCCACTAGACATATATTTTGTACTTGTAAGATCACTCATCTACTTAACACTCCCTTTGAACGCCTTTATGATTTTCGGTACTCTGGATAACAATTTCAATTTCTGGACTTTTAATAAATGATAAGACTGACCTAATTTTAGATGACTGTTAAAAGAAATCAAGTATTATCCACATTAAAGGAATGGGCTGGTTTGAAAAAATATTAATTGCTATATGTTAGGTTAATCAAAACATAAATGTGACATTAAAATTTACATTGTTTGAACTATGACTGTATTTTTATGGAATATTGTTAGTAAAATATAATGTATTTGTTAAAGAATCATAAAATGTGTTTAGAGTTAGTTTTTATTATTTTTCAAATAATTAATTGTCATTCAATGTGTTTCATTGTTAAGTTATAGTTCAATAGTTTGCAAAATAACATATAAAGTATACTTTTGTAACAAGAAGATAAAATTAAAAATTCAGTAAGATTAGTTTCTACTCTCTTATCAATTTATTATTAAACAACACAGAATATGTAAACAATGATTGGTTTATTTAAGAATAATTAAATATTTCACAAAAGATAAACCAATCAGATTATGACGAATTTTTACAATTGAAATAAAGATAATTGTTAATAAAATATCAAATATTATTTTTAAAAGAATATGAAATTAATTTACGTTCTAAAGTTTAAGGTTGTTTTACTTTTAATTTGAAAATTGAATATTATATTTACTAATTGCTATATTCTAGATCAATCAAAATTTTTACAAAATATAAGTCAGTACTAAGATTAGATATGCACAATTGTATTTTTCAATATATGTTTCAAATAAAATGATTTATACATCTTATCTACTTTCTAACCCTAGAGAGCACGTGACAATTTGCATGTGAATGTGGTGTTTCCTTAACATGCTACATTTTTGAGGTAGATTATTAGTTTAAATAGTTTATTTCTTATTTTTTAAATATTAGCAAAATCTACAACCCTTGTCTATAAATTCAAAAATATAGTAAAATTTGTTTGTGTACATTTATAGCGATTCATTATAATAAATTGTTTGAATATCTTTTTAAAAATGAAAATTAAATAAAATTTTAGAGAAAGTGGAAAAATAAATGAACTAGTAAAGGATATATCTCCAAACTATATGATGATTACCTTTTCAATTTAGTCAAATTATATAGTGGTTGAATAATAGAAATTTCCTCTCACAACATATTTTTAAAAATTCATCTTCACATATTGAAGGCCTTCTTGTTTAGTTCTTTTTTATATTAGGTTACTTTCATGCTAAGGGATTTGAAAGTAACTTTTGAATATTAAAGTGAGTCCTATGTAATGCATGGATTTTAATCTATTGAATTAAATGCATTACCTTTTCAATTTAGTCAAATTATATAGTAGTTGAATAATAGAAATTTCCTCTCACAACATATTTTTAAAAAATCATCTTCACATATTGAAGGCCTTCTTGTTTAGTTCTTTTTTATATTAGGTTAGTTATATTAGGTTACTTCGATGCTAAGGGATTTGAAAGTAACTTTTGAATATTAAAGTGAGTCCTATGTAATGCATGGCTTTTAATCTATTGAATTAAATGCATTTTTTTTAAAAATAGAAGTATCTATACATATGCATATAAAACCACTTTCGCTCTCTAAAAATATGAAAATAACTATATATGAATGGAAAAAGATACATTATATTGAACAAAAATATTTGTACAAATATTATGTTAAAGAAATAACTATTTTAGTTTCCTTCCAAATTCAACAAGGTCTTGGATGATTTTAGAGTTTGGTCTTTCAAAATAATTATTTTGTAACTTATTTAAAGTTAATTTTGCTTTCTTTTCTATATTGAAAAGAAGAGGTTTGGAGTTCTTGGTTGATTTTTCAATAGCAAAAATATAACATTAGAAGTTGTAAACATTGTGATTCTCTAGATTGATTTACATGTAGATACAATTTTGGCTCAAATGTTAGATTAGATTATTTGATCTTATGGGAAATTGTAATTTGGAGATCATTAATTAGTATACTCAAATTAATTATAAAAGATATCATTAGAAAGTGTGTCCTCATGAAGTAACAATTTTCTAATATTTTTCTAATAGTCCAACCATAATCAAAGTCTCATGATAACTGTTTTTTTAAAAAGAAATAAACCATTAATGGATACAAATGACTAATTGTATAGAAATTATAAAAGAAATTACTTAATTGTAATTCTATTTTAAATAATTGAAGTCCTATAACTTACATGTCAAAACAATTTTATAAAGATTTATACTAATCTTTTATGCCTATAATATTAGAATATTTTTAAATACTACCTTTAGTTTCTTACAAGGTTACACATTAAACCTCTGTGATTTTGATATTAAACAGTAATTATTTAACGTCACATTAACATATAGAATTATAATAAATAATAAATATTAAAACAATTGACACTGCCACAAATCCATTCAAAATAATCTAACCCTACAAACATCAAAATAATCAGTGGGCCTAACCATTCAATATCTTCAAACAACGTCTAAAAGAAGAGGGCCATTATATTCTGATTTCATAGACAGATTTTATTGCACAAGAGTGCGCCATGTAAAACATATACATTATCTCGTTTGCAACCTTTCACACAACCTAAAGATGAGTTCATCCAAGAATTGAAAATACAACCTCCTTCTTTCACTGTGAAAAGACAGAAACCAAACAACCAGAGTCACTCCAAGACCATAACAGAGCCCTACTGCTACAGTGCACCACGTATTGTCGTCCTCTTCACTCTTCACCTCCTCTAAAGGAGCAGCTGTGTTTTTAACACAGCTTATATTTAAGGGAGCTCCACAAAGGCCCTAATTTCCCACATAGGAAATAGCACCAAATGTGTCCAGATGTCTTGCTTGTGGAATCTTCCCAGACAAGTTATTGTAGGACATGTCTAAATAGCCCAGCAAGTTGAGGCTTCCCAGGCTATCTGGGATTGGACCAATTAGCATATTGTGAGAAATGTCCAATGATTCCAAATCTTGCATATCCCTTATGGAGCCTGGAATTTCTCCTGTCAATCTATTCCTAGAAATATCCAATGATATCAGAGCCTTGAGGACTCCCAACTCCTTTGGAATCTTGCCTGTTAACTGGTTATCTAATAAATCAATAAGAGTAAAGATGGAGAGGATTTTCAGATACTACATTTCTTGGCCTTTGTTAAACAAGTCTATCACATTCCCAAAGAATAAATTGGCAATATAGTAATTGTATCCTATCAAATAGGAATGGGTGCTCTGATTTATCATTGTCTGCAAGCCAGAGAAGTTGGTAGGAAGTTTGCCAGTTAGATTATTTTTCGAAAGATCAATGATCTGAAGATTTCAGAGCTGCAGTATCTCTGAAGGTATCATGCCTTTAAGCTTATTGGACCTTAAATTGAGGATACACAGCTGTTGAAGTTCTTTAATCCAGTCAGGGATGTGCCCTTCAATCCTGTTGTTTCCCAAATCTAAAATTTTCAACTCCTTGCAATATCTGAGAGAGGATGGAAGGGATCCCTTGATATTGTTGTTACTCATGTGGAGGATTCCCAAGGCAGTGATGTTTCCTATGTCTTGAGGAATTTCTCTGTAGTGCCTCTCCCATTTGACTTTTGTAAGTCGTCCTAATGGATGCAACCTTGCTGATCTTTTGTTGTGATGGATCATGATTGTGACCCTCAGTGGTCTACACCGTCGAGGTGTTTGGATTTATATTTTTGTATCAGTTGCCTTATTTATGCTTTTGACTGATCTTTGAGATTATGATGTGATTTTTGGTTCACTAAGGTTTGTGCCAGTGGTTACCAGGATTGATGTGGTATCATGAGGTTGTTCCATGATTACCCTGAGATGTGCGTAGAGATTGCACTGTGTACTATTACCATGCTACACTGGACTGGGTTCCTGTAGCGATGGTTAGTCATGTTTATGACTGTGTTTGCTTATGTGTTTTAAATGCCTTTTTAATGCAAAGTAATCAATCATTAGTAAATGCTTAAGTAATTAGAATGGATTGTTCTTGTTGGATTATTTGGTTATTTGTTGCAGGCATTTACCTTGTTATATTTCTGATTAGAGAGATATTTGTTACTCATGTGATGTTTACATTTGAGAGGACCCAAGGGTCAAATGTTACTCTTTGATTCTAGTATCATAGATTTTAGACTACTATGTTGTTCAGTTAATCATATTGCATGATGATGCAATTTTGAGATGACAGTGTGTTTTACGATGTTATCTGGTTATCTGGTATTTGGACATACCTTTGATTTTGTTATGTGATGGATTTAATGCTATGGTTATTTACTTCATTCCTGCGTTGCTATGCCTTTTGCGAATGTGAGTGATGTAAATAGATTATTTTAATATAATTAAATAAATGGTTAAATTAGGTGATTTAATATGTTTATTGCTTCGACTATGTTATTATATGCAATTGCACTTGATCATGTTGTTTAGTGTGTAGGATTTATATCCCTAGCAGTGGCACATGGAGTTAGTGATTCAGCCTTTCATATTTTACCAATGTCATCCTTGTACGATCGATGTATCCTTTATTAAATGTTTAAATTAAACCTTTCAGTGATTATTAAATCCGAACTCATTTGCATTATGTGATTAGACCAGTAAGCGTGTCTGTGCATTTTAGAGGTTCGCATTGTCGCGAAAAGTTATTAAGGAGATTTATGTGTTTTTGTGTTTTCAGGCATTTTAATTATTTTATTTTAATTTTTGGCAGCTTTGCCATAGATGAATTCCTATTTATAGGAATAGCCTGTTTTCGTTTGGGTCGATTCGGGGTTTAACTGGATTGGCTGGTTAAATGCCCTAATCGATTATTCACCCGAAAAGTGAATAAATATCCAAAAAGGAATTTAATTCCTCACTTCTCACTTTTGAATTGGAAAGTTGGAGAGTAAAACTCAAAATCCTCTTCATGAGGATTTACTGTTTTGTTCGTTGTGGGAGCTATGGGCGTGGGATCGTCGCAAGGTTGGGCTCGTTGGATCCAGCTCGGGGAAACCTTGGATTGCCCTGATTTTCAGCTACTTCTGCGGGATATTTATTTTATGGTTCAGATTCCCGTTTTTCCCTTTTGGCTGTGAGGTAGAGCTTTCCCGTTTTATTGTTTCTACTCCGTTTCAGCTTCTGTTTTTGGTAGCCGTTTGTTTGGAGGCTGAAAACTAGTGTTCCCCTCCGTTTCTGTATGTTAGTTCTACCCGGTTGGGCGGGTATGAACATTTCCCTACTTTTTGGGATGAGAGTTTGGGATTTTGCACCGTTATGCTGACCATTTTTACATATCGTGTCCGATTCCATTTATTTTTGCATTTTTGGGGTTTTTGAACCCAAAGGCCAAATGGGTTTTAATTTTGAAGTTTTTTCAAAATTTTGGGATTTTTACCTCGTTTTGTGTGCCGCCCTGTTTTCTCGAGTTTTCTTGGCACAATGTGGGTTGTGGACCTTGATGATCCATTTGGATATTAGTCAGACCACTTTAGCACTTTTATGTTGCATTGGGATGCGTGTTGCATCCATACTCCCGACGTTGTGTTCGGTTGAGTGATTTTATATTTGTTATGTTTTTGTTGGACCTTTGCTTTTATTTCGTGAATGCTAGGATTCGTGTAGAATCCATACTCTCAGATTGAGGCTGGTTGAGTAAGTTCATGACTTTTGGTCTTGTTACATCATTGGGATTCGTCTAGAATCCATACTCTCGGATTGAGGTCGATTGAGTGATTTAATGATGTATGGTTTTATTGGCTTTGGGATTCGTGTAGAATCTGTCCTTTTCGTGTTGCTTTCAGTTGGGTGTTTTCTTTGCATTGTGTTCTCATTCTTGTCCTTGTGATATGATCTTCGTGATGGTGGTGCGCCACACACGAGTACGTGCACGTACGTTTGTCAGGGGAATTGCGACTCTCGACCTTCCATGTCTTTTCTGGAAGTTTTGATCATTGGGGTTGGGTTGGAAATTTGCATGCCTACGGGCACTCATCGTTGGATGAGCATGGGTAGGGTAGGGTAGCATCTGGAGGGGGCTTCTATCTCGCAGCTCGGCGTATGGCGCCGGAGGTTGACGGAGGATAAGAAGTTTTAAGTAAGTGATAACTAAATAAAATTGTGAGAGTTAATAAAACTAAAGATAATGAAAAGATCTACATTCGTGTGATGGTTCCAAGGGAGTCCCTTGAGAGTGTTTCCACATGTGATCCTAGCTTGGGCTTTTGGATGCCAAGTGACTCTCTAGGATGTCAGCCCCTACTTAGTAGCCTATTGAGATGTCTGACCAGGACCTGTAGTTATGCATTGTCTATGTCTTGGATTCAGTCATCATATTGCTTGGCGTGTGTGTTAGCCATGGTTGTTGTTTTGTGTGTGTGTGTGGTTGGATCATTATCTCCATCAGCACGGTGCGTGTGGACCTACAGGTGCCACATGGTTGGAAGGCGTAGCTACCTTCACCACTGCTAGGGATCAGTGTACAGAGACGATATTTGTCCTAGTGGGACCGTTGCTAGATGTTTTCACTTGGTACTTCGAGTTTCGGAGTATGCTTTCTTTGGGATGCTTGTATATCATCTTTAGATGATGTTATTTTATTTGATGCATTCCCTTATTATGATGTTTAGCATATGATTAGATGATGTTATTTGCTTTAGTAGTATATCTGTTGCTTACTGCTGTTTAGCATGTGATAGGTGATGTTATCTACTGTAGGATTATCTTATGCGTTATCACTAGCATGTTAGATTTTCTTATGCTGTTATTATGCATGTTTTAGTAGTGACATCCCTATTACAACAGTACTGACGATTTGGTCGGTGGCTTGGGATGTTACGCGCGGGGGATGGCTAGGATCCACGATGGTCTTATGATGCTATTGACGGTTGGGAGGAACCGCGTACTTAGTTTGGTTGTTTTGTTCCTGAGATGTTTTTTTATGTACATCGCGATGTTGCTTTTGTTCTCTGTGATGTTTATTTTTCAGTGTGTTCTTTGCTGCTGTGGTTTAGATGGATAGATGTTCTTCATTCTGTGTTGTTCTTGCACTTGAGTGTTCATTCCTCGAGCCTTTGTGGATCCGGTACTCCCCGGTGTGGAGGTTCTTTTGTTGGTTTTTCCCCATTTTTGAGTTCCAGAAGTGTTTTTACTTTCTATGGGCGACATTTGTTCAGCATTGTGCGACACTTATAAAGTATTGCACGCCCATAGAAAGAATGTCATACAATACTATAAAGTGTCGCACGCATTACTGAAGAAGTGTCTACGACACTAGAAGAGTGTCGCACGGCTTTATGAGAAATGTTGCGCGATACTTTTCCAGTATCGCACACCTTCTTGAGAAGTGTCACACGTAGTAAGGGAGAAGTGTCGCCCTCCCTTAGTAAAAAGTGTCGTACGATTTTTGTGAAAAACTTGCGCGTGCCATCAGCGGGCACTTTTCTTCGTGATCTAATATTTTTGAGAGTGGTTTTGGATACCCTTTTGGGCATTCTTCGACCCTATGCTGTTGCATTTTGAATTCTGTCGGTTTCTCTTGAAATCGAGTTTTCATGTTTCTGTTTTAGTCTCTTGGGGTTTAAAATATATCGTTTAAGTATAAGTTGACCTCTCAGAGATAAGTTATGGATTCTAAGAAATTTTAGGGCTTCAGAAATCCAGACTTAGCCAATTTTCAGGGCTTCAGGAATTCAGGCTTAGCCAAATTTCGGGATTTTGCATTTTACCCCAACTTGGTGTTTTGTTGATGAGTGGTTGTTTCTTGTGCCCTCATCATGTGCATTGTCGTTGTTGGCTTTGTTGGGTGTGTCGGTTTGGTAGTGGCGTTTGGAGATTCGTTGGTTGCCGGGTTTGTGTTGAAGTCTTCCGTTGCAATCGTTGTGATCCCTGTATGATGTTGTCATGTGCATTCATACTTGTAAAAAAAAAAAAAAAAAATCTTGACTTGATTTGAATCCTTGTTTCCAAGGATCTCTGGGCGGGGCATTACATTCTCCATCGAAATCATTGCTTGTAATGTTGAGAATTCCCAGAGAAGAGCAATTTGAAATACTTGAAGGTAGGCTCCCTGATAGCTTGTTGCTGGATAGATCAAGCAAATTTATGTATGGGTTGTAGATGGAAGACGAGAAAGCTCCGCTGAAATTGTTTCTTGATAAAATTAAGCTTGTGAACCTGATGCCTATCAATGGTTGAATGGAACCGTTGAAGTGGTTGTCTGAGAGATCCAGGTATTCTACTGTTGATGGAAGAAGCGGAAGAGTGCCCTGAAAATTGTTTGGGTGAAGATCAATGGTGTACCCAGCTCCATAGCTTTCGCCTCACTTGGCAAACAAGTATCCAGGAAGAGAGCCTTCAAGATAATTGCCTGAAAGATTCAATTCTCTAAGCCTTGGAAGCTCCCATAGCCAAGAAGGAACATTCCCTGTAAGATTGTTGTATGATAAATCCATGTCCTGCAGATCTAGCTGCCTAGAAAGAAATGGTGGAATTACCCCTCTAATACTACACCCAGACAACCCCAAATGCTGAAGCCGAAAACTTGGATTCCGAACAGGACTGAAATTGAATGTCAGCTTGTTGTTAGACAGATCAAAAAGCTGCAGTCCAAGGAGATTTTTGAAAACCTCAAGCTTGACAGCTCCAGTAAGCTTGTTAAATGACAGATCTAGATGCTCCAGCCTAGAAAGGCGCGAAATACTGGGCGGAATGCTGCCATTGAGCTGATTTTGACTGAGGTCTAGGTACTTCAATTTGGTGAAATCTCCCAAATTGCTTGGGATTTCGCCGCTGAATCGGTTGGGACCTAGATCGAGGAAATTAAGGGATGACATTTGGAAGAATGAAATGGTAATTTCCCCACGGAAATCGTTGTACCCTAGATTAAGATGTTGGAGATTCAGCAGTGTTGCAATGTTCTCAAGCTCGGAACCTCCAAAATTATTTTCCGAGAGGTCCAGATGAGTTAAACAGGGGAGAGAAATATTAACAGGAATCGTGCCCCCAAATTTGTTTTGCTTGAGCGACAACCAAGAGAGAAGCTACTGATTCCAGAAAATAAACGAAACATTCCCGCTTAAATTGTTGGAAAATAAATCAAGCGTTCGGAGGGGAAGATTTTGAATCGGAAAAACGTTACCAGAAAGTGCGCAGCCACTGAGATCCAGCGTTTGCAATGCCGTGAAATTCTGCAGCCAGGCTGGGATCTGTGTCGGAAAATCCCTGTTTCCGTTAACGCTGAGATCCAGATGGCGGAGAGAGGCTAAGAGATTTCTCAGGCTGCCGGATTCATCAGGAAAGAGGGGAAACAGAGCACATTCAGCCATGGAAAGCCGAGCGAGCTGTCTGAGGGACGATACAGCAGGCCCCCAATCTTTTCCGACGCCAGATAAATCCACGCCATCCAGTAACAACGATCTCAGTTGCCCCAATCTACTAAGCCAGTTTAAATTTTCTATCTCAAAATAGCCTCTCAGATAAAACTCTGCATCAGATGGGCGATAAATACTGGCAAGATGAAGAGTCTTTAAGCGCGTCAAATTTCCAATCTCTGCCGGTATTTTCCCGCTGAATCTCGCATTGGAAAGATCAAGATAGGCCAAATTTGTGAGGCGCTCAATTTGGGGCACTAAAATTGCACTATCAAAGTCGTTCAAACTCAAATCGAGACGCTGTAAATTGCTTAGGTTTGAAAGGGCGGCCATGTTAGCGGTTCCATTGAGCGGTAAGCCATGGCCGCTGAGATCGATGCCGGTAACACCACCGGCTGTTGTGTTGCAGGTGATGCCTAACCACCGGCAACAGTCAGTTTTCTCCGCCCATGACTGTAACCGTCCTTCGGAGTCTCCAACTCCAGCTTTGAAAAGTAGAAGGGATTTTCTCTCGCTGGCTTTGCAATGCGCTGCACATTGCGCTATATTGCAGAATAAACCAGCCAATAATGCTAATGTTGTTAACTGCGAAAAGAAACCAGCCATGAAGTAAATCGAAGAACAGTCTTATTATGGACAAGGACAAGCATAAAGATATGATATTGATATGTGACTGTGATTGAAAACAAGGGGTTTCAATAAAAAATAATGGAAGAGAAGCTGCTGGAAAAGAAAACAGAAAAAAAAGCTAAATGCTGCATATTCTTCCTGCTAATTGTGATTCAGAAGTCAATTCTCCATTGTAGATTTTATAATATTTTAGCTCTCCCTTTAGAGTTTTCCTCTGGCTGTCGCCTATTTGGCTACCATGATTATCAAAAGTTTTCTTCTTTCCCGATCCCCTGTTCTGTTAAAGAATTTTTTCTTATTTTTTTCAATACAAAAATTCGAATGTAAATTTGATATCCAAGTAGTGTTTGGTCAATCATGAATTTCATATAAAACAAGACCTTAAAAAACAGCGATTAAAGGATATTAAGGCTTCATTCTTATTTTTTCAAGCTTATTTTCTTCTTTAAGATACGATGTTTAAGATGGTCCATTTGGCTGTCTGATCTCTGTAATATGATTAATTTAAGATTTTTATACTTCTAATACTAAATTGCATCATCCATGATGAAATTGGAAATTATTTCCAAAATATATTTACCAGTCATTGAAAAGAAAAACTGAGATCTGAAAAAAAACATTAAATCATACTAATCCTCTGAATTGAAACAGATCCATATTGTTAACGTTAAAGTCTTATCCGTCATACCCAAATAGTTTATACTGACATCCAAAATGATAAATAATATGATATTGTTTTCCCTCCCATTTATCCTTCTCCGAGATTTGCTTTCAGATAGGATTTTGTATGTCAACGATGCTCGCCAAACTTTTACGCTACTCTTATTATTATTATTAGTTTAAGAAAATCAAACCATTGAATCAATGACGGGACACTCTAAATAAAATCCATTTTTGAGATGTGTGCAAGACTTACTGTTTGCTTGACTTGTGCTGATGTTTGGCAACATCTGTTCTGCAACAAGAAAGCTATCTTTAAAAGAGATTAAAAAAGGAAGGAAATAAAGCGTTAAATTTATGTTGTTTTATTTTTAAATTGAATTAAAGGTTCATAGAAAATTTAATTTTTTTTTTAATAATTAATAAAATTTGATTTATGATTTAGGGGTTCTAAGTGTATAAAGTTAAGAGTTCTATGCACCTCAAGAATCAGATTAATTTTAATTTACAAAATCTTTTTTTCAAATTTATGTAAAGTGTGAAATTTGAGTCAATCTCTATTATTACTTTAAAATATGTAATATTTTCATTGTTTTATATTATAACTTTAGTAGTTAATATTATTAAAAAAATTACAATAAATACAATTTATATTACAATTATATTTTTTCCTAAAATATATATGTTTAATGTGATTGGTTAAGAGTGAGTTTGCTCTTAATAAATATTTTACATTAACAAAGTTTTAGCTTAGTGAATGTTAAAGAAGTTTGTTTTTAAAGTTGTCTAAAGATTAAATTGTATATCAATTTCAATCAAGAGCTTACATCACACGCAAATTATGATTCTCTAATTAAAAAAAGTATATTAATTTCAATAATATTTCTAAACATCTATTATCTTTGCACACTCTAACGTACTAGTTAAAGAGAATATTGCATATAAAAGTGTTGAATTAATAAGATATTAATTAGTTGAGAATCATTATTTCCATTACGTAATTGCACAAGATATAATTATGCATAAAACTTTAGAAATAGTATTGTTTAATTCAATAATATAACTTTAAAAATAGACATTAAATTATACATTACTTTCAATTATACATAATACATCTAATCAAACAATATGTAATATTATTAAATTAAAAGTAAATCACTATCTAAAATCACAGTCCTAATAAAATCTTTGTACACTTTGAAGTAGAATGTATGAATTTTAACTAAAGAGAATATTCTCTATTAAAGTGTTCAATTTATAAAATGTTGATTAGTTGAGAATACTATAAAATAAAGCTGCAAGTTTGGTCCCTTTCTATATTCATTAGTTGGGAATAATATTTCATTTAAGTATTTTAAATAAGATATAATCATGTATAAAAATTTAAAATTATTGCTTGATTTAATAATATAACTTTAAAAATAGACATATTAAATTATACCTAAATTTTTGCTATAAATATTATATCTAATCAAAGAATACAATATTATTCACAATATTAGATATATCAAAGCTAAAAGTGTTATAATAGATCCAAATATTCTATTGTGTCTTGGTGCTTGGAGTGTAGGAATCAATGAATGAATGGAATGAGGTAGAGGGATAGAATGAAAACTTGATATGAGATGAAAGGTGAAGTGAGCCTGATAGATGGTGGATCCATGCTTTCTACACATGGTGCTTGAGGTAGGTTTTAACCATGCTACTCATAAGAGATCCTTGATCACAACATTTTCACCATTTGAAGTTTATCTCTCTTAATTTTTAAATTTTTTTTTTGTAATTTTTGTAATTTATATCTTTTTAGCATTTGATAATTTAAAAAGAGAGACCCCCTAAAACTATCCAAATTTTTTTTAAAGATGTGTGATCATAGGTCTGCCTCTAGTGTTTTTATCTAATAGGTTCCATGTCTAAACATAGTTATGACCATAATTGGTCCCAACAAATTAGGTGTGGACTTTCCTTTCTTTTTATAGTTTTGGAGGTTATTCAATTGTGTTGTTGGAGAAGATCACTTAAATAAAACTAACAAGGTTCGATCTTCTTTTCATCTATAAACACAAGAAATTTTATACATACAGAGGTGGCTTAGGCTATTTAGGTACCTCTCATCAAGGAATTAAAAATCTTGCAAGAGAGTAACATTGTATTTTTCTAATTAATGTAATCAGATTTCCATATTCATTAGAATGTCATCTATAAGCTTGTTGGCCTGGTATTTATCATATCCAAATTGAAGTGTTCAAAGACTTATCCGATTTTTGGTAGTGTCATGCTTTCAAAACCTTTGGTTAATCACCAGCTCCGCTCTACACATTGAATTTCCAAATTCCACCATCTAAGTCTCAAATTATGGTAGGTTAATGAAGAGCACCAAAATACGTATTTTTCACTCAATCACTAACCATTAACCTTTACAAAGGTTAAGGTTCAGCACCCAAAACACGAGTTTCGCTTTGAAATCTTAACCTCTCCATCAAAAAGAAGTTAAGATAAATTTCCAAAACACGTATTCTGAACCATTAACCTTAACCTGTCATCCAAAAAGATTAAGATTAGAGATTCAAAACACGTATTTTGTGTTCAGTTATTAACCTCTTTGACCAACTTGATAAAGGTTGGAGATTGGAAGATGAATCATATCCGAGGCATGGAATGGAAAATATCCACATCGTGGATATTATATGTAAGGAGTTTGAAGTTTATAGGGAACCTGCTAAACTTTATCTCATCTCCACCCCACGTGCAGATGGCCTCGCCCATGAAAGCTCATTCACACTTCTTATTCACTGCATTAAAAAATGCAGATGCTTCGAGCACGCGGACTGTCTGACTAAATTTCTAGCAGGCCTAATGTCATTGCAGAGAAGTGTTGTGTGTCATCTTCCAATAGGTGTTTCCGCGTTTCTGAACTGGTGCAAACTCATTGACAGAATACTTTAATCTCTGGCCGGTGCAGATACTACATGCTCCTAATTTGCAATGTATTTGGAGTTTCGAATGTATGGAGATCGCCTTGAACATCAACATAGGAGGAATGGAAAAACATATGATCTGTTGAAGATGACCATACGTGAAATACCTGAAATAGCAATCCGAACGTTGAAGATGACTTTGAATGTTGACAGAGCAAGGGATAATAGTGGGCATCAACAGTTTGACATAATGCGTTGAGACCAGTGGAACAAATGGGTAGAGTTTTGTAAGACGGCACTACACACAAAGGAAAGTAAACTTCAACTGGATTGGGTCAAGGATGGATCTGTGGATCTCGGGAGGTCTGTTCTTAAAACAAAAAGTGGCGGATGGAAGGCTTCTCTTTTCATCATTGGAGTTGAATTCAGCGAGAGACTTAAGTACTATGGAATCGCCTCCAATTTGATCATCTATCTAAGAACGAATATGCATGGCATAGATGAAGAATGAGGAATGTGCACCCCATTCTGTGGGTTGAGATGGGTCAGTGTTTTTGAATTCCACAGCGATCAACACAGTAGAGAAAGAAGCCATTCCAAACTAGAGCCTTCGCGGATTTAATGTAGTTGATGATGTGAAGTCATAAATAGAGAAGATACGTCCAGGTGTCATTGCTTGTGCTGACAGCATCGACTTAGTTGCACGAGATGCTGTTGTTGTTTCGAGTGGAGGTCTATCATGGCATGTAAGAACAGTACGTAGAGATGTAGTGGTATTTCTGGAGGCCGAAGCATTGAGCAATATTCCCTCACCATTTTTTAACTTTTCACAGCTCAATGCATCTTTTACAAGCAAAGGACTAGATCTCAAAGACTTGTTGTTCTCTCTCGTGGGTATACAATTGGAGTTGGACTCTGCAATTTCTTCAGCAATAGACTATACAACTTTACTGGAAATGGAGTTATGGATCCTTCTCTCAACCCAACATATGCCCAATTTTTAAAGAGTAAATGCTTTAGTTTAACAGACAACACAACCACTGTAGCAATGGATCCCAATAGCTCCCTTACCTTTTGTTGCCCCACTTTTCACCTTATTCATTTTGCAAATATCGAAATTTTCGTGTCTAAGTTTGGTCTAGGTATGTCTCGGCCTAGTTTTTCCCTTTATGTTGAAAGAGTCTCCATCAGATCTTCCATCTTTCCCTTCTCCCATGTTTCATAGCCGGGTGGGTTTTCCTTGATGTCATGAGCTTATGGGTAGTTAAGTACCTAATTCAATGGGGATTCTTACAATTCACAAAGTTATTCACAAAGCTAGACTTGTTCCTGGCTTATCATGTTTTTCTTATGAGAAAATGAAGCTTGCAGAAAATAAAAAATTGCCTTCTCCTCGGCTAGTTTTCAACCCATGAAGGTGATTTCCCATAGAGGTTAACAAATGAGGCTTACGGACCGATGTAAGAAGGTAATGAGTTATTTTATGGAAAATTCCTATTTTCATTATTGTATTCTACCTTTGGAAGCACTTGGGATTCATCATGATGCTTAGAAATACCTTAAGCGGAAAACCCAAAAATGACTTCTCCTCGGCAGGCTTTCGACCCATGAAGTTCGTTTTCTGCCAAAGGCAATTGTGAAGGAAAGAAACAAGGAGGTGGACCCCTCTTGAAATTTTGTAGTCCCTTCATGATTTTCCAAACCCAAAGGAAATGTTAACTCAAAGGGTAAAGTGTAAATAAAGCCTCGGCGAAAAAATGGGAAATGTCTTCTCCTCGACAGGTTTTCAACCCATGAGGGTGATTTTACACATTCATGAAGCAATGGACTTTGTAAGCAGATTGGGCTCACAAATTACACATGAGACATCTTAAAATGATAATGCAAAAAAATCTAACCACTGTTGGAAAGGTATATTGAGCAAAATCCAGTTGCGCGATTTTTTTCTTATGAAGTAATGTGTTCTTAATTCTCTGAAACTAAAAGGAAAATAAAAAGGTAAGTATGAAAGAAAGGAAAGTTACTGTTGGGCCAATGAAAATAGTGAAAAGATATAGAAATATCCATTAGAAGCTCCTGCATTTACTGATTCAATAGATTTATCCTTTAATTCATTCGTGTGGTGTGTATCCTGAAGATTAAAAGATGAATTAGGATTCATATATAGAGGGAAACATAATAGTTTTTCAAACTACCACTTTTTCTTGAATTGTTATGCTATTAAATTGCATAACTCTTTCAAAACATCTGTGTTTGTGAATTCAATTCCCTGTGTCTCATCTGAATTCAAAGTTTCAATTTACTTCATTCTCAAATAGAATTGCAACTAGATTTGTAGGGTTTGATGGACTAAATGGAATCAAGTCAACATTGCAAAGTTTCATAGATACTTCACTCCATTTTTATGATAAGCAATACTTCAAAAGAAGGCTAAGATAGAAGAATTGAACAAGTTCATCAGATAGTTGGTTACTCCATTGGCAACTATCTCTAGAGTATCAATAACTAAGAATCCTACTGCTGCCAAGGTTCAGGCCCTCATTTCTCAAATTCAAGAAGACAGACACTTTAGCCAAATTGCTAAGGAATGGATTTAGAAGCTCAAATTAGAAGGAGTTACTATTATATAACAAATTGGCAATGTTATCCTAAGATTGGAAACAAAGAAGCATAACATCTTATCAAATAGTAATACTCTAGCTAGAGAAAGGACAAAGTGTGATGATTGTATCTCTCTTCTTAAGATGATCATTCAGATGAAGGCAAAGGAAGTTGTTGAAGCAAAAATCTTGCCAAAGGAAAACAAACCTCTATGTGAGTGGCTTCAGAGCATGTAGTTCAAGTTAGAAATGATCCTGGTGGCAGGAAAGAGACTTAAGGAAACTAAGGATAAAGCAGAAAAGACCCGAGATAGAGGATTCAAACTCATGAAGGGGCTACTACCGATTCACAAACTAGTGGCCAAGGAAACACACTCATCGGGGTAGATGTAATGAAGAAGAACTTCTCCAAAATTTTGGATAGTCTGTTTGGTGTCTCTTCAAGTAGTCAAAGAAGAGTTGTAGAACTCTAGACACTCAGTAGATGCATACACATGGCTATGGAGGAGCTACCAAATCAATTGAATACTGTGAAGGAGTTGGCCAGAGAACATTCCAAATGGCTCTTGAGATACACCAACATACATGTGCCTAAGCATGAAGAGTTAATTCCAATTATAGTTGCTGCTAAGGCCTATCGAGAACAATTAGAAAAGGGGAAGAAGTTGAATTGATTCACATTTTGCCCCCTTTTTTTCTTTCTTATGTAATTATTGTAATGCGACAAACTAGTGTCTTGCCATTTGTCATTTTTGAGGAGATAAACCGATTGAGCTTCTATTGTGATAGTCATCTCAAAATTCTATATGTATTAAATTGAAAGATTAATAAAATGTTAGAAAAATTTTGGTGTGAAGTACTTGATGTTGTAGAGAAAATTGAATGGTATTTTGTATCAACTATTTTTTGTTCCATTGCTATTAATTGTAGTTTTATACTTTCTCTTTTGTTTGGATTGAAGCAAGGAAAGAATAGAGTTTCTGTCCCCTATTTCAAAGCAACAAACGGATGTGATAAGTAGTGTCACTGAATGTTCAAAGAGAAATTCCTTAAGCATTTTCCCTTTAACTAACTATAGTTCAAATTCAAATTAACTAAGTTTAGTATTAGTTGTTGTGCTGTTAAGCTTTGTGAATTCATAAGATGTGTAGGTTTATAAACTTAATCAAATCTTTAGATATCCTTATTTGCTTGAGTTAGATCCTATTTAGGTCTGGCTTGGTTTTACCTCTTTTGTTCTCGAGTTAGGAACACACCCCATATTAGCTCTAGGAATAAACACAATTCATCGCAAATCTATCATAGGGAGTAATACTTATCAATTTAGAGAAAAGCCATCCATAAGTGGCTTTTCAACTGTTTGTAACTAGATATTGTTACAAATTGGGGTATTCAAGAGTCATAATAAAAAAGAAAAAATCTATTTACCAATAGATTTTTGGTGACTTTGCTGGGGATACAAACAATTGCTTGAGTAAAAAGCCTATATCATGAAGAAAAATTGTACTACCTCATGAAAACATTATTCTAGTGCTCCAACCTAACCTTGGTTTTCAATATGACCAAGAAGACATAATTTCATCCCTTAATACATTTGTTTGGAGACATAGGAGGAATTTTTGAATGTTACAAGAATGCTAGCCAAGTATTAGAAGAAGAAGAAATAAGAGTTGAAGCTTTAGAAAGAGTTGTTCAAAGGAGAGACATCCAAAGAGCAAAAAGACAATTGAGACAAGAAGCTCAAAGACATAACTAACCTAGCACCCTAGAACAAACAAGGTTTGTCAAAATTACCAAGGAACAGGGTGGGCAAGACCCTATTTTTGATAAACTTATAGAGATTGGTTTTCCCATCTTAGATGTTCCAAAGTGAAAAGGTGAAAATAAAAGTCAAAGTAGACTACCTTCCCCTATTAGTAATCAAAACACTAGTGCTTCACATTCTACCTATCAGGTATTGGCCATGCACAAAATTGTTGCTCCCCTAGTTGTTAATTTCCTGTGATACACTGCCAGAACAATCATGGCTACTCCATGGGCTGTAGCAACAAGACCATTAGCACTAGCAGCTTATCATCCACTCCCAGTTGGTTCAAGGAACAATTTCCCTAAATTTTTAGGTGATGGGAAAGTTACTACAGATGAACACATTAAGGAATTCTTTATAGCCACTCATATTATAGGGGTTGGAGATGAGGATGTTGCTGTAAGATTATTTGTGGAAACCTCGATAGATAATGTAGTAGATTGGTTCTATCATTTGGATGATAGTTCAATCACTGATTGGGATACATTGAGAGAAGCCTTTGAGACAAGATTCAAGACTGCAGAAGATGAACATGTCTTGTTAACAATATTAGCATTTATTAAAAAGAAACCTACCAAGAGCATGAAATATTTCATTGCTAATTTCAATAAGATTGTTAGTAGAATTCCAACTGCCGATAGGCCCACTATTGGTAATCTGAAAACCTTCTTCATAAGTGCGATGTCCCTAGATATCAATTAAAACTTGAGAAGGGAACATCCCATGGATTTAGCAAATGCAAAAAAGAAGGCAATTGAATTTGAAGATGATTTGATTTCTATGGAAAAATGGAAATGAGAACTTCAAACTAAAGGAAGTTCTAGCAACACCACATCATCTGATGATATGATTCATAAATTGTCAAATGAGTTGGTAGTAGTAAAAAGGTAGTTACCCAAATTCAATAATTCTTACCAGCAGAATTATCAGAACTTACCAGGGAAGAACAATGATGGTAGATTTCCACAGCTTACAAGTTTACAACCCAGTTTGCAACTTGAAGTGGCACTAAAGAAAGGAAATATGTGTGTTTTTCATTTGACCATAGATCATGATAGTGAGAATTTACCAGAAACTACTCATATGATGTAGTTATTATCCATCAACGAATTGAACAATGCAACCCCTGGTTTAGAGTTAGATTCATACTCAAATGGCGACTCTAGAAATTTATTTTTGGAATATGAGTCAAATTTTGAATCAAAGGGTGAATGTTATGTAACTATTGATGGAACTTCATATACAGTGCTTACTCAAGCTCAAAGGCTAAAGAATCAATCTTCTAGTCATCCTTATAGAGATAATCCCAGTCCCTTAATGAATAATATTCATGTTGATCAAGGAGCATCGAATTCTCAAATGGGTAAGGAAAAAATGCCTTTTGATTTCATTCAATTCTATGAAGAATCAAAAATCCAAATTTTTCCTATAGATTAATTGAAATCTCACCCCTTTGAGTTGAAAAGACTGGTAGATCAATGTAAAGGGAATACCTCAAATTTGAATCATAATGTGACTATTGAAAAAGGGGATGAAACCTTGACATCAAATCTATTTAATCAAGAGGAACCTACTATTTTAGCAACATCTCCTATTCAAAAACCCAACCCATTTTATATTTCACTATATATCAATGGATGCAAACTAAGAAATTGCATAATAGATTCAGGTGCGTTAGATAACATTATGTCTTATTCTATAGCTAGGGCCCTGCGTCTCAACGTTACAAAGGTGCATGGAAGATGTTATTCTATGAATGCCAAATAGGTCCATTTGTTGGGGAAAATTAAAGATGCTCAATTAGCCTTGGCTTCACATCCATAAAAGAAAATCTTATTGACCATTCTATTAACAGATATTCTAGCAAGCTATGGACTTCTCTCAAGTAGGAGTTTCTGCCAAGACTCAGGAGGAGAAATAAAAGTGGACTAGTCGCAAGAAATCACTCCTATCAGGAACAAGAAAGTAAAATTAGAACTCGAAGAAAAGGCTAAGTTTATAGTCCTGAAATTAGATGATCCTAAAGCCTAGATCCTCTATCAAGAGCTAGAATTTGACAACTACATGTTATTTACTGAAGAGGCTCTGGATGAGCAAAGAGATGGAAATCTAATTAAAGGAAGTCTTAATGAAGATAAAGATGTAACAGGCATATGGACACTTGAATTTAATGGAAGCTATGCCTCTTCAGGATCTGGCACAAATGTACTGTTAATACCCCTGAGGGAGAACCTAAACCCATGGCATTCAAGTTGGAGTTTGGGAATACGAATAACACTATAGAGTATGAGGCCTTGTTACTAGGGATAATGATAGAAAAATATAGAGGAAAAAAGATCCTGAAAGCTCAGAGTGATGCAGAGATCATTGTGAGACAAATTAAAGGGCAATATTCTATGAAAAATCATAAGCTGAAGAATTACAAAAATAGAATTTGAGATGAAATAGAAGGCCAAGACACCTTTTCTATTGAAGTAGTATCGAGGGAGATGAGCACCAAAGCTGAGCTACTACCCCATCTAGAATTCAAGGATAAGAAATACTAGATTGAGATTGTGTATCGAGCCTCTGTTCTAGATAATGTATAATTGTAGCAAATCTTTGACGATGACAAGAGCCTCCAGATGTTCCTAGAAAATGACAAAACAATTTTTGAACATGAATTGAATGATGGAAATCATCAAGGCTCTGATGTTGACAAGAAACAAAGCCAAAATGATGAAGTTCAACTACGAGGTTATACCATTCCCCCATGCTTTGTGTCTTTGGAGAAATTGTTTGATATACATGATGCCTACATAAAGAAAAAGAGGACAGAAAAGGGAACTACCGATGGTGAGTATGAGGGGGTGAATATTGGAGATACTCATGATCCCAAAATGATTACTATTGGGAAATGTTGTTCATTTGAAGAGAACAAAGCTGCGAAATGAATCTTCATAGAATATCAACATGTTTTTTCCTAGAGAAACTAAGACTTGAAAAACTATCGAGGTGGGGAGGTAAAACATCAAATCCCACTCAAACCTAATGTAGTCCCTTTCTGGAAAAAAGAAATGAATTATAATCCTACGGTTGTAGATGCCATTTTTTGAGAAGTAGATAAAATGTTGAAAGAAAGGATCATTTATCCCATCCATCACTTCACCTGGGTAGCTAATATAGTACCAGCCAGAAAGAAGAATAGAGAAATAAGGATCTGTGATGATTTTTCTAATTTGGTTTAGGCATCTCTAAAGGATAAGTTCACTCTCCACAATATGGATTTCTTGCTATAGAAAGTGGTTGGATCCAAAATGATGTCCATGCTTGATAGTTTCTTAGGTTACAATCAAGTTGAGGTAGAGGAGATGGACCAACATAAGACAACTTTTACCGCTCCTTGGGATACATTTGCATATCACAGAATGCCCTTTGGGCTCATCAATGCTGGCACCACATTCCAAAGATGTATGAGAAAAATGTTTTCTGATTTGAAGGACTGGATTATAGTTATATATCTAGATGACCTCAATATTTTTGCAAAAAAGGAAAGATCACATGGAAGATTTGAGGAAAGTCTTACAAAGATGTCAAGAACATGGAATGTCACTTAATCCAAAGAAATCTATAATTTGTGTGACATAGGGAAAACTCCTTGGTCATATAGTGTCTTAGGAGGGTATTAGAATCGATCTTGAATGAGTTGAGGCCATTTGAAGATTGAACTTACCATCAAATAAATAAGGAGTTAAATCATTCTTCAAGAAAGTGAATTTCCTTAGAAGGTTTGTACTAGATTTCATAGAAACCACTAAGCATATTGTGGACATGATGAAGGAAATTTCAAATTTCAAATGGAATGAGGTGAGAAAGCAAGCCATTCAGAATATTAAAAATGCCATTGCTAATGCCCTAGTTTTGCGTCACCCAAATTATTAGCAAGATTTCATCATCTACTATTATGCTTCTGAATACACATTATTGGCAATACTTATGCAAGATAATGATGAAGGGGTACAAGCCCCAATAGCTTTCATGAGTATACCCCTAAAAAATCATGAATTGAAATACTCACAGATTGAGAAGTATGCTTTTTAAGTAGTCAAGGCACTTAACATTTTTTGGTTCTATATCTTGCATTCACATTCTATCGTTTATGTCCTAGATGTAGTATGGAAAATTGTGTTAACATAGAAGGATGTAGGTTGTAATGTTAGAGGAGCGTGGATAGCAAAGACACAAGAGTATGATATATAAATCAAGCCTACCAAGCTAGTAAGGGGTAATGCTTTGTGCAAGGAGATTATGGAGAATAAGGTCACCGAAGAATCAAAAGAATTAGAAGAAAAGAAATTAGTATTGGCTGTAGGTCATCATGATTCATGGTTTGAGAATATTACTTATCTGCTAAAATATGGGGAATGTCTAGAGGGCCTAATGACAAGATAAATGAGAGATCTTAAATTGAAATTAGCTAAGTATGTAATTTGGGATGGAAAATTGTTTTAAAAAGCCATAGATGACACTTTCCTTAGATGTGTGGACAAACAATTGTAAGAAAAACCGTTGAAAACATTTCATGATGAAGCCTGTGGAGGGCATTTTTTATCCTCAGTCATGGCTTTCAAAATATTGAGACAATACTATTGCTGGTTTGAAATGTTCAAAGATTCCTATATCTAGGTGGAAAAATGTGAAAAATTTAAGATGTTTTTTGGAATCCTCAATTAGCTGCTCTACCATTAAGACATGTCATCATTAAGGGACCTTTTCAAAAATGGGGTCTTGATTTTATTGGTCCAATCAGTCCAACATCCAGTGTTGGTCACCAATACGTAATAACTCTAACTAATTACTTCACTATGTGGGTGGAAGCCAAAGCAACCAAGAAAACTACTTTTGAAGTAGTATGTGAATTCATTAAGGAGAACATACTGGTCAGTTTTGGCATCCCCATCAAATTAGTGATGGATAACATAGCCTACTTCTTTTCAATTGAGATTACTAATTTCTACTTTGAATATGAAATTATTTCCCAAAAGGACAATGTCAAGCCGAGTCTAGTAACAAGAATTTGATAAATATTGTCAAGAAACCGGTGTCAGATAATCAAAAGATTTGGCACAAGAAAATTCATGACACACTATGGGTAGATAGAGTTACAACTAAGAGAGCAATTGACATATCTCCTTTTGAATTAGTCTATGGACCTGAAGCTAACCTCCTATTACCTTTAGAATTGGCTATGAACAAACTCAGAATAGTGATCGAAGATGATATCTATAAAGATGGTGCAGAGAAGAGAACTTTGTACTTCAGCAAGCTTGAAGAGGAAAGAGAAGAAATCATAGATCACATCACACAACACTTGATGTGAGTGAAGGATCTATTTGATAAGAAGGCACAACCATAGAAATTCATGGTAGGTGATAGTGTGTTACTCTGGGATAAGAGAAGTGCACCAAAAGGTATGCATAAAAAGTTTGAGATATTGTGGAAAGGTCCGTTCATAATTCATTGGGCATTTGAGAATAATTTTTCAAACTTTTTTACTAAGATGGTGAAGTGCTACATCTGACCTATAATGGTCAAGATCTGAAAGTTTATCAAATTTCAAACTGAGACAGGTAACCTCTGTATTGTATTATAGTTAGGGTTAGTTTCTTTCTATGTTTTCCTAGTTAGTTTTCCTTCCTTGCCTTTGCTTGCCTATTTTTCCTACTTTTGTTTTGTTGTGTTGCCACCTTTTTTTTCTTGCAAAACTAGAGATTTTGAGTTCCTTGCTAGGGTATACTCTACCCAAGTCCCCAGTCAGAGCCAACTATTGCCCCACCTTTCACCTCGTATTCATTTTGCAAAAATGGTAATTTTTGTGTCTTAATTTTGTCTTGGTTTGTCTGGGTCTACTTTTTCCCTTTAGGTAGAAAGCATCTCCATCATATCTTCCATCTTTCCCTTCTCCCACATTTCATAGCCAAGTGGATTTTCCTTGATGTCATGAGTTTATGTTTAGTTTAGTACCTAATTCAATGGGGATTCCTACAATTCACAAAGTTATTCACATAGCTGGACTTGTTCGTGGCTTATCATGTTTTTTTCATGAGAAAATGAAGCTTGCAAAAAATAAAAAATCACCTTCTCCTCAGTAGGTTTTCAACCCATGAAGGCGATTTCCCATAGAGGTTAATAAACGAGGCTTATAGACTGATGTACGAAGGTAATGAGTTTTATGGAAAATTCCTATTTTTCATTACAAAATTCTACCTTTGGAAAAACTTGGGATTCATCATGATGGTTAGAAATACCTTAAGTGGAAAACACAAAAATGACTTCTCCTCTACATGTTTTTGACCCATGAAGTCTATTTTTTGCCAAAGGCAATTGTGAAGGAAAAAAAACAAGGAGGTGGGTTCCTCTTCAAATTTTTTAGTCCCTTCAAGATTTTTTAAACCCAAAGGAAATGTTAACTCAAAGGGTAAAGTGTCAATAAAGCCTGAGCAGAAAAATGGGAAACGTCTTCTCCTTGGTGGGTTTTCAACCCATGAGGGCATTTTTTTGCATTCATGAAGAAATTGACTTTGTAAGTAGATTGGGCTCACGAATTACACATGAGACATTTTAAAATGATAATGAAAAAAATCTAACCATATTTGGAGAGGTATATTGAGCAAAATCCAGTTGGGAAAATTTTTTGTTACAAAGTACTTTGTTCTTAATTCTCCAAAATTGAATGAAAAATGGGAAGGTACATATGAAAGAAAAGAAAGTTACCATTGGGCCAGTGGAAATAGTGAAAAGACATCAAAATATCCATTAGAACCTCCCACATTTACCGATTCAACGGATTTATCCTTTAATTCATTCATGTGACATAGATCCTAAAGATTAATAGATGAATTAGGATTCCTACATAGAGGGAAACATAAAAAAATTTCAAACTACCACTTTTTCTTGAATTGTTATGCTATTGAATTGCATAACACTTTCAAAACTTCTGTGTTTGCAAATTCAATTCCCTGTGTCTCATCTGAATTCAAAGTTTAAATTTACTTCGTTCTCAAATAGAATGGCAACCGAATTTGCGAGGTTTGATGGACTAAATGGAATCAAGTCCACATTGTAGAGTTTCATAGATACTTCACTCCACTTTTATGATATGAAAGACTTCCAAAGAAGGCTAAGATAGAAGAATTGAATTGGTTCAACAGATAGTTGGTTACTCCATTTACAACTATCTCTGGAGTATAAGCAACCAAGAATCCTACTGCTGCTGAGGTTTAGGCCCTCATTTCTCAACTTCAAGAAGACACGCACTTCAACCAAACGGGTAAGGAATGGATTGGGAAGCTCAAATTAGAAGGAGTTTCTATTATAGAATAGATTGGCAATGTTATCTTGAGATTGGAAATAGAGAAGGATAACATCTTATCAAATAGTAATACTCTAGCTAGAGAAAGGACAAAGTGCAATGATTATATCTCTCTTCTAAAGATGATCATTCAGATGAAGGCAAAGGAAGTTGTTGAAGCAAAAATATTTCCAAAAGGAAATGAACCTCTATTCAAGTGGCTTCAAAGAATGTAGTTCAAGTTAGAAATGATATTGTTTGTAGAAAAGGGACTTAAGGAAACAGAGGATAAAGCCAAAAAGTCCCAAGATAGAGGATTCAAACTCATGAATGGGCTACATACTAATTCAAAAACTAGTGGCCAAGGAAAAATACTCAACATGATATATGTAATGAAGGAGAACTTCTCCAAATTTTTGGATAGTCTGTCTGGTGTGTCTTCTAGTAGTCAAAAAAAAGTTGCAGAACTCCAAACACTCAGCGGATGCATATACATGGTCATGAAGGAGCTACCAAATCAATTGAAAGCTATGAAGGAATTGGCCAGAGAACATTCCAAATGGATCTTGAGATACACCAACATACATGTGCCTAAGCATGAAGAGCTAATACCAATCATAGTTGCTATTAAGGCCTATAGAGAAAAATCAGAAAAGGGGAAGAAGTTGAAGTGATTCACATTGTGCCCCCTTTTTTCTTTCTTATGTAATCATTGCAATGTGAAAAAATAGTGTCTTGCCATTTGTCATTTTTGAGGAGATGAACCAATTGAGCTTCTATTGTAACAATTATCTCAAAATCCTTTATGTATTAAATTGAAAGATTAATAAAAGGTTAGCAAATTTTTGGTGTGAAGTAATTGATGTTGCTAAGACAATTGAATGGTATTTTATATCAACTTTTTTTGTTCCATTTCTATTAACTGTAGTTTTATGCTCTCTTTTGTCTGGATTGAAGCAAGGAAAGAACAAAGTTTCACTCCCCTATTTCAAAGCAACGATCAAATGTGATAAGTAGTGTCACTACATGTTCAAAGAGAAATTCCTTAAGAGTTTTTCCCTTTAAGTAACTGTAGTTCAGATTCAAATTAACTAAGTTCAGTATTAGTTGTTATGTTGTTAAGCTTTGTGAATTCATAAGATGTGAGTTCATGAAATTAATCAAATCTTCAGAAATCTTTATTTGCCTGAGTTAGATCCTATTTGGGTCTATCTTTGTTTTACCTCTTCTTTTCTTGGGTTATGAACACACCCTATGTTAGCTTTACGTAAAAACACAATTCATCATAAATCTATCATAGGGAGTTGTACCTATCAATTTAGAGAAAATCTAGTTTATCCATAAGTGGATTTTCAACTATTTGTAACCAAATATTGTTCCAAATTTGGGTATTCAAGATTCATAATAAAAAAGAACAAATCTGTTTGCCAACACCTTTGATATCCATTACTATGCTAATCTTGAAAAACATATGGGTCTCTTCTAGTCCAATGCTATCTCTGCCATAGATAAACCAGATGGTCTTTATGTGAATATTTTATTCAAACTCCAAATATGAATATATAGTTTTATGTGGTTTGGAAAAGAACATTCAAATTCTCTAGTGAGTTAAAACTCATTTTCCATCCTTGATTTGGCTTGCATAGCATTGATATAGAAGACACTATTATGTGAAGCATTTATAGCATATCAAAGTGTTGAAATTAGAGTGGGTGGGGGATGTTTGAAACACTCAACACCAATGGAAGGAACAAACAATAGAGACATATTGAGAATCATTAAAAGACGTGGAATTAATATCATGGGTAGAGCATAAGGTATATTCATCTACACCTTATGAATGAGTTACCCAAAGGAAGCAGTCAAATAGATCATGTAATTAGGAGGAATAGACCATCACTAACTCGATGAGTGTTAGGGAGGAAGTGATGTCTTGCATAAGGGTGATGAAGAATATGAGAAGGTGCCAAATAGATGTTAATGTTTTAGTAGAAGATAAAATGTAATGAGATTTAATCTTGGACTCCACAAATTGAGCATTCCCTTCATGTTGAAAACCTAATGCTCTTGACCTCTTCATGAAAAGAGGGATATGTGTTCATCAATAAAGTGATGTAATTTGAATAAATCATTCAAATATCAAAAGGAGATTGACAAGGATTGATTATTCAATCTTCCTCTTGAAAGGTGTAAGATCTAAATTTTAGGTCATACTGGTTAATTTTGTAGAGGTTAATTAACCTTGCCCAAACTATGTATTTTGGAGGTAGTTATTAACCATGAAGAGGTAGTTCTTAACCTCCATGTCTATATAAGGAGTCATTTTTGGCTGTGTAAAGGGACTTTTTGGACTTTGAAAAAGGGAATGCTATGCTAAAATTTTGAGCAGAAGATAATATTTAGAAAGTGTGTACAAATTTTGTCTTTGTAATAAAAAATTCCTCTCAGGTTCTTGGTGCAAGAAAATAAAGGAACATGCAATTTGAGTTCTCTTCTTTTGAATCTAAACTATTAGAAATACTGATTTGTTTTTAGTGAGCATTCTCACAATATTGTGTAGATGTTTATGAATATTTGGATCAACATTGTGCTAGTAATAGTTCTCAAGCATAGATCTTGATTGTTGTTATTAATTATTTTAAGTTAGTCTAGGAAAGATTTTGAAGTCGTGTGGTGAATTTTTCATCAATGGATTTCTATTTATCTTTTAAATTTTGATTTCATTTTTATTTTAAAAAATTCAAAATTATATCGTATGAGGGAGCTTCACTCTAAACATAGAGGAATGCCCCATATCAAGGGCCTATCCAAGTGTTATAAAAAATTTGCCACATACACTCCGTTGGGCCATTTTCAAGTGATAAATCTATTCACCAATATATTTTTGGTGACTCTACTAGGGAGATTGAACAAGAAAGATCATTCAGCCACCTATAATCAAGCAAGACAGTATTGGCACATGAGAATGTGTTTCTAGTTCTACAACTGAATCTTGGGTTCAAGGACGCATAAGAAGATATTATTTAGATTTTAACACTCTATCCTAGAGGTGTAGATGAAGTGCTTAGCAATATCATCAAGTGAATCAAGTTCTGGAAGAAGAAATTTTTTTTGAGGAAATCTTGTGAAGAGCTCCTATTGGTCAAGATGTTTTGATGATCGAAATAATAGTTGCTATTTCAAGAAGAAATGGGCAAAATCTTGGTCACATTCGAGACCAAGTGAGCAATAACTAGTAACATGGTTGATTAAAGGTACCTTCCCTCAAATGAAGGTTGGTGACTCTATTTAGAAAGATTTAATATTGGCAACTCTACCTAAGGTTTGAACTCAAAACATGGTTTGGTACAAGGGAAAAATTGAAAGTGAAAGTAATAGTGATAGTGCTGATGAATACTTTTCATATCCCTAGAAATAGATTCCGAACGAGCCTCTTCAAGTTGAATTATTGAAGAATTTATATGGAGGTAGGAGAAATGATCCTAAAATGGTTCATCCCTACTTGCTGCAAATTTTTCCAAAGATTGAAGAAGATAATGGAAAAGATAATGGGTTTCTTTCTCATGATCATGATTCTTCATTTGAAAAAGGTTCAACATATAAAGATAAAGGCCTCTCCGCAAAAGGTCTTTCATCTAAATTAGGAATGAGGAATAATGTGAATATCTCACATTCACCTGTCTATCAACAAAGTCAATTTTTCATTGATCCTAAGAAAAGGTAGCTTTTTGAAGAGTTTCTATTGTGGATTGAAACTAAATCTAGAAAAGATCCATCCATCTTTTCTCCTAACTTTTCAAAATATTGATGAAGAAGATGGTAAAGATAATCAATTTTTCTCTCACAAACCAAAATCATTTTTAGAAAGAAGTTCTACATGTAAGTATTAGAAAGAATTCGATTAGAAACAAGATTCATGCGAATCAAGGAATGGTGGTCAAAAAGGTGTCCCAATGCTTGCACCTATTGGTCATCAAAATCATGTCCCAATGCTTGCACCTATTGGTCATCAAAATCATGCTTCCATTGATCCCAATTAGGTTGATTTTTTAAAAATATTCTATGGAAATGCACACCTGGATCCTAACAAAGTACATCCTTCTTTACTTCAAACACTGTGAGAACTTGAGAAAGAAGACCCATACAAGAATTATTTTCTTGATAACAGAACATCTCCTGATCTAAATGTTAGAAATGATTCATCTAATTCTTCATGCATGAAAGAAGATAGTGAAATGATTCATCTAATTCTTCATGCATGAAAGAAGATAGTGATTCTATGTCTAATCAAGGAGATGGTCAGGAAATGAATTCTAGAGGGAAAGAAGGGTATTCTAATGTATGAAGCCATCATTGTAAAATTTTCCAAACCAAGGAGAAATTATCTAATCATCTTGATCCTAATGAGAAAGAAAAAGAAATATCAAAATCTTGAGAAACTACACAACATATGATTGAAGATGAGGGAAATGTAGATCAAGGTGAAATTCATACTACTTTTATTCCTAATTTGTGCCTCAATACTTTAGATGATGACTTCCTATGTGGAAAAGATCTTCCTCGCCATCCTTTCATGATCATTCAATGTGAAGAATTTTTTGACAACATCAATATTTTAGTTGTTATGGCACAATTTGAAACTACTACCATTGATGGAGATAAACGCACCAATGAACCTCTACAAATATCTACTTTCATTGTGGGAATGGAGACCTTTACATTTGACAACATTGATGCACTTGTTATTAAAAGATCGGTCAATGAAAATTATAAAAATCAGCTTCTAGGAGAAGAAGATGAACCACACAGCCTTAATGCATCATCATGCATGCCAAATTTAACATTTTATGAAAGATGTCTTGGAGAATTAATGATGATTCAAAAGGACATAGATATCACTGAACATATTGAAAATGAAAGCTATATGTATATGACAAAAAGTTCCTCTAATCCAATGGAAGTGCAATTAAAAACCTATGGATCATTCAAAGGTCAAATAAATCCTCCTTTTGAGCCTTCTCATCAGATAGGAAATCCTATGTCAAGGAGCTTCTATGATAAGAATAACCATGATAAAAGAAGTAATGAGTTAGAAAGGGCTCTCATGGAAGAATCTAATGAAGGAAACTCATGATTTTTTTATCCCAAGTTTGTGCTCAAAAGCTTTGGATGTTAATTTCCTCTATGATGAAAATGTTTACTTGAATCCTTTATTCCTAGAGGAACCTGTGTTTCTATTGATGATTCTCAAGTTGGTATTTAAAGACAAGTTTCAATTGCTACAACTCCACAAGTTGCTTCTCATCACAAATTATATGAAGGAAATCCCATAGGAGGTTTGATATCTTTGATTCTTAACCACTAGAAGGACCTTCAGAAGAATAATTTTGATATTGATGGAAGGGATCTTGATGTTATGACCAACCATGTTGATGATGATATCAATGCAACTTAGCAGTACCTAAGAATTCAAGATGATCTTTTGGAAGATTAGGAATAAGAAATGAATGATGGGAAGACTCAACCTAACACAGATGTGCATCTAGGTTGAAATAATTTTATAGAAGATTCAACCATGATCATACCAATGGAAAAGAAAGAGTGTCTAGTATCGAAAATGAATTCAGGACTTCATGATGACCAACTACTTAGAATTCAAGTAGAGGGCTTGCCAAGTAGAGGAGAAGATTGGAGATGCACTAAAAAATTGAGAATCTTATACTTCAACTCTTCCAAATTGAAGTAATCAATGATATGCAACATGAAGAAAGGTTGATTTTAAAGTTTGAGATTTTTGATGAAGCCTGGTTATTTGGATATGTTCCTTTATCTAGAGATGTGGAGCATGCTAGGAATCTCAAAGTTAGAATTCAAGGAGTGCACTTATATTTGAGCCCATGGAAACTAGAGAGTTGTCACATATTGACATGCCATGATATTTATTTTCCCCAACTAGTGAATGGGTTTGCATGATTATACCTTGACTCACTAGAGATAGGGAAACCTGCCTTATACATAGTCTAGTTAGGAGTTTTTGTTGTTCCTAGTCTTCCTTTCAGTTCTCCTATTTTTGGTTTCAGTTTACCCCTTTGCAAAGTGGTTCTTCATGTGACTCTATAGCCCAATGGATAAGGCATTGTTCTAGTTTCTATGGATTTGAGCTTCGTCCTTGTCAGCCCTTGTCTCCATTTATAGCTAGCTATTGCCTTGGTATTTATCATACCCAAATTTCAACATTTTCAATCAAAATGTGCAAGAGGACATTAAAATTCAATCTTTGAAGTGTTTGAAGACCTATCCAATTCTTCATAGTGTTATAATTTCAAAGCCTTTGATTAATCACCAGCTCTGCCCTGCACTTTGAATTTCCAAATTCCACCATTCGAGTCTCAAATAATGGTAGGTTAATAAAGAGCACCAAGATACATGTTTTTCACTCAATCATTAACCATTAACCATAAACCTTTAAAAATTTTAAGGTTCAGGGTCCAAAACATGTATTTTACTTTAAAATCTTAACGTCTCCATCAAAAAGAGGTTAAGATAAATTTCCAAAACACATATTCCAAACCATTAACCTTAACCTCTCATCCAAAAAGGTTAAGGTTAGAGATTCAAAACATGTATTTTTTGTTCGGTTACTAACCTCTCTAACCAATTTGATAAAGGTTGGAGATTGGAAGATGAATCATAGTAGAGGAATGGAATGCAAAATGCACATTGTGGATATTATATGTGAGGAGTTTGAGGTTTAAGAAAGAACTTGCTAAGATTCATCTCATCTTCACTCTACATGTAGATGGCCTCATCCATGAAAGTTCATTCAAAATTATTATTCACTACATAAAAAAATGTAGATTCTTCAAGGATGCAAACTATTTGACTAAATTTCTAGTAGGGTCATTGTAGAGAAGTGTTGCATGTCGCCTTTCAATGGGTGCTCCCCCAACTCTAAACTAGTGCAAACTCATTGCCAAAATACTTTAATCTCTGACTAGTGCAGACACTACATGCTCCTGATTTGTAATCTATTTGGAGTTCCAAATGTATGGAGATCACCTTGAACATCAACATAGAAGGAATGGAAAAACACATGATCTGTTTTACTAGATTGCTTGCACCCTCTAATCGATGGCATTCAAAATGTGGTGGGCATAGTGATAATGACACCTATGAGCCATTTGGTGGAATGTTTGAATCAATCCAACCCTAACCATATGTGAAATACCAATCCAAATTTTGAAGATGAATTTGAATGTTGATAGAGTAGGGGATACTAGTGCACATCAATAGTTTGGTATAATGTGTTGAGACCAGTGGAACAAATGGGTAGAATTTTGCAAGATGCCATTACACATAAAGGAAAGTAAAGGTTATTTGGATTGGTCAAGGATGGACCCATGGATCTTAGGGGGAGGTCTATTCTCAAAACAAAAAGTTGTGGATAGAAGGCTTCTCTTTTCATCATTGGAGTTGAATTTAGCAAGAGACCTAAGTACTATGGAGCTGCCTCCAATTTATCATCTATCTAACAAGAAATATGCATGGCATAGATGATGAATGAGGAATGTGCACCCCATTCCATGGGTTGAGCTAGGTCAATGCTTTTGAATTCCACAACGATCAACATAGTAGAGAAAGAAGCCATTCCAAATTAGAGCCTCTGTGGATTTAATGTAATGGAGATGTGAAGGAAAAAATAGAGGAGATACATCCAGGGGTCATTTCTTGTGCTGACATCATCACCTTTGTTGCACGAGATGATGTTGTTGTTTTTAGTGGATGTCTATCATGGCATGTGAGAAGATGACATAGAGATGCAGTGGTATCTCTAGAGGATGAAGCATTGAGCAATATTCCCTCACCATTTTTTAAATTTTCACAACTCAATGCATCTTTTACATGCAAAGGACTAGATGTCAAAGAACTTTCTTTTGTCTCTGGTGGGCATACAATTGGAGTTGGATTGTGTAATTTCTTTAGCAATAAACTATATACCTTCATGGAAAATAGAGATATCGATCCTTCCCTCAACCCAACATATGCCCAATTTTTAAAGAGTAAATGCCTTAGTTTAATAGACAACACAACCACTATAGCAGTAAATCTCAATAGATCCCTTACCTTTGATAGCCATTACTATGCTAATCTTGAAAAACATATAGGTCTCTTCTAGTTTGATGTTGTCTCTATCATAGATAAACCACACAGTCTTTATGAGAATATTTTATGCAAACACCAGATATGAATATATAGTTAATGTATGTGGTTTGGAAAAGAACATTCAAATTCTCTAATGAGTTAAAACTCATTTTCAATCCTTGATTCAGCTTGCATAGCATTGATATAGAAGATACTATTCTGTGAGGCATTTATATCATATCAAAGTGTTGAAATTGGAGTGGGTGGCAGATGTTTCAAAGACTTAACACCAATAGAAGGAACAGACCACAGAGACATATTAAGAATCATTACAAGATATAGAATGAATATGATGATTAGAGCATAATGTATATTCATTTATACATTATGACTAAGTTACCCAAAAGAAGAAGTCAAATAGATCATGTAATCATGAGGAATAGTCCATCACTAACTTGATGCGTGTCAGGGACGAAGTGTTGTCTTGCATAAGGGTGATGAAGAATATGAGAAAGTGCCAAATATATTTTAATGTTTGAGTAGAAGATACAATGTAATTAGATGTAATCTTGGACTCCACAAATTGAGTATTCCCTCTATATTCATAGCCTCATTCTCTTGATCTCTTCATGAAAAGAGGGATATGTGTTCATCAATTGAGTGATGCAACTTGAATAAATCATTCAAATATCAAAAGGAGATTGAAAAGGATTGATTATTCAATCTTCCTCTCAAAAGGTGTAAGATCTAAATTTTAGGTCATATTGGTTAAATTTGTAGAGTTTAATTAACCTTACCAAAACTACATATTTTGGAGATAGTTATTAACTATGAAGCAGTAGTTCTTAACCTCTATGTCTATATAAGGAGTCATTTTTGGCTTTGTAAAGGGAGTTTTTGGAATTTGAAAAGGGAACACTATGCTAAAATTTTGATCAGAAAATAATATTTGGAAAGTGTGTACAAATTTTGGCTTTGTAATCAAGAATTCCTATCAAGTTCTTGGTGTAAGAAAATAAAGGAATGTGCAATTTGAGCTCTCTTCTTTTGAATCTAAATTGTTAGAAATATTGATTCTCCTTTTAGTGAGCATTCGCACGGTATTGTGTAGATGTTTATGAATCTCTGGATCAGCATTGTGCTAGTAATAGTTCTCAAGCATAAATCTTGATTGTTGTTATTAGCTATTTTAAGTTAGTCTAGGAAAGCTTTTGAAGTCATGTGGTGCAGTCGACATCAATGGATTTCTATTTATCTTTTAAAGTTTTATTTCATTTTTTATTTGAAAAACTTCAAAATTATATCATATGAGGGAGCTATCCCTCTAAACTCAAAGGAAGGCTACTTATCTAGGGCGTATCCAACTGTTGTGTACAATTTGTAAAATATACTCCATTGGGCCAATTTCAAGTGAAAAATCTATTTATCAACAAAGCTTCTAGATTCGATTGTGTTATAGTCTTTGACATCAACATTTTAGATAACACTCTATGATCCATCATCATGATAACTAAGAGTGCCAAAGATGAAAATGTAAGTGGTAAACTAAAGCTAATCCCCAAAATATATAAGTTAAAGAGGGTTATGGAAGGCACACAAAGTGAGGAGAGAGGAAAGGAATAAAAAGCATAAAATGTAACCCACAAGAAAAAAATGAAAAAATAAAACTAGAGAGAAATATAAAATAAAGATTTTAAACAAATCAATAAAATGCAAACTTGAGAGTAACAAAAGAGAATAATGAACGTGCATGAATATTAGTGATTATATATATACTCAAAGAAAAATGAAAGAAATTAAATATTAAAATAAGCACAAACAAAGGGAGAGTAAAGAAACCAAAATAGAAAAAAATATAAAAATAATAATAATAATGCATATATATATATAAGGAGAGCAAAGAATATAACATATCAAGAAAATTAAGGAGCCATTTGCGAAGGTAGGTGAGTAGCGAGAAGCTTTAGTTATCTTTGAATTTCAAAGAATATTAACAAAATTGTGAGGAATAATTCAATGAATAAAAATATACATATTTAAAATATAGTAGATAACAATATTCAAGTAGCATTTAAAGTTGTAATACCCTAGTTATAGAGAGGAACATTGCACAACCAAAGAGAAAAATGACAACCACTTCAGAATGTGAGAATGCAAAGTAATTATACTCATACAAACTATGATTTCTAAGGGATAGAACATCATTCAAATTAATTTATTGATTGTGATTTTGGGTGACCATTGACTATTAGGGCAAACTAAATTGAAACTATTTATCGATATAGAAAAATCAAAAGCATTGAAGGTGTTGATTCCTTACAACCCAAATTGACCCACTCTTGCTGAAAATATTACCAAAGTGAAGTATTTGATGGGTAGAGGCATTAAGAGGGCATGGATTTGTGAATGAAAATTGAAAGGGAATGTGAGTTGAAAACAACAAGCCCTAACTTTTGTGGGCCCTAAATTTGTGTAGCTCTACCATTTGACATGAAGATAAAAAATTCCTCCCTTGGTAGGCATCAATTCCTTTGTTAAGACAATCATCTTCATTCAAATTTTGAAATTAATTATTTACAAGGTAGTCAGTTCCATTAAAGAGAGAATAAATCATGTTGAGGGAGAGATGATTTCAACAAATTCTATTTATTTTGAGTAATTAGAGGACAATCACTTTCAAAATTTTGAAGCAAGTATGGGAAGAGAAGAGCTATTGATGAAAACAATAATTATCTTAATAAACAATTCCCTCTGTGAATTGGCCATCACAAAGGGAAGAGTGGCGACATATTTTGGCCAATAGAAACAAGTTTAGATAGGAGTGCTATGACAAACTCTCAAGCTTGACAGATTGAGTGATATAACTGAACTCTTCTCCTCATTTATTTATTTCTAGTTCTAGTTAATAATTAATTATTACCTACAATCAATATAAGTTTTAGATTAACAAAATTGGGTAAAATTTATTTTGACATTAGAAAATTGAGAAAACACCTAGATTCAAAATCTTTATAAAATCAATTAAAGTGAGTTCCTTATAGACCCTAACAATTCCAATCATAACTTCTTCCAATTAAATCAAAGGTGATTTCATTCATATTGCAATTTTATAGTTAAGTCTAGAAGGAGTTAATAAAAAAAGAAATATAGCGAAAAATAAAACAATGTGCTCCTATGCAAAAATGAATTCAATAAACCTTGCACTTGGTTCAATCTATGAAAACCAAGTGGCAAGGGAAAAAATTGAGAGATAATGTTTTATCTTTTGGAGAACCGAATATGCTATCACCTTTTACTACAAATTGATCCTAGACATGGTCCCCTAGAATATTTTAGAAATAACAAAGAATGCATAAGAGGATGAGGCTTGCACCAATGTAGAATCTAAATGATCTAGTAGACAAGAATCAATGTTTAATCTCCCTAAAACTCATATTCCTTTCCACCCTTATCAAAATAACTCCCATAGGTCAAAACCCCCCTCTACAAGTAGACTGTGAGCAACTCCATCCAAACATCATTTGGATTATCATCCTTTCATTCCTTTAAGAGATATAATTTTTAGATTTCCCTTGCCTAAGTTTAAATTTAAATCCAATAGCATAGCTGAATTGACTAGAAAAGAAGCCCTAGAAAGCCAACTAAAAGTGGTCCTCCCTAATTCATTCATGATCAAGAAGGAGGAAATTCTCCCTCTAGAACTTCAAAGTTGTGAAGTTGAATATACCCAATGATAATGCCAAAAATATAGACTCTATCCTAGATGGATGGGAACAAGTATAGACATAGAATCTATTGTGAGATGGTTAAAATAAGCTTATGGTAAGAAATACGAAGTAGCTATCATAGAAATAATTCTCTTTATATTGATTACTATATCTCTAGTTTTTAGAAAAAAATTATTTAAAAATGAGCTAGTTTTCAAAAGGAAAATATTTTAGAGTCCTTGACTAAGAGTCTTTCTTTAACCTAAACAACCCTATCTCCTACATAATAGATTGTTCTATTAGTTTTCCTAATCTCCATATTGAACTACTAACAAAAATTAGTCTTAAAGGGACAAGGAACAAGATAGGAAAATATGTAGGTTTTGTAGAAATTGAAGTGAGGTTCTCCAACCCAATTATCATAGTCAATATGGACGCCAACATTTGTAAACCTCAACCTTTAAATTTTTGCATTAAGGGAAGGTCATTCATGATAGAACTAAGATTTATAGAAGGATATTTCATGGAGGACCTTTCATAAACTTATTTGATCCCAAATTGGGGCCATTCTTTTTGTTATCCTCCTCCAAACATATAGATTATCCTTTATAAATAAAAGTAGGCTTTGACATTGTAGAAACCCCTACAGGGGATGATTTGGAAGAGGGGAAAATAAGAGATGATTTGATCTCACTCTCCTTGGTTATAGTGGGAAATATTTTTTTTGTAGATCAAGGAAAGGAGGCTTCAAGATTCATCATGAATGCTCCCCTTTCAGGCCAGTTCGAGTTAGAGATAGTTGTAGACAAAAAAAGGGGTGAGTACAAAGTTACAAGAAAGATATTAGAAAAAATGTAGAGGTAGAAATCATAGAGAAAAGGAGAAAGGACTACAAAAGGTATAGAACTCAAAAATACTTAGCAATAATACTTAATGAGGAAGAAAGAGGCATCATAAATATAACAAGTGAAAGGAGAGTGGAAATATATTTAAAAGGAGGGGATCACCTAGATGATGACATAGATATTGAAGAGGAAACATTTTTTTTGTAAATGCCTTCAAGTGATGAACTTGATATCCAAGGCAGTGTGGAGGAAGAGGTTACCATCATTTTTGAACATTTATGCAAGCTTGTAGTTAATGAACTAATGAATGAATTTTTGGATGAGGTTTGTGATGAGGAATATCTACTGAGACAAAAGGAAATGTTGACCAAGTAAATTAAAGAAAGTGATGATTTGACGAAGAAAGTAGAAGTGGAATAGTTGCTAGAAGAACTAGAATATCAAGAACTAAATAATCAAGAACAGATGGGGATAGCCATGTCTTAGCGAAGTTTAAGATTAATCCTGATTATGCAAACATAAATAAATGAGGGGAAGAAAATTCTTGCAAGAACTGAGAATGAAGGATGGATGTGCTTATGGTCAATCCAAATTAACTGATATCTTTAATGCATGGAAGGGGAAGGTCCTTTCCAAGCCTCCATGAATGCCCTAATTTGGAATGCTAAGGGTCTAAATTCCCCTAATAAGTAGTGGATCTTAAAATAGTGCATATCAAAAATAAAAGAGCAAGTCCTTTTATTACAAGAAACGAAGCTAGATAGGAATGATCTAGAGGGTTTAAGAAAGAAGCTAGGAGTTAGTGAGATATGGGGATCTCCAATTAGGGGAGCCTCATGAGGTTAAGATTTCATATGGGATCCTATGTTTCTGATTATTACATGTTTAGGAGACCATGGAAATTGGAGTTGTGGCTTAGCAAGAAGCTCCAAAATAAAGTTGAGCTTCTAGATTTTTAATGTGTATGACCCTATTCAAAATATGGATAAAATTAGAGCCTTGAAAGAGATTGAGGAAAAAATAAGTATTAGTAAAGGATATATTTCAATCATATAAAGGGATTTCAATACTCTAACTAAGGTGCCAAAAAACTAAGGTGAAAATTTAAAACTCCCTAAAGAAGTAGTAGATTTTCATGAATTGATTAACAAAAATAGAATAATAGATATTGCCACTTCTATAGATAGTTACACTTTGAATAATAGGATAAAAGGATTAAGATTTATTGTGGAGAAACTATAAATTTTTATTTATTTATGGGTATATGGTAGAAGTACAATTCACTCTAGAATCGTAAGTGAAACTTGCCTCATGCTTATATCACTACCTAGTTGAACCATGCATCATATAAAAAGCTAGACAATTTTCCTTTCAAACATGAAAAAATGTGGTTTAAGGATGAGGGATTTCAAAAGATGATAGAAAAATGGTGGAATGAAATTGATTTATCTGAGTCTAAACTTTACAGATTTGTTAAAAAACTTAAGAATATTAAGCAAAGGCTATGGTTTGGAATTCTGAAGACTTTAAGAATATCTTTGAATACAAGGAAGAATTGGAAGAAGAATTGGAGAATCTAAACAAGGAGGTTATAGAGAAATGAATGAATTTGGTCTTATATGAATGAGAGAAGTGCTTAATGAAGGATTAAGAAGAAATATTAACCAAAGAAGAATTATTTTGGAGACAAAAATCAAGAGAAACATGGCTAGATGTAGGGGATAAAACACAAAATTCTTTCATAAAAGTACAAAATAATGTAGAATAGCTAAAAGAATCACCTCCATTCAAAATAAGGATGGGCAGAAGTTGGATAAACTAGATGATACTAAAAAAGAGAATAACATACTTCAAAGTAATCTTCAATAATATTGGTAACTAGAACCTAGGGGCACAAGAAAGCATCATTAATATTATCCCAGAGCTTATATCCAAAGAGAAAACCAAATCTCGATTGGGAAACTTTACCTTTGAGGAAGTACAACCCTTAAGAAAATGAATCTCAATAAATCATTGGGGTTGGATGGATTTTTGACATGTTTCTTTAAAAAAATTTGGGACTTCATAGGGATAGAGGTAATTGATTCTTTAGGAGTACAAAATTTGAGAAAACACCTTAGGGAGGTGAATAATACCTTTATCACCCTTATCTCAAAAAAGGAGAAATTAGAGACCTTTAATTATTATTGTCCTAGAGCTCTTTGTAGTAATATTTGTAAATTATTTACTAAGACTATGGAAATGAGAATCTAGAAATTGCTTCCAAACGTTGTTAGTGACAAGCAAACACAATTTGTATAGGGAAGATCTATCTTTGATAGAGTAATTATTTTCTAAGAGGCCATACATAGCATTAAAAAATATAATGAGTCAAGTATTTTGATTAAGATAGATATCAAAAAGGCATAAGATAGAGTGGATTAGAGATTTTTGAGGAAATTCCTCAAGGCCATTGAGTTCACAAAATAATGGGTGAATTTGATCTTTGAATGCACATCATCCTCTAAGTTATCGATATTAGTATGCATATGACCTAAAGGATTTTTTGGAATAAGTAGGGGACTAAGGAAAGGAGATCTGATATCCCCTTTCTTTACATTTTAATGGAAGAAGCATTAGGAAGATTAATAAACAATGCTAGGCATGAGAAGACTATTAAAGGAATACATATCACTAGTGACCAAGATTTGACAATCCACCAATTTTTTTTATTGACATTATTCTCTATGAACAAAGTACCATAGTGGAGGTAAACACACATAAACTAATATTTAATCAATATAGTAGTTGAATATGAAGAACTCAAAACCTATCGTCAACCTAAATTGTGAAAAGGAACTATCCAAATTGATTAAGCACAAAAAATGATCAATGCACAAATGGATCAAGTAATGGAGAATCAAGAGAAAGGAGGTCCTATAGTCTTGCTATTTGAAAAGAATATGTTTAAATATTGAAATAGAAAAAAGAAAAATACTAACCTTGAAGTAGGATAAATCTAGAAAATGCTGATTTTGGTGTCTATTTACATTTTGGGAATCTTTGCAACCTGTTTCGGACAAGAAATGTTGAGATGGAGAAAACTCAAAAAAAAATTTCTCTTTTTGAAAGGAGGTTGACCTTGATGCTAATAGCAAGGAACAATCTTACCTTGGGGCACAATTATACCCCAAAAATTTGACCTTGATCTTCACTTCTCTAATGAATATTTTGTTCACAAATCCCTCAAGTTCGATGAAAAGGCTATCCAAATACGCTCTTCAATTCACTATTACACACTTGTATCTGCAAGAAAAATGGTTTGTTTATTTGGATTGGGGGTTTGCCTTGGTCAAACCCAATTTTTGAATCAACCTTGAATTGTAATTGAAATTGCAATATATATAAACAAAATAAATTGAACTATTCACTTGCTTATATTGAAATCCTTATGGAGGATTCAAATCCTTTAATCTATAATTATAGATGCTCCAAATGAATGTAGAAATGTATGTAGGATGTCTCAAATCAATGGCATTAGATCTTCATCACCGATATTGAATGTATCTTTGCATAGAAGAAGGCTTGAATTAATGTGGATGGAGAAATCTTCAATAAGAGGGCTCCATAGAGATTGAATCCTTCAATAGCTAACAATGGACCTCCTTCATGAATTGGATGCTTGAACACTTGAATGATTGTAGATAATCACTTCATATAATAATGGATGTAGAAAGGTAATAGTTCATCTAATATCACAATGCATCTTAGAGAAAAATGAGAGGAGGAAGCTTCCTTATGCAGAGATGTAGGGCACAAACTCCTAGAGAAGGATGACATGAGAGCATTAAAACCCAGTTAACCTTAATGCCTAGAACTAAACCTAGATTAAATGTAAATTAAGAGTCTATGATTTTGAAACCTAAAATAGCCAACCTGTAAGTAGGAAAATGAAACTTTCTAAAGCCCAATGTCCCAAAACTCCCAGAAATTGAAAAATAAACTTGGGGTTAGGGATGAGGTCGACACTACCCTAGGTCAGGGTCGAGGTTGACCTTTACCTAAAAGGTCATCCTTGACCTAGAAAGTCAAAGTCCTCAGTTTCACAAACAAAGTTGTCAAAAATATGCTAGAAATAGAGAGAGAGTGGGGGGGAACAACCAAATCCATGCAAAGACCCATTCAAGGTACTTGACATGACCCTAGACCACTTACTTAGAAAGATAAACACTCTTAACATGAAAGTGCTTCCATTTTAAGACAATACATTTAGCCCCACTTTAGCAAGAGCATGGACTCCATGCACACTCTGGTAAAGTAGATCATAATGAAAAGATAAATTTATTAAAATTAAAGGGAAAAAAAGATCCTCAAGTCCTCACAGACTCAAGTGTTTATGAACTCAAAGATCACAATAAGAGAGACATCTCTAGAAAAAGAGTGTGATTATCTTGCCAATTAGAACTTATGTCCCACTATGAACCACACAAGAAAAATTTGCACCTAGAAAGATGGAATTGAACTGCCAAGTGAAAGTGGCTACTCACTAGTCTCACTAGTCAACCCATCAAGGATTTACCCTCAAGAATATTCTATTCTATAAGGGTAAAAGAAAAAGGGAAAAGAGATCCAATCTTAAGGACACCTTTCACCTTATGGGGTCACAAATATTTGAAATTAGAGGGATCAAGAGATCCTAAAACATAAATCCATGCTTTAAGGATTAGTCATTAATCTAAAAAGGGAGAAAAAGTATCTTGAAACAAAAAAAAAGTTTTAAGAAGTGTGTGTGTTTAGTAAGTGAGCAGTGCATATACCCCAACATTAAAGTCATTGCAAACACTTTAACATGAGTAATAACTTTGACAAAAACATAAAAAACTCCACTAATTACCTTTCCACTACAAGATACCCCCAGACAAAGAGAAATCAAGTGAAATGATACATAAACATATAGAGAATAGAAAAGGGATCTACCTACTGTGGGGTTAGTATAATCATAAGATTATATATATATATATATATATATATATATATATATATATATATATATATATATATATATATATATATATATATATATATATATATATATATGTATATATATGTATATATGTATATATGTATATATATATATATGTATATATGTATATATATATCCATATATATATGGATATATATATATGTATATATATGTATATATATATGCATATATATATGTATATATATGTATATATATATGCATATATATATATATGTATATATATATATATATGCATATATATATATACATACATATATATGCATATATATATATATATATGTATATGTATATGCATATATATGTATGTATATATATATGCATATATATATATGTATGTATATATATATGCATATATATGTATGTGTATATATATATGCATATATATATGTATATATATATATGTATATATATATTTATATATATATATATATATTTATATATATATGTATGTATATATATGTATGTATATATATAGATATATATGTATGTATGTATATGTATGTAGATATATGCATGTGTATATATGTATGTATGTATGTATGTATGTATGTATGTATATATATTGGTATATATATATACACATATATATATACATACATACATACATACATATATACACATGCATATATCTACATACATACATACACATATATACATGTATATATACATGTATGTATATATATACATATATGTATGTATGTATGTATGTATGTATGTATGTATGTATGTATGAATGTATATATATATATATATATATATATATATATTATTGAAAATGAATTGACATCATTTCCCAAAGAAATTCAAACTACAATCACAAAGGAGGAAAGATCACATAAGAAATACAAAGAAGAATCTTTTCAGATCATGACCTAGAGACCAAAAAGAATCAATGCTACCAAGTCATGAATTCAAGCAAATTTACACAAGGAAGCATGTATAAACAATAACATGAAACAACATATGGAAGAATTGAGATACATATAGATGAATAATACAATAGGTTCAATTACTTTATCACCTTGAAAAAACAAAGAAACTAAGATAATATAAAAGAGTCTAACAACATTTAGAAAACACATCGTCAGGGAAACACAATACAAAAGAAAAACACACAAAAAAGGCTACCATAAAGTAATAGCCAATCAAGTGCATTGCCTACTGTCCCCATGTTGTTGTATATCATTTAGGGAAGGTCGGTAACTCACAAGAGGGACTGAATCCAACATAGTAGTAATGATAGCTAGTTCCAAACAAGGATTCTCTTGAGAATCAAAATTTTCAATACTAGGTGTAAGTGTCAATTGTGAGGAAAGAATATTAGGTAAATTAATGTCAATGTCAATAGTTTCATATTCATCATTTACATCATCAAGAGTATCTTCTTTATCTAGAATAAAAAAGGATCTAAGATATGAATAGAATCATTAGAATCACGTGTCTTAACATAATTATTAGTAACAACTTCTTATAACACATCATGCGTAGTTGTATCCAAAGAAGGTAAAAATGATTGAAGAATAGAATTATGAGCTTTATATTGAGTATGATTCTTTTTAGGACATTCATTAGAAGATCTATTATGTTTTGTATTACTTGAAATGTATTGATAACTAGGAGGAATAACTACGGGGTCCTTCATAGGTTCTATAGGAGGATTAATAGAATTATTAAGAGACTGACAAGCAATAGGAGGAGCTTGATGAACAGATGTAGAAGCCATAGATAAAGGAGGTATGAAAGGTGTAGACTAAAGAACATGGTTAAGATCCATTGGAGCTAAACTTAGCTCAAGAATCTTACGATGCTTATAGTCTTGATATGAACAAAAAAGATGATCATGCTGAAAAGGACATGAATTAGGTAATGAAGGCCAAAAGAAGTCAATGTTAGTATAATCCTTGGGCCTAGAAGTATGATATAAACTATAATTAACCATATTCACTTCAACTCATAAACAAGCTTAAGAAATTTATGAATAGGGAAATCAACATCATGCATGGCATTTAACCATGGTAAAATAAGCCTAACTTGAAACTGAATAGAAGTAGGAACAACAACAAAGGTAGTGTTCATAGATTTTCCACAAAGTTCAACTGACAAATAAATAGAGACAAATGATGGATAAAGAAAAACATTACAAGTTTGAATCCGCACATCCAATGTATCATAAAAATAATGTTGCAAATCTTTCATAAAAGTATTTTCTTTTGTAATCACATTAACTAAGGAGGTAAAATCAACAAGACAACCATGAATGGGTATCTTAGAAATCTTAGCATAAATATAAAGGGGGGCATTAGGAGCTATAAAAGTCTCAGAATTATAAAATGTAATCAAAAGTTTCTGAAGACATTTTTTCTTAGATTGTTGTTAAGGTTTAAGTTGAGGCTTCATTTTAGGATTAAGTTTTAGTTGAGGTAAAGCTAAAACTTGAGATTGAAGTGGAGGTTGAAATTGAGGTGGAGATATAGATTGAACCACATGCTCCACTTGATTAACAACATGATTAAGATCATCTATCTTTGGATCATACATAACATCCATAGAAGATTACTAGGCAATAGTATTACTATCACGTGTAGGTAAAGGATTCGTATAGACTTGCAAATTTTTCTTAGGAGGAAAAATAGATTTATTCCCACTACCATCCAAATGATCAATAGATAAATAATTAGAATCAATTAAGTCCTAAACCTTATGTTTTAAAGAATATCATTTCTTAATATCATGACCATTTTGATGATGATATTGACAAAAATCTTTTGGATCAAAAGATTTAGACACCATTATAGTAGGTAAAAGAGGTCAAATAGGAGGTAAAGTAACCATATTAGAAGTTAACAACCTATTCATAATAGAATGTAAATATTCAAAAAAAGGATTAAACATTCAAAAAGTAGTGGATGCAGAAGTGACATTATGAGATTCAACAACAACTTGATCAACAACTCCATTTACTTGTTCATTTATCTTGACATAGTTGTTGAGTTTTTGAAATTTATTTAGATTAGGAGTAGAGAAACTTATATAAATAGGAACATGAGCCATTGGAGTGGTGCTCTCAAAATGACTCACTTGTAATTGATAATAATAAAGCATTGCGCAAAGTTGTTGAAATGAAGCAAATTTAGTAAGCAAAATCTTATCTCTAATATCCTCTTGCAAATTTGAAATAAATGTGCATTGAATATCAATATTAGGAATAGAATAGGAAATTTGAGCATGCAAATGCTTAAATCTATCAATAAATTTAGTCAATAATTCGTTAGAATTTTATTTACACTACATCAAATCAGTCAAAGACACTTGCAGGCCAATGTTGTTTTGAAATTCTTGAATAAAAGCATTGGCAAGTTGAGGAAATGGATTAATAGAAGAAGATGTCAAGGAAGAAAACCATTGTAAAGCCTTGTCATGAAAATTTTGAGAAAATAACTTAGCTAAAATCCTCATAGGATGATCCTGTTTCCCCTAACCCCTTTTTTTGTCAATATGTAACTTTATTGTATTTTTTTTAATATAAGGAAGGGACTATTCATCAAAATAAAATCCTATGATCATGAGAATAATCATTAAAAAGGATTTGAAATATTCTAACATGATGATCAAGTTCTCCCTTACCATTATAATTCTCAAGATGAGGCATATCAGCTTGCTGAGGAATGAGAGTACGAATAATATCTAGGGATAAAGGACTTCTCATGTCACGTGTAGGAATACTAAACTTGTTTTGAATCAAGGATACACGTTTTTGTTTTAAAGATTATATAGTTAGAGAAAAATTGATAATTTTGGAAGAACTAGAAATAGTAGAAACACTAGGTATAGTATACAAAACTATAGGAATAGAAGACACAACTAGAGGAACACTAGGATGTACAGGTGGCATAGAAGTAGAATAAATAAAAGGAACATTATGATAAGAAGGTTGTGATATAGGAAGGGACAAATGAGGATCACTTATAGTTATTGAGGGAACCATCACAATCACAAAAGGAGTATAAATAGTTCGAACATTAGGAAAAGGAACAAAAGAAGGTTCTACACTAGTGACAACAGTAACCAACCCTAAATCTTAAGCTTCTTGAGCTAATTAACATTTGAATGTGCAAGGTGAGTAATAACACACAAGAGATTAAAACATTGGTTACTATCAAGAAGAATATTTTTAAGAGCATCGATAGCTTGAATAGAATCTTGATTATGGTTTTCTTGAAGAAGCCAATTACCAATTTTACTAAGTTAATTTGAAAGATTTTGGACTTGTTTAGGGAGAACTCTTAAAGCATCATCCTCATCATGGGATGAGTTAGAAGATTTTTTCTCCATAAGAGGATTAGAATAAGGAAGAATCAAAGTCTCATCCAAAATCCTAAGGAAAGGAGAAGAAGACTCAGGCTTAAAGGTACCCATAACTCTATGACTGCATCTAACCCTAAGATTAGAAGTAGGACTAGAATTAATAAAGCTCATAAATCAATGCAATGTAAGTGAAGTAAACTAATAAAACATAAATCATAAATATTTTTAAATTTTGAAAGAAATTTTACAAATTTTAAATTTTTGTATTTTTGAATTAAAATGAAAGAGCTTAAATGAAATCTAATCTTAATGCAAGAAAATACTAACAAATATGAAATGAAATATCACAAAAAAAAAAACAATAGGCAATCTAATTCCACAAAGGAAAAGAGGTAAGCATATCAAGTTTACCAAAATGAATATTAAGAAAATATAACCTATCCTAAACCTAAATTTCCAAAAGGAATGATCCAAATTGATTAAGCACAAAAAAGTGATCAATGCAAAAATGGATCAATTAATGAAGAATTAGGAAAAAGGAGGTCCTATGGGATTTCTATTTGAAAAATATATTCTTAAATATTGAAATAGATCAAAAAGACAAATACTAACATTGAAGTAGGATAAATATGGAAAATACTAATTTCTAGTGTCTGTGTACAATTTTGGGAATCTCTACAACTTGTTATGAATTGGAAATATTGAGATGGAGAAAAACCAAAGAAAATTTTTCCTTTGGAAGGAAGGTCGACCTTGACCTTGATAGCAAGGCACAATCTTACCCATTATAGAATTGTACACAAAAAAATTGACCTTGTCTTGTACTGCTCCAATGAAATTTATGTTTGTGGATCCAAAAAATTTGACTAAAAGAGTATCCAAATCTTCTCATCAATTTGCCATTCCATACTTGTATCTGCAATAAAAATGGTCTGTTTGTTTGAATGGGGGGTTTGCCTTGGTCAAATCCTAGTTTAGAATCAAATTTGAAATGTAATTGAAATTGCAATATATATATATATATACAGAGAGAGAGAGAGAGAGAGAGAGAGAGAGAGAGAGAGAGAGAGAGAGAGAGAGAGAGAGAGAGAGAGAGAGAGAGAGAGAGAGAGAGAGAGAGGTAAATGGAACTATTCACCTTCCTTATATTGAAATCCTTGTGGAGGATTCGAATCCTTGAATCCACAATTATAGATCCTCCAATTGAATATAGAAATGTATGTAGGATGTCTCAAATTAATGGCATTAGATATTCAACACCAATTTTGAATATATATTTGCATCAAAGAAGGCTACAATGAATGTGAATGGAGAAATCTTCAACAAGAGGGCTCCATAGAGGTTGAATCCTTCAATAGCTAACAATGGACCTCCTTGATGAGTTGGACTCTTGAACACTTGAATGCTTGTAGATCTTGACTTCATATAATAATGGATATATAGAGGTAATAGTTCATTTGCTATCACAATGCATCTTAGAGAAAGATGACATGGGAGCATTAAATCCCAATTAACCTTAACCCCTAGAAATGGACCTAGATTAAATTTAATTTCAGAGCATATCATTCCAAAGCCCAAACTAGCCAACTTGGAAGTGAGAAAATGAAACTTTTCAAAGTCTAGTGTCCTAAAACTCCCAAAAATTGAAAAATGGACCTAGGGTCAGGGATGAGGTCAACCCTACCTTGGATTAGGGTCAAGGTCATCCTTGACCTAGGTTAGGATCAAGGTCAGCCTTGACATAAAAGTTCATCCTTGACCTAGAAAGTCAAATTCCTTAGTTTTACTAAGAAAGTTGTCAGAATTAGGCTAGAAATAGAGAAAGAGAGGTAGAATAGGGGGAAAAAGGACCCCATACTACTTACTTGGAGGGCTAAACACTCTTAACATGGAATTTATTCTATTCTAAGATGATAATCAACAGGTTAACTTCGAGAAGTCATAAATCTTCTTTAATAGCTACCCTAATATGGAGCAATAGATTTACAATTTTTTGAGTTTCAGAAAAGGATGTTTACCATGCAAATACCTTGGCCTCTCTCTAGACAAAGGGGTACATTCAAAAAAATTATGGGATCAAATAACATAAAAGATCAAATTAAGAATGGATTCTTGAAAAGGAAAATGACTCTCTTCTACAAGTAGAAGAATGAGGATATAATTTGATCTTTCAGCACAACATATTAATCAATTATCTTTTATTGGTCTTCACATAAAAATGAAAGAATAAATCAATCAATTCCTTAGGACTTTCTTTTGGAAGTAAATAGGGAGAAAGAAAAAAATTCCATGTTAGCTTGGGACAAGTTATGCAAAAAAAAAATGAGGGTGATGTAGGGATCAAGGACATCAAATCCCAAGGTAAAGCTTTAGGAGATAAACAACTATGGCTAATTTTTAGGAATCCACACCTCAAGTGGAAAAAGATCCTAATTGAGAAATATATAAGAAGTAATAATCCAATCAATATATTTAGGGAGAAATTTCTGCCTATACAATCAAGAATTTGGTACTTCATGATGGATTGTAGATCCTTCATCTAGGATAGAATAACATGTAACCTAATATAGGGGAAGAAGTTGTCTTATGAGAGGACTTTTGGGAGGATATGGTGCTTTGGATAAGGATTTCTAAGTTTGATTATTGAAGCTAGATGGGGAAGAAGAGTAATAGATTATATTTCCTTTGAGGATGGTGGAAAAGGTTGAAAATGGAAGGATTTTAAGGATATGAATTTCCCAGCTAAGAAGCCAAAGATCTAAAAATTATCTTATCAAACAAGAAAGTAAAATTAATGTTTGGCAAGGAAAATTTGACATGGGATTGAAGAAAGAGTGGGGAATACAACTCAAAGGAGGGTTATATATTCCTTAGGTCTCTCCAAATGAGCACAAAAGACTCCCTCACTACACCATTATTTTGGAATAAAGCTTGTCTACCTAAGGAAATATTTTTCACATTGCTAGTTTGAAACATAAAGGTCCTTACCTACAAAATATTAAAGGAAATGGGATACAAAGGTCAAAGTAGATGTCCTTTATGGGAAAATGAGGAAGAATCCATTGACCACCATTTCTTGCACTACCCTTATTTGAGTCAATGCTAGAAATGTCTATATTCTGAACTAGGGTAGGCATCAACATTTCTTGGAACGATCATAGTTATACTTTATTCTTGAACCCTCCTTTAAAAGGATAATATTTATAGCTCTTTATGGATATCTCAACTTCCATGGTCCTATGGGAATTATGGAAGGAATGCAATGAAAGAATTTTTCAAGACAAAAATATCTAATTTAAATTGAGACTTCTATCATTAAAATTACCAACAACTATCTTTTAAATAAATAAAAGAAGGATAATATAATGTCTCATTGGGATGAGAAAATGAGAGGCACATAGATAGGTCTAAAACTACTCTTGTTTAGAAGAGTAGGGGAAAGTGGTACTTCAAAAATAAAATGAGTGATGTGTCAATGACAACCACCCAAGGAGGAACAATTTAAAATCAATTTTGATTTAGCTTCAAGAGGGAATATAGGCGTAACAATCATTGTTTGTACTCCATAACTCAGAAGGCATGGGGATAACAAAGTTAGATAGATACATAGGAAGATAAACTAATAATTGGAAAAAATTAATATCTTTAGTTAAAGGACTAAAACTGCTTAAAAATCTTGGTTGCAATAATGTAGAGATTGAAGGTGACTTTATAACTATAATAAATGCTATAAGGAAAGTATCCTTCATTAGTTAGAGTTTGGATTCAATTTTATCTCTCACTATGTCATACCTTTCACAAGATCATAATCAATCATATATATATATCAAGAGGGAAATCAAAGAGATATTGGAATATTCAAATATGGAAAGAGTACTTATGAGTGGGGGGGGGGGGGGGGGGGGGGGGGGTGAATCATAAGTATCGTACTTTAGCCAATAAAACTTTTAACTGTGAGTAAATTGCATGCATGTAAATACATCAAACAAATATAAAACTAAGCACATGCATCAACAAGTCATAACACTAGAATTTGGTAACCTAGAAACCCTCCAAGAATAAGAATGTAAAACTGGGGTGGGGATGGTACCCACAAAAATTACTGCAGCAATATTGTTCAACCACTTCTGATGGCTGCCCTATTAAACGCCTGCCCTGTTAAAGGCTTTACACTGTATCAATAGTGGTCTGGTTAAAGGCTTTACAAACACTTAACATGAAGTGTCACCCTGTTAAAGGATTTTAATCACCCAATTGAAGGATCTACAAAATAGCTGTTAAGCTAACCTATCACCATAGGATTTTCATTCTAATACAATTGCTAGAAAGTATTAGGTATAATGAGCCTGATAGATTACAATCCTTCATTGCTGAATTCAGGCACCTTTTCTGCTTTCTCTAAACTTGATCCTTTTGTGATCTGATAACCCTCGCTTTTGAAAATAGATTTTCTTGTGCACCCTTGTATGTCCACTCATATATCTTTACAATGAAATTTTGTCTTCCTTATAAAGACTTTAGAGACTTAGGGTTAGATATGGATCTACGATCCACATTGAATCTCAATTTCCTGCTCAATACTTGTCTTTTATTGATTGGTTGCATGCCTTTATCATTTTTCTTATTGGCTACATGTAGATTGCATAGGAAAGATAAAAGATTCGATCTCATCATTAAATCCTTCAAGATTTTCCTTATGTCAGCTACAAAAATTGTTTGCATCATAGTTTGTGCAATTACAAACTCTTATGCTGATATTCTAAGTTACTCGGCTCCTGAAGCATTGCTAATGCTCGACACCTAAACAAAACTATATCACTCAGCACCTACTGTTACTCGGCACTTTTTAATGCTCGACACTTGTTACACTCGGCACTTGTTAACACTCGACACTTGTTAAGTGGAAAAATGGTTAAGTGTATTGACACTCAGTTGTCAAATTTATTCTTTAAGCTAACAATCTCCCCCTTTGACATGAGTGGCAAAAACATTTAACTGAGATCCTTATGACTCCTTATTAGTTGATCCTGTATGTACACTCAATGAGTTCTATCCTGTTTCTGCATTTTGACTGATCAAAATTTTCTATCTGAAAATTTGCTCCCAAAATTTGCTATCTCCCCTTTTTATGATACTTATCATTTCATTCTTGTACTTAACTCCCCCATACTTATTCTCCCTCTTTTTGACATTTATGTCAAGGGTATTACAATGAAATGCCATACTTGGCCAAAAATGTACTATTTACTTCAAGGAGTATCTTCAGAGCTACATCCCAGTTTGCTAGTGCGACATCCAATGTCTTATGCTGGATGGCAATCTCTGTTACTAGGTGTACAATTCCATCAGATGAAGAAAGATTGGGGTATTTCTTGAGGACTGTCTCTACATTTATCTTCTCCTTGTGAAGTTGTTCCAAATGAGGAGTTATTGATGATTGAATTTGCATCAATTTAGCTTTTGTGGTTGCCTCCTCTACTACTAAGACAACTAACTCTCTTTGTGTGTGAAGCAATTGGGAAAAATGCTTCTCACTCTGAGCTGGATTTGTGGGAAGTTGCATGCTAGAAATCTTCAGATTGTTTTCCAAGCTCAGTATTTTCTGGCTAGTGTCCTATGTGAATGTGGAAAAATCACACAACTTGTTGTATAGGGAAAAGATATTTCCTAGTACAGTTTTAACTATTTTAATTTTCTTTGCTAGTTCTTCTTGTGACAGTGCTATATCACCAGATATTTTACTATTTACCTTGCCTTGGAACTTCCTTTCTGACCATTCAAGCAATCTGGCATTTGTTTCCTGGTCTTCACTAGTCACCTGGTCAACTATATTAGATAGTTGCTCTATAATTGGTCTTGACTCATCTGGAGACTGTAAGCAAAAAGCTTCTGTGAATATGTCTTTGATTTCATTCAAGGTAAGCTTATGCTTGTGTTCTTTTCTTAGTGCTTCTTGTCTCCTTGTTCTGTCCAATGCACTCTAAATTTCATTGATCTTTTCTTCAGTAAGAGTGCTATATTCATAACATGGGATCTTTATTTCTTCATCAAGCTTAGGAAATCCATAGTAAAGTTTCCTAACTGCCTTTGATGAGCTCGAGCTTGGTATCCTAATTTGTAGCTATAACCCATCTGTGCTCAACTATTGAAGAGTCTGTGTTGGAGTACCAGATTTTGGTAATGCAACCAGTGTTTGTATTGTAGTCTCCTCCTTCTTCTTTGTCTCATCTTTTTCTTCAGCTTGAGTATCCCTTTTATGATCACTAGGTGGGGTTGAACTCATTGGTTGTTCAGATGTTTCTTTTATTTCCCCTGCTGCTGTACTTGGCATTTGAAGTGTATAAGTAACTACACTTGGTGGAGGTGGTGGTGGAAGAAATAGAATACCAGTAGTTTGTATGGTTGAAGGTGGCACTTGTGCTTTTACCTTGACTATCTCTGTCTTAACTTCTGGATTCTGTAATTCATCAAAACTGACCAATATAGGATTTGAACTTAATTTTGCTACTAGTGATGATTGGTCAAGGATTTCTAAATCCTCTGCAGTTAATGGATTGATGTTTGGATTTAAAGTTTCTGTAACATCTTTTATTTTTATAATATCTGCAAGTGTGATGGTGGCATGAGGAGGACTAGGAGGAGATACCTGTGTGTCTTGCATACTTTGATCTTGTGGCTTAGTTGTATCTTCCTCTTCCTCTTTCTCCTCTGTATGTGCCTTTTCTTCCTTTTCTTCTTTACTCTTCTTCTCCACTTGTTCCTTCTCTTTTTCTTTGGTTCCTGACACCTTCTTTTCCCTTGTCTTGGCACTTGCCTCTGCCTTATATTCTTCATTATACACATCTTCTATTTTATTGTAAACTATTTTCCACAATCTTGTGGATTTTGTAACTACCTCTTCAATTTTATTCTGTAATATGCTGAATGCTGTATGCTTGAGAGTGAATCTATTATTATGCCTTTTTACTGCATTTGTTACTTGATCTTTAGTCAAATCAGGCAACAATCTAGCTAATGTTGACTCCCTTATCTCCTTTTCCATTTGTAAACAAAAATGCCATTTATCCTCTACAATTTTATACAATTCTTTTGGCATAGATTCATCTAATTCTAGAGGTGTGTGCTTATATTTAGCCATCATAGCATACATAGATTCCTCTAATTTATTTTTCTCTTCTTTGGTGAGCTTAGAAAATTTTAGGTTCTTTAAACCTTTCAAATCATCATTCCTAATTTTTGAACATAATTTGTCAACAGCAGTCTGAGGTTTGTGTCTTACAACTTGAAATTGACTGTTGTCCTCTGACTCTATCTTCTCCTCATCTGTTTCAGGATGGGGAATAAATTTTCTTTTCCTAGACTTGGCAGCAGTCTTCTTTGAGTCTTTCTTCTTTCATTTTGCCTCCTCTTGAGCTTTTTGTGTTGCAACCCTTGTGGTAGGTCTCTTTAGTGTAGGAGCAGCTACTTTCTTCCCCTTGGATTGAGGAGCAAGAGGAGCTGTAGCTTTTTTCTTTACTGGTGCTTCCTCGGCTTCTTCTTCTTTAGCACTTTCCTCTTTATCTTCTCTTAACCCTTGAGTCAGACCTTGAGGTTTATCTCCCTCTTCTCTAATGTCTTCTCCTTCCTCTTCTGCTGTTCCTTCTTCTTCAACACCAAATTTTCTCTTGATTTGTCTGACCATTTTTTCTTTCTTCTTTACTACAGAAGTAGTCTTCAAATCTGTTATCACCCTTGATTTAACAACATCATAGGTTCCAAAAGTTTTTGTATTTTTATCAACTTCTTCTGCAAGTAGGGCTATTATCACTACAGAAGCTTGATCAATATCAAGTTCATAACCTAGTGGCCTAAGCCATCTTACTCTAGGTATAACTACTTGTATATAGGTATAATCTATATCTACAAGAAAAAAAATGTCCTTTTCATATTTCTCAGTCAATGAGACTGGAATCCTCATTCTTTGTTTCATGGACTTTTTGAAGTCCTCAAAGTAACTAGTCATTTGGGCATCAAAAATTTAACCCATCTGTTCAATGTATCCATTGATTTGTTCAACAATTGTTTTGTCAGGACTCCATCTTACCTTATCCACAGAAGGTAATTCTTTCATCAAATAGGAAAATATACACACCAAAACTGATCCAAATTTGCACTAAGCTCCTTCGCTCTTCCTTATAGCTCCCAAATTTTCATTAATCTATTGAAACATGAGCTCTGCTAGATCATAAGTGTGATCCCTTTTTATTATCTTGTATGCAACATCAACTACTATACAAGGTACACTATTTAAGTTGCTTGATTGATAGAATTTGTGTGAAATGATTCTCACAGCAAAATCTAGTAAGGGATTTGTGACTGTGTCGATAGTCATTCCTCTATTGTTCCATTTAGCACCTATGTTTTTCTCTATTACTTCCCTTTTGTCACTTCGCAGGGTCTTTGGCCAATCTAGGGTTGGAATACTAGTAACCCTATGAACAGTTTTCTTAGTGAATTTTACTGGCCCTAACTCTAACCAAAAAGCTCCATCGTGGATTCTACTCAAAATTATCCATACCCATTTAGTTTTGAAAACAATAAAAAATTCTAGGGTTTTCGTTAATCCTTTTCTTTCTATTATTGAGAACTCATCTTTCAATCTTTTGTTCTCACATAGTTTGTCATATCCATTATAGATTTCTAAATCTCCCATGGCTCCAATTTTGTAGTTATAACATCTGTGAACATCTTGGACCATAACAACTTTATTCAGAATAACTGATAATGCACCTGCAGGATCATTCTTGTATGCTACTTCTGGAATGGGCTTAAGTTTAGGTTGTTTAACTTCATTCCTGACCAGTTGTATCTCATGACTCTCTCTACCTTTAGTGGTTCCTGACCCAAGTGCCATTGTTTGCCAAACTAGGGTTTACGATTTAAACAAGTTTGTAAATTCTACGTAGCTCGGCACTTAAGTAAAATACCTCAAATCGATGAAACTTGTCCTGAATCACTATTGAAATCTTCACAAATTGCTTCTGAGCTGATCTTGATCTTCTCCACTCTTCTCGGCTTTGCTTCTCATTTGAATGGTGGGAAAATGATTGAAAATTGAATTTATGTACCCTTCAAAATAGAGTAATTAATGCTTAGTGCGTTGCCAACTGTCTACTCGACACCTAAAGTGTTTCAACATGACTCGACACCCATTGTGTTTCACTTTGCTCGGCTCCTATTGATATTTCATAGCTCGGCATCAACTATCAACTTGGTCACTGTTAGCAACTCAGCACCTGAAGACAACTTTGAGAGATCTTGCAAAGTTCTCAATTTTGACTTAGCATCTTTGCTTATGCTGATTTCTTCTTCTTTGCAGTTCTTCTATGTATTGGGACTAATTTATGATGTAACTTGGTTTATCAATCCCACACACTTATTCTTTCTTAATTTGATGAAGTGTGATCACTTGACCTATTAGGTGAAGTGATCTTTGCACTTGATGTGCTATACTCATATTTCTTCTTCCACATCTTATTCATTTCACTTTTGATATGTCCAACATCTATCTTTGCCTTTCCATTTCTGAACTCAGAACTTGATGCCTTTGATCTTGTTGGGCAATTCCTGCTGACATGACCAGTTTTTAAGCAACTAAAACATGTAGTTTGATTCAACCATCTTTTTTAGTTCCCTCTAAAATGTGTTCTTATGCAGTTCTGTGGTATATGTCCATATTCTTGACACTAGTGACAACTGTACCTAGTGTTGTAATCCAAAAATTCATGGTTTGATGTCTTTGCTGGTTGATTTAATGTCCACATCAGCTTTGATCTACATTCAAAAGCTCTATGTCCATACTTTTTGCAATTATAACAATGTCCATCAAATCTTGATGACTTAGTAGTTTTAGTTTTGCATTCGTATGATTGATGACCTTGCTTCTTGCATCTAAGACAATGGTTTATACTTTTAGGTTTATCATGCTGATGGGCATTCTTGCTTCTACATACATTAGATGTATGTCCTTTCTTTCCACAGAAATGACATGTAGGTTTAACATCTTTACCTTTATCACTCCTTTGTTCTGCACTCTTTGATGATTCTCCAATTTCAGTGCTATTGTATCCAAGTCCTGATGTATCATGGGTTGATCTTCAGGATTTTAGTAATTGCTCAAAATATTTGATGGCTTCACTTGACTTGCTGAGATTCTCTGCCACCTCTCTTTCTCTGTTTAATTCATTTTGCATTTGTTCATTTTGCATCTTCAAAGTAGAGATCTCAACATATTTTACATTGAGTTCATGATGAAGGCTCATAATTTGGGCAAGTGTATCCATCTGCATGTTTGAGATCCTTGTCAATTCAGTACATTTTTCTTCATGTCTGTTTGCAAGATTTCTTTTGTCATTTTCCATCATGACCTTATCATCAACTGCTCTTTTCTTTTGTTCAGTAATTTCACATATCATTATGGCCTGTGATTCATGTTCCATCTTGAGAGATCTTATCTCCTTTGTTTGAGCTTTATTTTTCTCCATCAGTTCTGCTATTGCTGCATCAAACTCTTTAGTGTCTTCGTTGGAAAATATGTTGGTGGTATCAATCTCTTTGTAGTTTATCTCATTTTCGGCTATGGCTAGATCCTTCCTTTTTTTTAATGAAATTCTCAACTTGTTTCTAAATTCATCCAAGCTATGTAGAGCAAGTTGCACATGTATCACCTGATTTTTAATGATCTTTCCAAGTTTGAAAGCTTCCATCTTTAGATATTTTCCTCCAAGCTGTTAGGCTTTTCCTTGTGAGAACCTGGATTAGCTCTGATACCAATTGTTGGAATATTCAAATACAGAAAGAGTACTTATGAGAGGGCGACGGGGGGAGGGGGTGAATCATAAATATCATACTTTATCCAATAAAATTTTTAACTGTGAGTAAATTGTATGCATGTAAATACATCAAACAAATATAAAACTAAGCACATGCATCAACAACTCATAACATTGGAATTTGGTAACCTAGAAATCCTCCAGGAATAAGAAGGTAAAACTGGGGTGAGGATGGTACCCACAAAAATTACTATAGCAATATTGTTCAACCACTTCTGATGGTCTGCCCTATTAAAGGCTTGCCTTGTTAAAGGCTTTACACTGTATCAATAATGACCTAGTTAAAGGCTTTACAAACACTTAACATGAAGTGTCACCCTGTTAAAGGATTTTAATCACCTAATTAAAGGATCTACAAAATAGTTGTTAAGCTAACCTATCACCATAGGATTTTCATTCTAATACAATTGCTAGAAATTATTAGGTATAATGAACCTGATAGATTACAATCCTTGATTGCAGAATGCAGACACCTTTTCCTCTTTCTCTGAACTTGATCCTTTTGTGATCTGATAACCCTCACTTCTGAAAATAGATTTTCTTGTGCACCCTTGTATGTCCACTCATATATCTTTACAATGAAATTTCATCTTCCTTATAAAGACTTCATAGACTTAGGGTTAGATATGGATCTACGATCCACATTGAATCTCAATTTCCCGCTCAATACTTGTCTTTTACTGATTGGTTGCATGCCTTTATCATTTTTCTTATTGGCTGCATGTAGATTGCATAAGAAAGATAAAAGATTCGATCTCATCATTAAATCCTTCGAGATTTTCCTTATGTTGGCTGCAAAAACTGTTTGCATCATAGTTTGTGCAATTACAAACTCTTATGCTGGTATTCTGAGTTACTCGACTCCTGAAGCATTGTTGATGCTCGACACATGTTGTTTCCTAGATAGCTTGGCACCTAAACAAAACTGTATCACCCGACACCTACTATTACTCGGCACTTGTTAACACTCGACACTTGTTACACTTGGCACTTGTTAACACTCAACACTTGTTAACGCTCGGCACTTGTTAACACTCGACACTTGTTAAGTGGAAAAATGGTTAAGTGTATTGACACTCAGTTATCAAATTTATTCTTTAAGCTAACAAGAGCAAATGAATTAGCTAATATAGGTATAGAAAAAAGGACATATATAAGAGTTCATAACATAATAGGGCCTCCATATATATAAGGGAAGGTTTAGATTTTGTATAATTTCAACCATAGTTTACACCTCATTATACTGAGAGGGGAGGGTGAATCGGTTACCACAAAGATAAATTCATGATCCCTTAAGATGTCAATACATTAAAAACCAATAATCTACCAAAACTGAACTACAGTTGGGTAAAAGTACAAACATGTGTCACCCTTTTACAAAGGAAATTTTTTTTTATTTTTAAAGTGTTAAACTTCAACAATGTAATTCATATTTCTATTTTGAATTTTAAGTTGGTGTAAACTAATGAAATGTGAATAAAATGATGAAGTTTAAATGCTCGTTATTTTCTAAAATTAATTAATTAATTTTTTTTTTATGATTTTATAATTTTCAATGACCTTTTTTGATACTATTAAATATCTAGCCAATTAGAGTTGATAGTTCCTATGATAGAAATAAGTGCAAATAAATATTTTTCCATCAAAATTTGAAGTATGTTGTTGACGAAATATGTACCTAGAACTATAAAAAATAAATATTAAAAAAAATTGTCTATTTTGACTGTTATAGCTATTTTAAGTTGAAATTTTCATAATTTAACAATTTTTTTGTTCCCACTATCTTTTCCCTATTAAATCCATGTTAACCATTACAAATGTCACATATTATTGAAGATGATTCTCTCCTCTTAAACAATTCACAAATTTTAAGAAAAGTTGGTGCCATCTACTAATTTTTATTTTTTTTGAATGTGCATCATCTTCAATGTTTTCTATGTAGGCGATTTTAGGCTCTCTATTCAGGTTTTTGTGCAATGGGGAATAAAGAGAAAAGAGCAAAAAAATGACCGAGTAAGAGATGATGGGAAGAAAGGATGGAAAAAAAATAATATAGAGCCACCAATTGAAGATCCATTGATTGAGATTAAAGAATATTATGTTGAAGTTCTAGAAAGTAGTGGGACATTTGGAAAATATGGTTTACAGTTGGAAAATTTGTTGGAGATGGACGAAGACTCTCCTTTCAGAGAAATTGAATCATTTGAACACATGATTCCTGCAAGTACAAATAAGCTACATCTAAAAAATATGTAGGAGGATTTTTTTGAAAATAAATCTCTAATTGGTAAAGCACAATTATTTGTCAGATTAGTAAGGAGAAGAGAAATGTTTCTTGTTCTAGAGTTGTTAGGTGTGAATAATAAGAAAAGCTTAGAACATAATGTCAAGACAAAAATAGTTTAGAATTAGACAGATGCATTAAATGCTACTGATAAAAAAGTTAGGTAGTTGATTTAAGTACTGCACAAAGAGCATTGATGACTATGATTACAAAAAGGACTTGTCACAAAAAAAAAAATTTCGAGCAATTTCTTGAATGCTCAATCCATCTAGAAGAATTGTTCAAAGATACATAAAAAAGAGAAATTTTCTTGATGAGAACATTGAAAAGAATTGGGTTATTATTTGTTAGCTTCCTAGAAAGGATAGAACTTCAGAAGATGTTAGAAGACATGTTAAATATTGCACTAGCCAGTCATGTATTTCTTCCAATAGAATAGACAATATACAGATCAAACATGAAAAGATGGGAATGAAAATAACACATCCAAAACACTTTGTAGACACAACAAAAAGTGAATTATTTGAAGCTTTCATAAAAGAATTTGTAAATGTGAAAATTTTCCAAAGAATGTTTGAGAGGTTGTGCCCATGTTTTGTACACATAAATAAGTTATGCAAATTTTTTTGTTGTCAAAATCATGTCGAGTTTCATCTTTATTTGCAATCTTTTATAAAATCTATGGCAACACTTAAGTCAAATGTGATAATTCCTAGAAGCACAACACAAATTTTCAAGTCTTTGTTATGTTATAGTTCTGAAGAGTCAAGTGAATTCAATGTACAATGCATAAAAATGCATGTAGAAATTGTAGAGAGTTGCAAAAATTTCCATATAAAATTGACAATATTGATGATTCAACACTAGTTGTGTGGAAAAGATTTGAGTATGAGATATATCAAACAAATAATGGAGAAGAATTAAAAAAATAGCTTTGAAGGAGACAAATTTTCCATATGGTAAGTTTATGGATAAATTCAAAACCATGATTTATCCACACATCTAGCATTGTCATGGTGGAAGATGGATAACAAAATAGTTTCAAGATTCAAACATGTGGATTGGTACTACCCCACACATGATCTTGAGTTAGCAATAATTTTTACTTGATACAACAAGTAATTTGATGGTGTGTACTTATGCTTCTATAGTAGCGATTAGGGTAGTCCTCATTCAGGGAGGATGGAAGATTTTGTTTAAGTCTTGCAAGCTTGACAATAAGTAGCTATACTACCTCACACGTGATCTTGAGTTAGCAATAGTTATTTATTACTTAGTGAAATGGAGAAATTTCTTGTTGAGGCATCATTTTTACCTTCATAAAGACCATAGTAGTTTGTAGTATATCTTCACATAACCCAATTTGAATGCTAGGAAGAGACATTAGATTGAGTTTTTGTTTGAGTATGATTTTGATGTGAGGTACATTTAGGGGAAGGAAAACATGGTAGCTAATGCTTTGAGTTGTCAGATACATGAAACTTTAGTATTGATTTGATGAGCCATATACTTCAAGCACTTCCCACAAATCCATGGTATCAAGAGGTGAGTGTAAAGGTTGACTTAGGTAGACCTTTGGAGGGTAGATTTTTGGGCTATGTGTTGGGATTAGATGGTAGTTTTCATTAGTTAGGGAGAATTTATGTATCACCAGTAGATGATCTTTGTACATTTATCCTATCTGAATGCCATCATGCACCTTACTTAGCACACCCAAGTGTCAAGAATATGAATGAAGACTTATGAAAGTTGTATTATTGGTTTAGATGAAGCCTAATATGACTAATTTTGTGGCTAGGTGTCATGAGTGTTAGAGACTTAAGGAAAAACACTGGTATCCTAAAGGGATTCTTCATCCTAAGCCCATCCCTTTATGGTAGTTGGATATTACTTATATGATTGTCTTTGTGGGATTACCTATGACTCTCCATCAACATGATTCTATCATGGTTTCCATTGATCGATTGACTAAGGTTCTGCACTTTTCACTGATGAGGTCATCTTATATAGTAGCTTTAGTAGCCAAAGTATTTATGCATGACATTATGAGGTTGCATAGTATTACCTGAAAGATCATTTTGGATAGGGCTCCTATATTCACATGCACATTTTGGACTTCTTTAGAGCATCATATTAGAGTGTAGTAGAATTTCATCTTGACATATCACCCTAAGATAAATGATCAAGCAGAGAGAATGAATCACGTTCTATATGATACATTGAGGGTGTATGCCATGGACTATCAAACTCTTTGGGAGGATTTTCTATACATATAATAATAGATATCATAGTTTGATTGGGATGACACCTTTCCATGCATTATATGGTTGTCCTTGTCATGCACTATTGATTTGGGATAGTTTAGACAATCGCATCCTATTGGGTGCTTATATGCTTAGAGATATGTAGAAATAGGTAACGCACATCCATGAGAACATGTCTACAACACATGATAGATAGAAGAAGTATGTAAGTTCTCACAGGATAGTTAAGAAGCTTGTAGATGGAGACATGGTATTCTTGAGAGTGCATCTACAAAAGAGTTTGATCTGTTAGAGAAAGGGTTCAAGGCTAGCACATTGGTTTATGGGTCCATTTGAGATGCTTGAGAGGATATATCTAGTTTCCTACCATCTTGAATTTTCGTCCAACTTATCTCATATTAATGATTTATTCCATATTTCTACTATTCTAGACAATATATTATTGATGTGGTACATGTTCTTGATTCCAGAATGTAGTGTATGTTGAGAATGGACAACTAGATTTCGAGCCCATGCAAATTCTACAATGGCAAGAGTTGACTCTTAGGGGTTGGGACATAGAGTAGGTAAGGGTCTATTAGGACCCTACTAATGAGCATTCAACTGCTTGGGAGGATGTAACTAGATTAGATTAGAGGATTTATATCCCTACTTGTGTGTAGAATTCCAAGGGCAAGTCTAATTTCAGGAGGAAGGATGTAGTGCCTACACCATTTTTCTTTTATTTATGATGTCTAACACTTATAGGTAAGTTTTAACAATTTGTGATTTGATCTAGTGGTATTTGGTTACGTGGTTGGTTGATACTATCTTCACAATTTGATCATATGTTTGATGAGCTACTTTGTACTTGAGATATTTCATGTGTTTTTGTGATTCATAGTTATTATTGTGATGATGTTTAAATACTTTTATATAATGATTAGAGTTATTTAATGATGAGGATTTATATAGATTATGGATACTTACCCCATACTTTCATGTGTATGGTGTACATGTCTATTTTTACTTCTAATTAACTTATCTGATGTGGTTGATGGAGGGACCCATAGTCACCTGAGTTGGGATCTACACAATGTGCCACTCCCTATCATTGCTTGATTAATACACACACACACACACACACACACACACACACACACACACACACACACACACACACACACACACACACACACACACACAACTTTTATGTAGGTTGTAGGTATCAGACATTGACATACCTGAATTGCCACATTGAGCATGCCAAGTATCACAATATCTTAATGGTGAAAGATAGAATATGGTTTTCAAGTCCAAATCTTAACCTTGATCCTATTTTTCTTGTGCTAAAGGAAAAGTATCTATTTACTCTACCCTTTTGAATTCATCAAGGTGACATGAATTTGAGAACTTAAGCCTTAAGTTTGATTCTTATGCTTTGCCCATCTGTCGAGTTTCTTTTGAGTATGCGGTGTACTTTGTGGCTTCAAGTGTAATTAGGAAACCAAGATAATTAATTAAATAAATAATTTAATTGATTTTTTTTAGGAAGGATACATTATTATAATATATATAATTAATTGAGAATTAATTATATAAAAGAGTTAAAATTAAGATACTTAATTATAAGTTCAATCTTGGAATTAATAACAATTAAATTTTCTAAAAATTAAAGTTGGTGTCATTATAATTATTTAATTTAGCACATATAAATTTAGAAGTTTCATTTTAATTAACGAGATTTGGATATTATTATTAGTTACAATAATAACACTTTTCTTTATAAGTATGTTGTTAATTTATATTTTTTAAAAGGAATTATAAAAATAAATTATTATTTTTTAAAAAGCCACAAAGTGTGCAAGGAAAATTTAATTAAAATGAAATAATAAGAAAATTAATAAAGCGCATTTGGAAAATAGAAACCCTAATTAGGGTTAGAGGTCTTTAATAAGGAATATTAGCTCATTTCTCCACACAAAAGTTTGGAGGAGCAACTTGATAATTGAAAGGTGAGAATTTTTTTTGTCAACTTTTAAAGATAGAAATTTTGGGAGCACAAAGAATCACTAGGATTGTTACCATTACACTAAGGTAGGGTTTTCTAGAAATCATTTGTAGAAAATATTTCAAAAACTTATGTCTTCTCTATGCCTGCAATAATAGAAATTTAGTGTCGTAGATTTGTGAAAATTTATACTTGATTCAAAAAAGAGTTGAATGCTTGAAATTAATCTTCCTATCAAATTTTTAGTTTTAAAGAAATCAGATATATATATATATATATATATATATATATATATATATATATATATATATATATATATATATATATATATATATATATATATATATATATATAGCAATAAATAGATATATATACAGCAATAAATAGATTATTGTAGTAAATATCCTTTTCTTTCTTTAGGAAATCATGTGTTTTCCACATGGTTGGGGGAAGGTTTTATTAAAAAAAAAATGATTTTTTTTTAATGAGGGGTAGGGGCCACCACCCCTTCAACTCCATTCCTTTTTCCCATCTTCTAATGATCAAAGGGCTATTTGCAACCATGGTAGCACAATGGCTACCTTGGTAGTACAACACGTGCACAAGGAGGTTGTGGGCCCTCCATTAAAAGTAGTTTTTTTAATAATATTTATAAAAAGTTTTTAAAAAAAATTAAACTTAGTTTATATATTATTTAAAATTTAAAATTATTTTAAACTATTTTATAATTTAATACAATTAGTTAGAATTTGTCCTTTAGCTAAATGGTAATTAAGATTTAAAGAACACTAAATTTAGATATGAATAACTAAGGTTTTTCTAGTATTTTAATTAATTATTATTTGACCATAGAAGATTAAAAATTGAGAATTCATCAAAGTTTTAAGAATTGATATTATTTTATATTACTTTCAATTATTCTAATTCTAAAATGAAAATTGAATAATTTCTTTGTAAACAAAAATTCAAGGTATTTGAAAAACTTGGACAGATAACTATGAAAATGAAACTTATATTTTGATCAAACTAAACTTTGGAAAGCTACTAATTGGGAAAACTATGAAAATAAGAATAACAACTTTTATTCAAATCAAACCTTATGAAATTATATTAAAAAACCAAATGGCTAAAAAAAAACTACATGTGGTTAACTATCTTTATGATGTATTTTAGTGGGTTTTGGGAAAACCATGTAGTTGGCCAATGGGAGTGTTTACTAGAAGTAGGGAGCCGAGTTTTTTTTTCCTAGTGATTTATGTTAGGTTAATTCTTTATGTGTTGCTGTGATGAGATCCAACTCTTTATGTGAGCTCATGTGTTGTGATTCCTTGGATGTAACCTAGGAGGTTGTTGATTTCTAATATCTTTGTGATTTTAGTTTCTTGTATAGAGCTGATGTGATAATGGTGATTTTATGAGATTCCTTTCTATGAGTTCGAGGTAGGTTATCTATGTGTATGTTGGGAAGAGACTTACAATTGGGGTTGGAGACCTAAAGAGACTATTAGGGTAACTCATTGCAACTTGTATTAATAAGTGATAAAAACTTCATTAATGAGATTAAAAGGATTTAATAAGATTTAGTTTTTTACCTCACACATGTCTCAAGTGCTCGTCAAAACTAGGATGGGAGTAGAGAGGATGCTTAGTTGCAACCTTGCCTCATCGGTATGTATTGTCTATAAGAAATGATATAAATTCTATATAGAGTCATTAGGGGGTTGGGGTCCTAGGAGAAGGTAACCTTAGAGTTGACTCAGGTGATGAAACTTTCCCATATGCATATTAGTTTTCCTATGTGTCTTATTTTCTTCTTGGACTAGATGTTACCTTGTGTGCTTATTACCTTTGAGATATAAAACTCTTAGGATTTGGTGAGTTAGATTCTTGTTGTAACTTTTGGATTGGCTATCCATTTGGCACCGGAGATTATCTCCTTAGTGTTGGGGACCCATTTTGCATGAGGCCAATGACAGGAATATGTTGAGTGATATCCTCTCTTGAAAAGCTAATTGTTTTAGAGATGAACTCCAAGGTTCCGTATTTTTCTTGCAATGCACCAGAATCTGCTCAGTTGAAGATAAATGAGATTGTTCACAAGGAGGCCTTTGCTAGTACTAATCACTTTATTTTTTTCTCAAATCAAAGTAGATCTACTTGATGTCTCAGGATCACACACAATAGAGAAATATTTTGTATTTTTTTTTTTTTGAATGAATGCAAACTACCAAATTTTCTTCTCTCGACTCTCGAACTATGAGTTCATGTCTCAAAAAAAGTAGGGCACTCCCATTCCTAGTGAGGAATGGGGCGTGTGTTGTGGACACCATAAAAAATAGCCCCGAAAAAAGGAAGAAATGACCAAGGCATTTCTTAATCAACAAACATTCATCTAATGTGTGTTAAACACCAACCGAACTTCGAGCACCTCAAGCATATTTCAGATGACTTTATAGTCAAAATCTTAGAATTTAAAACCTTCAAACTTAGTGTGTGCATTGTGTATTCATTCCCTTTGATGTGTCAGGATGTAGTCATTCAAAGTTTTCTAACAACTTGAAATAATCTTCCATTCCTCCCAGCTCATTCATTTAGAATCTCCACGAAGGCTTTTAATCAATCAATTTCTTGACTAGATGAGAAAATTAGTTTGAGGGCTCTTGGCAGGATGCCACGTTCTTTTAATTTTTGGCCTTTTGCATAATTTCTTCATGACATTCAACACATTACTTTTGATGAAACAATACTTTTGAATACAAGACACTTTTTTTTGTGACGTATCTTTAGCCATTTTAGATATTTAGAATCCATCAGACTTAACACGTTCTTTTCTTCTCTGTCTCTCTTTTTCTTTCTTTCTTTTTTGTTCTTTTTCTATTCTCTTCTATGTATCTTGACTACACTTATACTATGTAGTTAGAACATCAGTGTCATTTCTCAAATTCAATCTCTTGTGAACATCCCTTGCGTTCCTCTTTTAGAACTTTTGGGAAAACTCTCACCCCAAATCAATGATCTTAGTAACCTTTCGAGGAGACCTCTCTTGTTTGAACTAGTTGAAGTTTGGATCATCCCTCCTCATTTTTGACTTCAATTCAATAGCACCTAAAACAATTGGATTTTTAAAATTTGCAAAGTGTTAAAAAACTTGTTGGTCTTAGGCTTCTAATTTCTAGACTGAAAGTCCCCCATTTCCACAAGAAATGTCAGTCGTTTGGTTGGTATAAAACACACAATTATCTAAATGTTTTGATAAAGAAATACCTCTTCTTGAAATTGGAACCAAAAGAGTGGTTAATGAGATATGTCAAGATAAAATCTTGATTGCACCTAACCCCTAAACTGACATGACTAAAAAAGAAAAAGAAAAAAAAAGAAAGAAGAAACAAAAGACTCGACTCAAAGAAAACTAACACCTAACTAGAATGACAAAAAATGAAAAAAAAAAAAAAAAACAAAAAATTATCTATAGAAAACCTTGAATAAAAGGAATATGGGGTAGTTGTTAGTAGGTTTATCATTATGTGCAATACTAATGAACCACCCCATATTGTTCTCAAAAATGCTGACTTGTCTTTGTACTCAGAAAAAAAAAGTTTGGACAATCTTGGTTCAAATTTCTGTCACAAATCACACAAAATTAGAAGTTGTGGTAACTCTTTATGATCATGATTAATCCACAAACAAGTTCTCTTACCTTTAGCATCATATTCATATTTAAAATCATTAAACTGAGAGGGATAATGGAAAGATATCACCTAATTCAACAAGTCCCCCAACATAGGGGTACACTCACACATTGTAATTTCTCCTTCTGGTGGTCTTATCTCATGGTTCACAACTTCACTCACACATGGAAACACTTTAGGCTCAACTTTAGGTTCCTTTGGACTAGAAAACTCAATCATCAATGTTCCTTTTAGAATACAAGATTCATTACTATCATCGATCAAGATGTTTTCTACCTCATATCCCAAAGAACCATATTCAGAATCATACTTTCCCTCAATTGTGATCTCCCAAGCTAACAAGAAATTAGGACAACTTTATTTTGAATGGAATCCAAATGGATGGATTCTACATGATTATGTTATTGCATGGTTCGATATGAGCATGGAATACACACAAATAGACATTTCCTCGGTCAAGCTTGAGACCAAATTGAGCACTCTATCCATCTCTTCTAATGACAAATCTTGTTTTGAAGGAGGTATCTTATCTTTATCCAATGGGGAATCAATATCACAATAGGAAGAATTGCTATCTTCTTCTTGACGACTTTGTGATCCAAAAATCTCACCAACCTTGGGATCCTCTACATTTTCATCACCCTTTGCAACTTCGTCGAGTTTTGGAACTTCCAAATTTTTCACACCCTCAAAATTTCTTGGCATATCCACACTTATTGCAACATCAACACTTCGAAGAATTTCTTCGTTGAATGGGAACACAAAATCCTCTTGACCATCTTTATCATTTAGTCCTCCTATAGATTTATTATATGATTCCAACATCATTGCACTAAACTACAAAGGTTGTTTCTCCATGATTTGGGGAGGCTGATTGGAAACATCATTGTATCCATTTCCATTTTCACTTGGACTCATGCTTGTAATACCACTATTCTCATTGGTGATGCTACTGTAAAGGCCAAAATTTCTACTCTGATTTTGAGAATAATTGTTTCGGGTAGAAAGTTGTCTTGGATGATTGCCTTGGTTTCTTGAGGAATTCAACTTTATTCTCACAAGTTCACTTGATAAAAGAGAAATCATCTCCTTCATGGCCTTTAACTCTCTAGCCATATTTATTTTTCCTTCAGTAGATGCAACTACCTTTTGGGAAGTTCATACCCTGAATATGTAATTGTTGAGACTGGAGTACTAGTAACATATTCGTGAATGCAACAACCTCTTTGAAGACCTTTTCAATGGTATCAATGTCACTATGTGGGAGCCTTCTTAGAAAAATAGAAGTTAATGAATCTATTGTCCAAAAATAGATCTAGATGGCAGCCTCTTGTGGTGTAATATTTGGAAACTCCATTCTTTGATACATCCTATAGAAGCGATGATTAAACTGTGAAATAGTCTCATGGGGATCCCTCTTAATTAAGGTGAACTAGTGATATAATATAGTTGGATCAATATAGATCTTGAATTGTTCTAGAAACTTTCTCTCAAATGAGTTCCAATCCTTTATTGATGTTGGTGGTACATTGAGGTACCAATTGAATGCCATTTCCCCCAAAGTGTAAGGAAAAAGGTGGCATAGCACATCCATATGTTGAATCTAGTTTCAATTAAAAATATCCTTGAAAATTTTAAGATGATCCTCTGCTATTCATGATTCTCCATAGATGAACTGTCGGCAAATTTTTTTAGGATTTTTGGGCAAGTCATGTAATGGTCCAGTTATGTTCAAAGGTGAACTTTGGGCATTGAAGAAAGACATGGTGCATAATGATGGAAATGTGTGAAGTAGAATGTAAAGTGAACAATGATTTTGGAATGTGTAATGTGAATGGGTGGAGTTCTTAGTGTCCCATTATCACTGTGGTGCTTGTGAAAGTGACCGAGTTGTAGGAACTTGTGTTTATTTTGGAAAAGTGCACCTCTGAAGAAGTGCACTTTCTCAAAACAATGCACCACAGAGTTTTGTGTAGCTACAGAGCTGTGGATTTGTAGACCTACATATAGCTATGGACCTATAGACCTACATACTTGTAGACCTATGTACCTACGGATCTGCAAACCTACATACCTATGGACATGCATACCTATGGACCTATGGACCTACAGAGTTGTGGACCTAAATTTGTCAAAAAACTCAAGAAATTTTTTGGACTTTTGTGAAGTGAAAATTATTATAGAAGTGCAAAATGCCAAAAAATTAGCAAATTTTCTTCCTTTTCAAGAGTCAAAAGGGGGCCCTCCTTCTAGCACCACTTCTGTTGGGGACCTGTTTTGCATGAGGCCAATGGTAGGAATCCATTGCATGATATCCCATCTTGAAAAGCTAATCCTTTTAGGGATCAGCTCCAAGGTTCCATATTTGTCTTGTGATGCACCATAATCTACTCAGTTGAAGATAAATGTGATTGTTCGCAAGGAGGCCTTTGCTAGTACTAATCACTTTCTTTTATTCTGGAATCAAAGTAGATCTACTTGATGTCTCAGAATTGCACACAAAAGAACAATATTTTATATTTTTGTTTTTTTGAATGAATGCAAACTACCAATTTTTCTTCTCTTGACTCTCAAACTATGAGTCTAGGAGTCAAAAAAAGTAGCAGGCCCCCATTCATAATGAGGAATGGGGCATGTGTTGTGGAAACCACAACACTTAGCATGATGGGAGTGGGGCCACTTAGGTTTCACAAAGTTAGGTGGTAGTGATTCTTTTTCCACTAAGATTTGATAGTTGGACACCAATGCTGAATGTACTTTATTGTTGTTTATTCATTCTACTTATCTTATGATTTATGTTGTATGGTCATGATTGGTATTTTCTCTTTAGTTACTTCAGATCCTATGATATGTTGTATCTTATTATTTTGTATATTCTTTTAGCATTTTGTACCTTATGACATGTGTAGTGGATGATTTTTCACTTATGTACTTATATATTCTTTGATGTGATTTTGTACTTATGTTTATTCTATTACATGGCCTTTATTTATTTACCAAACTTAATAGAAATTATGCGTGTGATTTAATGCTATGAAACCCTTAAGAGATGTAACTATACTGCTTCACTTATGTATATATATCTGATGTGTATTTCAATAATTTCCTTCACATTATTATATCTTGTATGTTTACTCTTTAAAATAATCTTGTTTAACAAATTTAGCAAATTAATAGGTTAATTTCTCTTGGGTTGCATAGTGGGACATTACAAGTATTGTATAAAAAAATACTGATAATCACTTTGAATTTCCAAGAATGTTTTTTTTTCAATTATAACAGTATGGAAGGACCCTAAACCCATGGAGCAACTTATAGAACATAAGTTAGCACTACCTCATGCCATTATATCTAGGTAGTGGCACAACATACCATTTCTCATTATAGCCTAATGTTGAACCTTTTTTCAAAATAATAAAAATAACTATTTTATCAACGTTACTACCTATACCATAATAATACAAATCCATGTTCACATATAAACACTTCTACGTAAAATACTAATAGAAAAATAGTAATTTAGCCAACAAACCAAAATATTGATTAAAAAGTCCATGTGCTAATAAAATAATAACTACCAACCTTGTCCAAAATAGAGAAATAAAAATTAATTTAAATGTAGTGACCTCCCAAACCTGTAAACTGTTGGAATTTATAAGTAGGAAGATTACTTGAAAGAGAGGGGAGGGGAGTGAATCATAAGTAACACACTTTTAAATTCTAAAATTTTTAGCTGAAATTAATTATATGCATGTAGAAATTTCAAAGAAACATAAAGTAGGCACATGCATGCAAACACATAACACAAGATTTTGATCACCCAAAAACCCTCCAGAATAAGAAGGTAAAACTGGGGTGGGGATGACACCCACAACTTATCATTGCAGCAATATGTAACCGATTAGTGTTACAAAGTTTTGACCATCATTGATGACCTTCCCTATGAGAGGCCTACCCTATTAAAGGCTTTACACCCTATTAAAAGTGACCTATCTAAAAGATTTACAAACACTCACTTGGAATGTTACCCTATTAAAGGATTTAACACCTTGTTAAAGGTCCTATAAAATAGCTACTAAGCCAACCTATCTTCATAGAATTTTCATTCTCCTAATACAATGTTTAGAATGTAGATAGTAGAATGTATTGATTTGATGACTTATAATCTTCAATTTTTGATTCTAGATCCTTGTTTTGATCACTCTATTCTGATCCTTCCTAATCTGATAAATCATTGTGCAAAGTGTTGATGCTTTGTTTTGACCAACTAAATTCTGCAATGTTGTTCCTCCTCTAAGTATTTAAACCCTTTTGAACTTAATTAGCATTATCTCATGAAAATCTCTTTCTACATCACTCTTGAATTATGGGTTTTTGATCTCCTTATAAAGATTACAAAGACTTAGGGTCAGGTATGAATCTACGGTCAAGATTCATCCAACTTTCCTGCTCAATTCTTTAGATCTTTCCTACTGGCTATATGCAGATTACATAGGGAATGTAATAGATTCGATCTTATCTTCTAAAGGTTGAAATCTATCCCTTAGTTGGGATGTAATATGATCTGCAACTAAGTTTGTCAAGGTGCAAAATCATATGTTAAAATAGTGTCACTTGGCACTAATTGTTTCCTGATGCTCAGCACATACTATTTATTGGTGCTCGACACATACTATATTTCTATCTTTCTCAGCACATATTCTTCATTTGGCATCAATACTAGCTCATCATCAATTGTGACTCGGCACGTATAGCTCACTTGGCACCTGAAGTCACTCGATACTATCTATCTACTTGACATCTGAATAGCTTAGCACATATTGGATTTTTTTGACTTGGCACATACTATAGCTTAGTGCTTGCATTACACTTGGCATCAACTTAGAGATTTTTTAGGTGTGTTGACACTCAATTGTCAAAACCAATCTAAGACCAACAATCTCCCCCTTTGACAAGAGTGTTAAAAAAACTTAACTATACATAGTGAATCTAATCTCTATGAGTATAATACATACATTATTATGCATATGTACAAATTTTCAAAATCATTCAAAATTTTGTAAAGAACTTGTACCTTCAAATTTTGAAACTCCCCCTAAGCTAATATGCCTTACTATATCCAAAAAATCATACTTTATGCTGGATCTATCTCATGCTGATACTCTTTGTCATTTTTCTTGTCTACTATGCCTTGTCTATTCTACTCTATTTTTTCTTTTTTTGCATTGACTTCCCAATTTATTTAGTTTCCCCCTTTGGTTATCATGGGGTATCTCCCTAGATTTATTCTCCCCCAAAAGGAATGTAAAAATATATTGTAAAAACATTTTGTCGTCCCCTTGGTTTATTCTCCCCCTTTTTGACATTGATGTCAAAGTGTTCTTATGGAGTAATAGAATACTTTGTCAAAAAAGTTTTATTTACCTCCATAATAATTTTGAGAGTAGCAGCCCAATTATCTAGAGCAATCTCCAATGCTTTGAGTTGGATAGTTGTCTCTACTGCAAGGTGTACTAGGCCTACGAGTGTTGAAAGATTGGGGTCTTTCTTCAAAAAAAATTTAGCATAGGCCAAGTCCTTGTGAGGTACTTCCATGTGAGGGGTTATTGCTGACTAAATTTAAATTAATTTGGCCTTGATGTTTGCCTCATCTATTGTTAGTATAGCTAACTCCATTTGTGTGCAAAGTGTTGTTGCAAAATGCTTCTCACTCTGAGTTGGATCCCTTAGTAATTGCATACTTGATATCGTCAAGTTCCACTCCAAGATCAGTATTCTTTGGCTAGTTTCTTGTGTGAACAATGATGAATCACATAGTTTGGAGTATAGTGAGAAGATGTTCTCAAGTACTACTTTCACCCTTTCAATTTTCTTAGCCAATTCAACTTGTGTCAATGATATCTCACCTAATATCTTTTTATTCACCTTCATTTGAAATTTTCTTTTAGACCATTCTAATAATTTAACATTAGTATCTAGGTGTTCACTTTGTACCTAGTCCTATATGTTGGAAAGTTGCTCCATGATGGGCTTTGATTCATCAAGTACTTGGAAGCTGAATGCATCTAAGAAGATGTCTTTAATCTCAATCAAAGATTGCTTTTTTTAATACTCACTTCTAAGTATTTCTTGCTACTTCTTCTTCTCAACTGTCTGTTGTACTTCATTTATCTAATCAATGCTCCTTATTTTATATTTAAAACTTGGTATGACTATATCTTCATCAAGTCTATAGTCTCCATAGTGAAGTACCCTTGCTACCTTGGTGGAGCTTGAGCCTAGTTTTGATATCTATAGTGGTACTACCTTGGTGCTCCACTACTGTCATTTCATTGTGGGGGTCCTTGTTGTAGAAAAATTGATTAAGGTCTGAATTACCTCTTACTCTTTTTCTTTTGGGCTTTCCTCCTTATTTTCTTTAGTTTTGCCTTGATGAATTATAGTGATCAGAGGAGGTGTGCCTTGACTTTGTGCTATAGTGATAGAGGTATCCTTCTATCCTATTTTCTTCTTTGCTTGCTCCTCAACAAGTGAAGTGTCTATCTTTCAGGAATCAACCTTAGAAATTATGCCATGTACTACTTGCTCTTGTGATTGTCCACTTGTAGCCATTGGAATGTGAGAGAGTGGTTCTCATGGATTCATCTTCTCCTTGGTAATATTAGGTACAACTTTTTTGAGTTCCTCCACACTCACCAAAACAAGATTTACACATAATTGTGCTTGTAGGGAGGTATGGTGAAGGATCTTCTTGAGATCCTTTGCAGTTAGTGGGGTAATATTCTAACTAGAGATGTCAAGAACATCTTGGATGGTCATTGAATCTGCATGTGTAGATGTTACAAGTGGAGGGATAAGGGGTGGCATTTTTGTGTCTTGCACACTATGATCCTATTGCTGCTAATCAACTATTACCATATTATCCTTTTGTGTATCCTTCTCCATAGTAACCTCATCCTTGTCCTTCTCTTTTCCTCCTTCTTCCTCCTTGTCATCGTCCTCTTCATCATTGTCATTTCTTCCCTCAAATGGATCTTCCTACCCTTCTTTGACTATTTGAAGCCCATAGATGATTTTTCACACAAGTGTGGACTTCTTCACTACATTTTTAATGTTATTTTGAAGAATGTTGAAGGCTCTATATTTGGGTGCAAACCCGCTTCCATGCTTTTTGTTAGCCTGAATGATTTTTCCTTTTGTTAATTCAGGCATCACATGAGCTAGATTTGACTCCCTTATTTATTTCTCCATGTTTAGGCAATAGTGCTTTTTGTTTTCAACAATGAAGTACAACTCTTTTGGCATTGTGTTGTCAAGTTCAAGAGGAGTGTTCTTGAACTTATCCATCATGGTATAGATGGACTCTTCTACCATGATTTTTTTTTTTCTCTTAACAACTTATTGAATTCAATGCCTTTTGGTCCTGATAGATCTACATTGTCCCTTACACTATCAGAAATATTTTCCAAGTTAGATTTAGGTGTATGGCTTACCACTCTAAATTGACTATTGTCTTTGATTCTGTCTTCTTATCATCAGATTAAGGAGGTGCCACATACTTCCTCCTTAATTTGTTCTCTTATGCACCTATTTGTTATGTTGCCTTCCTCTTCTCTTGCTCCTTGACCACTTTAGTTATGGATTTGGTGTGTGCTCTTGTTGTTGGCTTAGTAGGGCTTGGCTTAAACTTCTTCTTTCCTTTTGCCTATGCAATAGGTGGCTTTTGTGCTTTCCTTTTCTTTTCTTTTTCCTTAGGAGCTTCCTCTTCATCTTTCTCCTTGGCTTCCTCTAATTCGTCAACATCCTCTCCCATGCCTTGTGTAAGTGCTAGTGGCCCTTGCCCCTATTCTTCTTCTTCTTCAAACTCTTCTTATGCCTTTGCTACCCCTTCTCCAATTTTGGCCTTTAATTTCTTCACCAATCTATCCTATTTCTTGATTATGGAAGTAGTCTTTAATTCCATCTCAACCTTGGATTTAACTACATCATAGGTTCCAAATGGCTTAGTAGTTTTATCAATTTCCTCTGCTAATAGTGTTGTTATAGCCATAGATCCTTCATCTATGTTGATTTCATAACCAAGAGGTCTAAGCTATCTAACTCTTGGTATGGCAGTTTGAATATAAGTGTAATCTACATCAACAAGGAAATAGATATCATTTACATGCTACTTTACAAGGGATACTAGTATCCTCAGTCTCTTCTTCATGGATTTCTTAAAATCCTCAATATAGATGGTCATTATTGTCTCAAAATTGGCTCCCATTTGTTCTATATACTCATTAACTTGTATAGCCACTGGCCTATTAGTCTTCTAGCTAACCTTCCCAAAAGAAGGAAACTCATTTTGAACATAATAGAATAAGAAAATCAAAATAGATCCAAACTTGCATTGTGCACTTTTTGATCTCCTTATTGCTCCAAGGTTCTCCATGATCTACTGCAGTTTTAACTCTACTTTAGGTCAAATGTATGATCCTTTTTCACAATCTTATAACCTACAACTACTACTACATAGGGCACACTATTAAGTTTACTAGATTGATAAAACTTGTGTGAAATGACCCTAACAACAAAGTCAACAAGAGGGTCTCTTATGGTATCAATGGTCATTCCCCTTTTGTTCCATTTTGCACCTGTGTTCTTCTCAATTTACTCCTTAGAATCACTTCTAAGTGTCTTGGGTCATTCTAGGGTTGGATACCATGTTACCCTATGGATGATCCTTTTTGAAATATTTACCATCCCATCCTATAACCATAGACTACCATCATCTATTATGCTCAAGACAATCGTCATCCACTCAGCTTTGAATAGGGTGGGCAAATCTAGGGCACAGGTTAAGCCCTTCATCTCAACAATTTTGTATTCATCCTTTAATACCCCATTTTCACACAATCTATCATATGCTTCTCCCATTTCCATGTCTCCTACAACTCCTACCTTGCAATTATAACATCTCCTAACATCTTATACCATGATTAACTTAGGAGGAATGATAGATAGGGCTCCCACAGGGTCGTTCTTATATGCAACTTTTGGAATTGTTTAGAAATCAAGTTACTTGACCTCATTGGATACCAACTGAACTTGAAAGGGCTCTTTCTCTTGGGTTTTCCTAGAAGTTAAGGCCATTTGTGAAAACTAAGGATTCAACACACAAAAAATTGAAAAATGCGTAGCTCAGTACATATTAGATAGCTTAAATCAATGATAGGGTGTCAAATCTATGTTGAAATCTACACAAAATGCTTGAATCTTTGCTTTGAAGTTTTTCTATGCTCTTCATAATTCTTTCTCTTTGATCACATTAATGAAAAATGGGTCAAAATGCGATCATATACCCTAATTTCTTAGCATTTAATGTTTAATGCATTTATAGTTGTCCACTTGGCTTCCAAAGAAATTTTGCATTACTCGGCCTCCATTGAAGTTCCTTTCCCTTAGCCAATTTGGCATATGAAGAAATTTTTCTTGGCATCCAAATGTAACTTGGAAACATTGTCTAATCCTTAACTTTTCATCTTTATTCATGCTGATCTATCCTTTGTAGTGCTCATATATTTTGGGAACTAATGTATGATGAGGCATTAAGTATCAATCCTATACACCTTCTTTTTGCTTAGTTGAATGAGGTGTGAGCACTTGAACTTTTGGGTGAAGTGATCCCTCCATTGGTTGTGCTACATCCATCTCTTCTCTTCTGTGTTCTATTCACCTCTCCTTTGATGTGTTCAACATCAATTTTTTTTTTCCTTTGTTGAACTTAGAGTTGGGTGCCTTTGACTTGGTTGGAAAAAACTTGCTTATGTGTCCTATCTTTAGACAACTGAAGCATGTGGTTTGGCTCAACCACCTATTGTAATTACCACTACAATGTGTTCTAATGTGATTCTCAGGAATGTGTCTATACTTTCAACAGTAGTGATTATGTTGCCTAGTGTTGTAGTCCCAATTGTAGTGATGTCAATGGCTTTTGGTTTTTGCTGGTTGATTTGGTGCCACATAGGCTTTGATCTGCATTCAAAATCTCTATGACCATACTTCTTACAATTGTAAAAATGACATTCAAATTTTGGCATCCTTATGGTTTTGGTCTTGCAATCTTGTGAATGGTGTCCTTTCTTATTGCATTTATCATAGTGACCCTTTTTCTTAGGTTTGTCATGATAATTGGCCTTCTTACTCCTACATATATTAGAGGTATGTCCCTTTTTACCACATAAATGACAAGTGGGTTTTGTGTTCTTACCTTTGTCACTTCATTTTTCTATAGTCTTTGATGACTCTCCTTCTTCAGTGCTAGTGTAACCTAGCCCTAAAGTGTCCTTGCTAGATCTTGGTGATCTCAGCATCTGTTCAAAGTGCTTAATGGCTTCACTAGATTTGTTGAAGCTCTCTGCAAACTCCTTCTCTCTTCTCAAGTCATTTTGTAGCTGTTCATTTTGCATTTTGAGTGTGGAGATCTCAATGTCCTTGACATTCAACTCATGATGTGCATTCATCATTTGGCTTAGGGTGTCTAGCTACATGTTGGAAACTTTTGCAAGCTCTATTGACTTCTCTTCCAATCCATTGGCAAGGTTTCTCTTGTTAGCTTCTATCATAGCCTTATCTTCAATGGCTCTCTTCTTCTATTTAGTTACTTCACAAAGCATCATGGCTTGTGATTCTTGTTCAATTTTGAGAGTTCTAATCTCTTCTGCTTGAACTCTATTCTTCTCCATCAAATCTGATATTGCTGCATCAAACTCTTTGGTGTCTCTAATGTAAAACATTTTTGTGGTGTCAATCTCCTTGTATTGTGTGTCATCTTCAGCTATGGTAATCTCTTTTCTTCTCTTCAAGGATTTCCTCAACTTTTCCCTAGCTTCTTCAAGAGAATGTAGAATGAGATGTATCTCAATTTGTTGGTTCTCTATGAGTTTCCACAATTTGTAGACTTCCATCTCTAGATTGTTTTCTCCAAGCTATAAGGCTTCTGTTTATAAGAACTTAGCTCTAATACCAATTGTTGGAATTGACAAGTAGGAAGATTACTTCTTGGGGGGGGGGTGCGGGGTGAATCAGAAGTAACACAGTTTTACATTCTAAATTTTTTTAACTGAAATTAATTATATGCATGTAGACATTTCAAAGAAACATAAAGTAAGCACATGAATGCAAACACAGAACACAAGATTTTGATCACCTAGAAACCCTCTAGAATGAGAAGGTAAAATCGGGGTGGGGATGACACCCACAACTTATCAATGTAGAAATATGTAACGGATTAGTGTTACAAACTTTTGAGCATCATTGATGATCTACCCTACAAGAGGCCTACCTTGTTAAAGGCTTTACACCCTAACTAAAGTGACCTATCTAAAGGATTTACAAACACTCACTTGGAATGTTACCTTATTAAAGGATTTAACACATTGTTAAAGGTTCTACAAAAATGCTATTAAAAAAATCTATCTTCATAGGATATTCATTCTCCTAATACAATGGTTAGAATGTATATAGTAGAATCTATTGATCTAATGACTTACAATCTTCAATTGCTGATTCTAGATCCTTGTTCTACTCACTCTATTTTGATCCTTCCTAACTTGATAAATCTTTGTGTGAAGTGTTGATGCTCTATTCTAAGCAATTAAATTCTGCAATATTGTTCCTCCTCTAAATCTTTACACCCTTTTCAACTTTGTTAGCATTCTCTCATGCAAATATCTTTCTACAACACTCCTAAATTATGGGGTCTCAATCTCCTTATAAAGATTACAAAGACATAGGGTTAGGTATGAATCTATGGTCGAGATTCATCCAACTTACCTACTCAATTCTTTAAATTTTTCTTATTGGCTACATGTAGATTACATAGGTAATGCAATAGATTTGATCTTATCTTCTGGAGCTTGAAATCTATCTCTTAGCTGAAATGCAATATAATATGCAACTAATTTTGTGAAGGCACAAACTCATATGTTAAAATAGTGTCACTTGGCACTCACTATTTCTTGATGCTCGGCACATACTATTTATTGGTGCTCAGAACATATTGTATTTTTTTCTTTCTTAGCACCTATTCTTTACCCACCATCAATATGAGCTCTGCATCAATTGTGACTCGGCTCATATAGTTCACTCAGCACCTGAAGCCACTTGGCACCATCTATCTACTTGGCATCTAAATAGCTTGACACCTATTGGATTTATGACTCAGCACATACTATAGCTTGCCACTTGTATTATACTCAGCCTCAACTTAGAGATTTGTTAAGTGTGTTGACACTCAATTGTCAAAACCAATATGAGACCAACACAAACATCCAATCAAAAGTTTGCATGAACAAGACAAAATAAAGCCTAGACAATTAGACTTTCTTGATTTCTTTGTAGCAATTCCCAAGTTTGTTAAGGTCCTTAGTCCAGTTCTTAGAGTCTTTAGAGTCATGCTTCTCCTCCTAATTATCTTCCTTGATCATGCCAACTTTATTTAGCTTAATTTTTTCAACGATTATTCCAAAGAGCACTTTATTCATCATTTTTCTCTAAATTTTTCATATAGTAAAACCTATGATGCCAAATTCAATGTTAGTAATATAGCCTAAGAGAATGTGTGATTTATGGTGCCTATCTTTCTCTAGAGTTCACCAATGTATCCCATCAAATTCATGTCCTTTTCCTTTAGAATAGAGTGCATTTTCTCGGGGGTTCCTCTCTCCTCTCATCCTCATCATCCTTGCTGAGATTTTTCGTATGATTTAACTCCTTCAAACCTAGATCAAGCTAAATTTGAGCCTCATGAGCATCCTTAATCTCTTCTTTTCTATTATCCATGTCTTCCACTTTAGAGTCTTTGTCCTTTTAATCAGCATCCCCATGGTTATCTAGATTATCTTATGTTTCCATTTCATAAACCACCTGCTCCTCTCAAATTATCCAAGTTTCCTCTCCAATGTCCTCTTTGTATCTAGAATCCTTCTTATTCCCAAGTCTATTTGATATATATTCCCCCAAAATATAATCATACTTATTTTCTACATCTTTGATAACCCCTTCCTCAAGCTCAAAGTAACCTTTAGACCACTAATTTTAAATATCTATAACCTATTTTTCAACCATGCTTTATTTAGGGTTGCTGATAGGCCTATTATTAGTAGTGGCTAATAGGCCTATTATTAGTAGTGGCTAATTTTCTTTTGGATGGAGTTTTAGAGAGGAAAGATCTTCTAGGAAGAGGGTTTTGACATTTATAGGCTAGGGGTTCTTGCTATTTTCCATTTTTTTTGGCAAAAAGAGAGGCATGGTTCTTGGTCAGTGAAGCAAAACCAAGCTCTTCAATGGGAAGATGATAAAAATCAGGGGTATAGAAAGAAATGTGTTGGTAGAGGATAAAACATAGGCCTTGATGGAGTTACAATTTATCCCCACTAACAATGATGTTATTGAAGGAATAATATAGAAAGAAAAAAACATTAATTTTATCTCCATGCCTTAAAAGACTATGCAGAGGGAGTTGATAGCTATGGAAAGAAGTGAAATGACCCTCTAAGGTGAAATACCTCATGACCCAAAGAAAAATAACAACAAAGGGAGAAGGTAAAGTAAGGCGCTCATACACATTCTTGGATTTGACTTGCACAAGTTTTTCATTGTCCTCAAAGATTATTTTTATACTTACTACATTTCCCCAAAATTTTCTCTTCCTTGCACTCTCCTTGACATTTTAGACCAACGACCTTTCCAAAAATCTCTAGAGAAATCACGAACTTGATGCTCCCCATCTCATGACCTATCTTTTTTGTGAGGAATTAGAAAATCTAGAGTCTATAGGAGACTATTGAAATAATCCCTACTTTCCTTATTCTGAACTAGCTCGTGTTACTCTCTTGGTTCCACTTTCTTTAGAGGCTCTTCCATATCTTACACCTTAACAAACATTTTTCATTTCTTTATATAATTTAAGATTTTTATTAGGAAATTTACTCAAGTAAAAAAAAATCCCTCTACATTATAATCCTTACAATGCTCAAAAAATTGAAGACATGCCAACCCAAAAAAACCCCAAGAGTAGGAGAATATTCATTTAAAGATTTTTAGTTGAGTGATAATAAAACTGAGACTAATAATGGCAATGACACCATGGTTAAAAATATTTTCATTATACCTTATGAGAAAACTTTTCTCCTTTTTAGCATTTCTCTAGCACATTTTAGAAAATGGGCAATTAAAGCCAAATGATGAACAAGTGTACTTCTAATCTATAATACAATCCAAATAACTTCTTTACATTAGATATCTTATCTCATAATTATTACTAAAAAGAGTGACAATAGGTGGGTAAAAAATAACATAATTTTTTAGTTTGAATTTTTCAAACTTTTAAGTAAGATATTTCTAAAACGAAAATTCCTTTTACATGTTGTTGTATAAAAGTGACAATCACCTTCAACAAAAAAATTTCCACCAATACATTTTTCAAACTTGGTAAGTTTTAGGATCCATCCCACAATAATTTTATGACATAAAATTTTGAAGCTAAAGGTAGACACCAGAAAAGTAATCTAGAGAGAAGTGCCAAGTTGTCTCAAGTTTCTCCCAACTTTAAATTTTTGATCATATATATATATATATATATATATATATATATATATATATATATATATATATATATATATATATATATATATATATCTATTAGTTCATTTCATTCGTGTGCTTCCATTTAGTGAAGTTAATACCCAATCTCACTAAATAATATACCCCTTTGTTTTCTTCTCTAAAAGTGTGTTGGATTTTGACATTATTGAATGAAGAGAGCTATATTCTGCAATCCTCCATTACTTTAAGGGGTTTCTAGGGACACCTAGCTTTCTTTTGAAGCATTTCAATGATGAGTTTTGAATCACCTTACAAAATGATGTTGTTAGCACCACAATCTTGAAGGGCCTTGATACCATACCACATAACCATCCCTTTTGCAAAATTGTTGGCGTTATTAATGATATATTTAGCACAACTCACAATCAAATTTACCTCACTATTTCTAATGAAGTTCCCTATTCCTAAAATCCTAGGATTTCCTTTAAAACATCCATCAATATTGCATTTCACCCTATTTATATTCAGAGGTTACCATCGAGTTGAGTTTATTCTCCAAATAGTACTCTACTTAATATTGATGAGACTTTGTTTAATTTCCCAATTATATTTCATTCTCAAGTAAAGGAGACTTGGAAACATAGTTTACATTCTCAATTATTAATCTTTTCATAACATCAAAAAAGGACAAACTAGTTTCTTCTTTCTTCTCCAAAAGTTTTATTATTTCTCTCTTTCCAAAGGATCTAAGACATCTTGGGAAGAGTCAAAAGGTAGACATCTCTCTAAATAAGGTGGGATAGAGTGAAGTTATTCCATAGGAAGATCATCTAGGCTAGGGATTTTCACATAAACCAATTGGTTTGGAAAGAGCTCACTAAAAGAGTTATCAATTCTATAGAAAAGGAACAATGTAAAAGTAAGTGCTTGATAGAATCAACATCATGGTAAAAAAATACATCTATTAAGAAGTATTAGGCCATTTTTTTCCCTAAATTATCTAGGCTGAGGAGTTTCATATGAGCTTCTTCCCATAAGAAATAACTTATCTCAGGGATGAGGTTTGGGGTGTAGACAACCTTCCATAATTGGTCCCTAGCTTCATTGCCTGCTTGGGATAACAAAGATGACCTAATCAAGAATATACCATTGTTGCTATATCTCTAGATGCATCTATCCTCCATAAGCTGATGAATAAGAATATGGACTAGAAGCAAGACCACTTGGGTATTAACATCCTCCCTTTTGATATTAGGGATTCTCCTCGTGCCTCTGTGCCTTTCTCATAGAGTTAGTATATATATCCACTTGGATTTTCCTTGAACTCATTCCAAATAGTTCCCCACTCTGTCCCCTAATGTAGAGATAAGTCAATACAAGAGAATGGAATTGGAAAAAAGTTCCTTAAACAAAGTTTCTTGTTTCCATAGCTCTCGCCAAAAGAGGGCCTTTCTACCAATACCAAATAGCATTGTAGTACCTTTTCTTAGAGTTCCTTCAATATTTATTATACTTTTTTCATAGGGGAGACCAACCTTTAATACTCTTTTTTATCAAGGAAGCAATATTCTCAGCCATAAGACATATATTTGGCACTTAAGATTTTGGTCTAGTCTTTTTTCCCCTAAATAATGGTCCATCCCACCTTAGTGATAAGGGTTTTATTTACTTTTTTGATATTTTTCATGCTAAGCCCAGCTATAAATTTAGGTTTTCAAAATATCTCCCTATTAGAGTAAATAATTAATTTATTAATTATTTATTCTATTTACTTAAGTTTACTTAGATAAATGCATTTAGTCTTTAGTTGTAATTTAGAAGTTTGGGACAAGTTGCTGACAACACAGGAGTTTGTTCCTATCTAGTCATACTTATCCTCTCACCTTGATTGAGGATATTTCAACTTTTGTGTACATATTCTTTGTTGTCACACTTATCTTCTATCATCTTCTAGCTTGTTCTAGAAGATTCTTTGAGGCCATTATATTTGGGCTCTCACTTTGTATTTCAAAACTCAACTCTTTTTAGGCATATTGTATAGCAATACATTTTCCATTGTTGTAATATATTCTCTCAGTCCTTTTTTTTTTCCCCCATGCTCCACACTCCACCTTTTCCTTCTTTAGTTTCCCTTCGATAGGTTATTTGCATACAGGTGATCTTGGTGCATTGAAGTTAGATTTCATCAACGCCTACATGGTATCAGAGCCTCCCTACTACTTTCTTGTTGGAAGATTTTTGAAGCCACAATTCAAAGACACAAACCCTAGTTTGTTTGTGTGTTTTTATTCAATCAGGGGGAAAAGAAAATTTTTAGAGCACTTTGGGCCTAAACGGACACTACCATTGAGTTGGTAAGGTGCTTTATAGTTAGAATTCATATAGAGTTTTTTGATTTTGGCTTCCAGGTGTCTGGGAATTTTTTTTTTGGCCCACTATAGGTAGGAATATGGACTGTACAATCAAAAAAATTTAAAAAACAATTTCAGGCGATGGCCACCACCGCACCACCATGGCACTGCCAGCACATAGCCTGCATGTTGTCGCAATAATGTTGCAGCCCGACCACCACCGACGAGCCTCCTTCTAGCTACCACAACCCTGCAACACACCTATTCTTTCCACCTCCGCCTACTTCCACCACCTGCACTAGTCCCTACTCCATTTTGCTCCACCTGAAAGCACAACGCCACCTCTGTAGTGTATAGTGGAAATGTGAATTTTTTTTCAGCATAGTTAGCACTTTTTGGGGATGCCATGTGGCACAGGTGCCACATTGGCATCTGCCACGTGGACCCTACCACATCACCTACCACGTCAACTTATTTTCCATGTGGCCCTGCCGCCTGGCATGCCATGTGGCTTTTTCTACTGTGATGGCTAGCAAGCTATCAATTTTAATGTAGTAGGTTGCTAACATTAACATGATGTCAACTCTATACCATTAGTCCTCCAACACCTCTCTAAGGTCCTTTTTGACCTACAATTATTTTTTTGGCTATATCTTGAGCATACAAAGGTGTTTTTTTGATCCAAAAGAAGTGCCAAGAAGTTGGTTCTAAGATGGAGACATTGGTGTAGGTATTTTTTGGTTTTGATGTAGTTTTGTTGCTCAATTGTAGTAAAAGTTGGAAGTTCTATTTTTGACTCTGATAAGCTTTTCTTTGGTGTCCCATCTCTGTTTTTTGGAAACATTATATTTCTAGAAAGTTCGATCAGTCTACTTTTCAAAAGCGTTGTTATTTCCTTTAGATTCTGCCCCATGCTCTTTCTATCATATTTTTGGCATTTTTCTCTATGGTGGATATCTTGGGTGTTCTAGGTTTGAGGATCATTTTCAAGGCATAGGATCTTTTGTTTTGGGTTGTAATATTTTTTGTATCAGCTAGTTTTCTTTTCTTATCATATAGCTATAATTTGTAAGCATCTTTATGCAAATGCACTGAGATAAAGTGCCTCTCTTGCATTTCAAGTTCAAGAACGTTGTTTTGAGATAGTTGCACTTGCACTATTTTATAAAGCACCATGGGGCAGATAGTTGTTGCTATTTTTGTGCCCTCTTTCTTTTTCAAGTGAGTGTCGCTTCTGTGACATTATCCCCATGCAGCGTTGATGACCATGCCTTTATGGGTTTTTTTACCTCTTCAACTCTCTCATTGTTCTTGGTTCTTTCTATAGGTGACTTTGGCCCACCTTTTCAATTGCTTGTCATCTCACCCCATCTGCATTAAGGGGGTTATTCTATTGTTCTAATGCTTCCTTGGTTTGATGGTTTGTTAGTATTAGCAATGTATTCAGTAATTGATCCTATATACTAGGCAATTATAGTAGCTAGCTACCTATGCATTTCAATGAGATGGATCATCTACCATATAGACACACTCAGTTTATGCCTTCTTCTTCCATGGCAATTCTTTAGATTAGTAGTTTCTTTCTAATGACAGAGTTACAACTTCTTCATGCTTTAGTGATGCTCTTCATGATCACATTTTGTTCCTATTTCATGGGCCATTGCACTAGTTGGAGGCTTCTTCAATCGTTCACTAGTTTTTCAGTTATCTCTTTTTGGAGAGAGGTTTTTCCCATTGGGTTTTCTCCTTTTCTCCAGTTTACAGAGATTGCATTGTTCATAGGTAACTAACATGGCCTCATTGTTGGGATCCATTCTAAATTTCATCTTACCTTTTGTGAGCATAAGGCATTTCCCTAAGTTGCACTTGAGGGGGGGTATTAGAGTAAATAATTTATTTATTTATTATTTATTCTATTTACTTAACTTTACTTAGATAAATGCATTTAGTCTTTAGTTGTCATCTAGAAGTTTGTGACAAGTTGTTGACAACACAAGATTTTGTTCCTATCTAGTCATACTTATCCTCTCACCTTGATTGAGGATATTCAACCTTTTGTGGGCATATGCTTAGTTGTCACACTTATCTTCTAGCATCTTCTAGGTTGTTTTAGAAGATTCCTTGAGGCCTTTATAATTGTGCTCTCACTTTTTATTTCAAAACTCAATTGTTTTTAAGCATATTGTATAGAAATACATTTTCCATTGTTACAATATCTTCTCTCTCAATCCATTTAGTGTTTTTTCCACTCTCCACCTCTTTCTTCTTTGGTTTCCCTTTGATGGGTTATTTGCATGTAGGTAATCTTGGCACACTGAAGTTGGATTTTACCAACTCCTACATGCCCAACCAGCCACTAATACCTTTTGTTTCTCCTTAGCTCCTATCTAGAGAATTTTTTAAAGGATTTTTTCTATGGTCTTAACCATCTTCTCCATGAATAAAGCCATTGAAATATTAAAATAAACATAGATACTTTGAACAAAAAACCTTAGAAGCTAAAGTACTTTGATTTTTTTTTTTTTCACCCAGCCAAGTTTTTATGGAAGCTTTCCACCATACTATTCTAGAAGGTGGGGCATGGGGCTTATCTAAGAAAAATAGAGTCCACAAGTATATGTCTAGGGTGGAAAAAATTCTAAAATTTAGAATAGACAAATTTGAATCTTGAATCTCTTTATTAATATTAAATAAGAAAACTTTACTATTCTAAAACTTTATTTGTTGACTCAAGAGATCCACATAAGTGGAGAGAAGGGACTTCCTAGACTATTCTTTAGAGATATAAAGGTCTCCCAAAATAGAAAAATGTCATCAATTTTTTTTTTATGAGTAGGAGGATGTCTAGAACAATCTTTCAACCTTCTAATAAAGTTACAAAGCCTTAGATTAATTAGACTTATTCTTAGAACCTCTTCCATTAATATAAATAGATACAAGGAAATTCAGTCCTCCTTCTTAAGACTAGCAACATAGAAAATAAAATAGAAGGGTCAACATTCACCATCACAACATATTTAGTAGTCAAAATAAAACTTATGATAATTTTGAGGAACTTCCTTCTCAAACCAAATTTTATACGAATTGGTTCAAAGCACATCCATTTATCCATGTCATAGGCTTTTGATATATCAATTTTAAGGGCCATGGTAGCCTTCCTATTAGAATCCATGGAGTGTATAAGCCCATCGATAATTATGACAACATTTATGATATGTCTTCCTCCTACAAAACCATTTTTTATTTTTTGGCACCAATTTTTCAAGAATGGATTTCATTCTGCTAACCATTATCTTAGAAACAATTTTGTACCCTATATTACATAGGCTTATGGGTCTAAAGTTTCTCATCAAATGAGAGTCTTCCTTCCTAGGAATGATATCTATATATGTTTGATGTAGACTTTCCATCATAGAATTAGTCCTAAAGAAAATGTAGACCATTTTGAACACATCTCCTTTGACAATATTCACATATCCCTAAAAAAGAGTAGATAAGAATCCATCTAGGCTACGTTATTTTAGGGCCTAGAAGGAGAAAGTAGTACCTCTAACCTCCTTTTGTATAACTCTAACTGCTAAAGAAATGTTTTCCTCATCTAAAACCAACATACTTGAATACAATCAAGGATATACTTTAGGGTTTTTAGGTCCTAATTTGCAATATTTTTGTCAAGAAAATAATTAATAGACCTATTATTAATGTTTTCCTATTTACTTACCTCATATCCATCAGGGAGAGTAAGGGATCTAATTCTTTCTCTTCTTAAAATATTCTCCAAAGTTGACTAATGAAAGAAACTCATATTTCAATCCCTCTCTTTTAGCCATTGGATTCTAATTTTTTGCTTCCAATAGATCTCTTCTTATTTAGTTAGTTTCATCCATTGGTCCATAAGAGAAAACTCTTTCTACCTGAGCTCCCCATTTTCATTCTTAGTTTCTATCTAAAGCTCTATCTCTTCTAACTCATCAAATAATTTTGTGTCTTTCAAAGATATTGCTAAATGATTTTTTATTTCACTTCTTAGGTCTCTCCTTTATCTCATTTAATTTGGGGCTTATTTTGATCATAGGAGAAGTAACAACTGGGGTAGTCGACTAAGGATCTATTAGATCCCAAAGATGGGGGCCATAAATCCACATATTTGTAAACTTGAAAGCGGTGGCCACATTATTTTTCAACTCTCCACTCTAGTAGAATGGAATTATTGTTTGATTGAGTCCCTATTTTGGTTTATAAGTGGAAGTCACCCAAGTTTCTCTAGTTAGAAGACTAAGTAAATATTTCCAATCTAACTTGGATCAATCTATTACCCCACCTTAGACAAGTCTAGGTGAAATGAGAACTTCTAAGGTCCAAATAAAAAACCCCCAATTTTAAATTAAGGCCACTAGATCTTCCATACTATTCATGTAGTCTTCATTGCCTCAAAATTTCTCCCATGGGAAGAGGGTGGAGCTAAGATCCACTGCCAACATCTATTTTATGTTTATGTTGCTCCCTAAAAGATTAGTTAGAGAGGACCATAACTATTTTATTTGAAATCTATTGTTAGGAGGATAAATATTTACCATATTCCTTGAACACCCTAAGGAAATGTCATGAAAAGATAACATCAGAGAATGAGGGGAAGAATGCAAAAGAGTAAGTAATTTTATTTTCTTATTTATGATTAACTGCAAGACCTCCAAATACCTCAATGGATTCAACTACTCCCCACTTTGCATGAGGCCATATTTTTACAACTACCTTTTTGAAATCTTCCCTTTGCATTTGGTTTCTTGCATTAAAATTATATCTCATTTGAATTATTGTAAAGCACACTTTATCATGTGTTGTTTAACCATGCTACTAAGACCTATCATATTCCATGATAGTATTTTCAACATTAATAGGTAAAATGAAAATAAAATAAAATTTGAAAACATTACCTTATCCTAGATATTAACAATCATAGCCTCAAACGTTAGACATACCATTGTGGGACCCTTCCAAGCCAATATATCTAGAAAGACCACTTTTTCTTCTAGATGTTTTAGGACCTTATGCTTGGAATACCATTTTTTTCATCATTGTTTCCCTTCCCACATCCATTTATTCCCCTTTTAATATTTATTTATCCAACCATCCATTCAAAATCCCCAAGAAGGCCTTCATCCCCATTAGAAAATGTATAGAAAATAGGAATAGAATTGTTCTTACATGAAAATGTAGTAGACCTAGAAATAGGGAACAAAGAAACTAGACAATGAGTTCTCACTACTTTATCTAGGATTTTGTTTTGGGAAAAGGTGAGTTGGGTGCTTGAGGATTTTCCTAGGAGACTGTCATAAGGTTTAAGAAATGTGGGTAGAATAGGGTGAGAAGAGAGACCAACCTATAGATTGAAAGGGGGTTTAACTAGTAGATGGACCAAAACACTAATATTAGTAGTAATAGCTGGGTAAAAGTACAAAGTTGTTTCACCTTTCAGGTTGACTTATCAGACTAACTGAATTTTAGTATTTCTATTTAAAAATCAATTTTTTTCAAACAAATTCAATCTAGATAAATTCATTCGATCTATGTTATATATGTTCTTATACTTTTTCAATTGGAAATTTCTATTAAATGCATATTTTATATTAGTTTGTGTCCAATCAATAACGAATTTAAATTATTTTAGAAAACTAACAATTCAAAAACTCTTACTCATTTTAATGATATTTTTTCAATACCATAGAAAGACCATCTTATAGAGATCAAAGGTAAGAATATTCTTATATAGAGTTTCTAGTGTTTTACGTAGATATAGTATGTATTTTAACAGTTGAGAAGATGTTGATTTTGAGAATGAAAAAATTCATAAATCTTATAAAAAAACAAGAAAACAAATGACATTCTCCAGGAGAGAGTCATCTTCCAAAATGCATAAATTTTCTTTTGGTTAGAATTGATTTGTTTTGAAAAATATGGTGGGAGATGAAAACTATCGATTTTTGGTGAGTTGAGATTTCAATTGTTATAAAAAAGAAAATATAGGTCAAAAGTCAATTTTTTTAAATTGATCTATTATATATATCATCTATAGAATAATATGAGATCAAAGGGGAAAATATTTTCTTCCATATAGTTTTTTGGTGGGAATTAGACTACTCATTTTTAGCATCCTTCAGTAACTAAAAAAACATCCTTAAAATCTAGGAAAATATAACAATTCTTGTTCAAAATAATCATTAAAAATAATAATCCTAAACTTCATCTATTTCTACATATTTCATTAATTTACTTCATTTTCAAATTCTAAATAATAATACCAAGTTTATGTCATTCAAGTTGAATAGTTATAGTTTTGTTAGCCTTTTTTCCTTTATTAAAGGGTGGCATGGGTTTGTACTTTTACCTAGCTAGGTCTTTGGATTTAAAGTGGAAATTAGAGATTCACATATCCAACCCTTTACATTCTAAATAAAACATTTCTTCCTTTTCATATATTAATTGTTGGACATAAGAGCCAAACTTGTAGTCTAATCTGACAAAGGAAAGAAACACGTTATTTACCATAACATTGACATGGATCCTTGCAAAAAGGAGGTAGAATTTAGTGTGCATAACCTTGTCTAATAACAGCAGGGTACCAAAAGATTATTCTATGCCCCTAAAAGCATCACTGTACTAAAATTCTAGTGGAATGCTAGGAATCTTGACCCACATGGGAATTTCTTCCCTAATATCCATTATTAGATCTAACCTATATTTTCACTTGAACAAAAATAGGATATGAGCCTCAAGGGACTAGGGACTAGGGACCAGGGACCATTACACAAAATAAACACGAATAAGGTCTAAAGGGGTTCATGTGTTTACCTTATTGAATAGAGGAATATATTTATGATAGAAAGAAATGTGTGAAAGGGGGAATATAGGATCTATCCTTAACCCAAATTCTCAAAATGAATGATCCACATTGATTAACCACAAGGAAGTGATCAATGCACAAATGAGTCAAACAATGAAGAATATGAAGAAAGGAGGAAATCCTATAATATACTATAGAAATTAAGTACTTGAAACCTTGAATGAATAAAAGACAAATACTAACTTCAATGTAGGATTCATGATATGGAAAATGTTGATATCTGATGTCTATGTATAGTTTCAAGAAATTCTGCAACCTATTCTAGAATATAGATATCGAGACAAATAAAACCCAGAAAAAAATTGTCCTTTTAAAGGTAGGTTGACCTTGACCCATATAGTAGGGCACAATCTAACCTTGGGGCATAATTGCCCCGCAAAAACTTTACCTTGACCTATACAGCTCTAACAAAAATTATGTTTGTAGATCCTGCAAGTTCAATGAAAAGGGTATCCAAATATTAACTTGAATTTGTTGTTCCACACCTATATTTGCAAGAAAAATAGTTTTTTTTTTGGATGAGGAGTTTTCCTTGGTCAAACCTTGGCTTGGAATCAACCTTAGCATTGGAAAATAAAGAATGCTAGCAAGTAGTAGAAGGAAATCTAATAATGAATCTATGATATTCAATAGATATGAAATTATATTTGAAATGTAAACAAGTATGTTGATATGAAATCTTGAATGCAACATTAGCAAATATAAATCAAAACCTCCATGATTGTATGCTTGGAATTCACCTTGAGAGAAGAATGAATATATCTAGAAGATGAACAAAGGATCTCGAAGGAAGATCACAGTACCATGATGGTTAGACCTAGGCTTTTGAATGATGAATCTTGAATGCTTGAACCAAATCCCTTCAAAGGCTTGAATACTTGAATCCTTGATCTTCAATAAAGTACTTGAATGCTTGAATGGTATAATGTGGATGCTTGGTCATAGAAAATTATCTCCTGATTGTCTCCTATGAAAAGTACGTAGTTGCTCATTAAAAGTAGATATCAAAATGAAGGAAGAAGTCTTCCTTATATAGAGATCTAGGGTACAAACTTCTATAAAAGGCCAACATAGGAACATTAAATGCCAATTAACCTCAAACCCTAGAAATGGACATAGATTAAATTTAATTTAAGAGTGTACCATTGTAAAACCTAAAATAGCCAACCTAGAAGCAAGAAAATGAATCTTTCCAAAGCTTGATATCTTGAAACCCCCAAAAATAAAAAGTTAGACCTCAGGTCAAGGACAAGATCAATGCTGCCCTAGGTCAGGGTCGAGATTGTCCTTGACCTAGGTCAAGGCTGAGGTCAACCTTGACCCTTCAGGTCTTCCTTGACCTAGAAAGTCAAAGTCCTTAGTTTCACAGAGAAAGTTGTGAGAAAGAGGCTAGAAATAGAGAGAGGGAGAAGTAGAATGGGGGAAAATAGCTAGATCCATGCAAAGACATATTCAAGGCACTTGACATGATCCTAGACTACTTACTTAGAGGGATAAATGCTCTTAAAATGGAATTGATTCCAGTTTAAGATGATACATTAAGCCCCCACTTTAGCAAGAGTATGGATTCAATGCAAACTATTGGTAAAGGAGAAGAAATAAGAGATCCAATTGGATTCACAATGAGATAAAATAATACTTTTCTATGGACACAAGCCATCAAGCTAAGGATTCTAACTCAACATACATGAACTAGGGTGCAAAAATGAAAATGAAAGCCAAAACAACACAAAAGAAAGGTTAGTATTAAATAAACCCAAAACAACTAGCACAAGAAACCTTGCTATGGAATATTCCTCATACTAATATCATATTTTAAAAGATATCATAATAAGGATAAATTATTACATAAGAAAGTTAAGAGTAGCACTATAAATAGCATTGCTTCAAGATCTAGTCCTACTAACATGAAAGCAAAAAGAAAGAAAGATAATAAGTGATTACCTCACCTAGTAAGAAGCACACCTTACCATGAATCACCAAGAGAAAGGGAGAGCCAAAAAGGTTGCCAAACTTGATAGTACACCCATAAACTGTACTTGAAATTGTAATGCATCTTCTGATAGCTTTTGGAATACCCATAGATCCACCTTCTTGTTTCACTATGAAGATGAAATGTGTGCCTCCTTAGGATTTAGCAATGGATTTGAATTACCTTGGAAGACATAGCATATACAAATTTGAAAAATGCCACTCTCTTTAGGATTTAGGAACTTATGTGTGTTACCCTTTGAGTATTTAGCATATAAAAATTTGACAAATGTTTCACTCTTAAAGATTTAGCAACTTATGTGTGTTACCCTCCAAGATTTAGCATATTAAAATTTGAAAAATGTGTGTCTCTTCAAGATTTACCAAATTATGTGCATTACCCTTTGAGATTTAGCATATAAAATAAAAAACTATAGTATAAGTGAGACCATATATATTCCCACCTCCTTATCATGTTTCACAACAATGTATACCATATTCTTAGTGAGAGATATTGACCATTACATCCAAGAGTATAGATAATTATGAAAAGGATATGTCACTTATGGAAATAGGATCCTCAAAGAAAGATATATTATCAACAAGATCGCCGCCATAGATGAGTTCTTTTAGATAAAATATCATCTTTCAAAGATAAACCAAGTAGGAACAAAGATTCAATCATCAAGCCCCATAGAAAGAAGAGGAAAAGGAAAATTTGGAATGAGGAAAACAAATCTAAGACCAACACAGGGGTAAGAATTTACAAACAACATAAATTGCAACACAAAGAAGAGGTGATTAGCTAGGACAACAACCTCTCATAAAATATTACCCATAGTTAAAACATTTGTTAGTATGAAGAAACAATATTGCAATATAAATAAGTACCACTAAGCTAAGGAAAAAAGTTCCCTAGACAAAGAAAAAGAAGGAAAAGTCTTGCCCCCTATTGATGAAGATGAGGGATACCTCTACAAAAAAAAATTTCTAGGAAATATATCTTGAACAAAGCATAATAAAAAAAATCATATAAAAATAGGAGGAACGAATACCAATTAAGCTCAATAAAAGACTTAATGGATACTAGGAGACAGGATGGAAATACACCTCTTTCCCCCAATCCAAAGACAAGAGGAGAAGGGATCTATATTATATCAGAAGGAGGGGAATCTCTCATATAAAAATTATGAAATAATTGTAAAACTGCATGAGAGTGAGATATAATTCCTAAAGAAGCTCTTTCACAAACAATAATTTAAAGTGTCTACAATTAGCAAGTAAGTGTGTATTATGATAATGAAAAGGAAATTTGTACTTGGATAAGGTATCTTTTGGTATAGTATTAAAGATTTCCTTTTTGGAATTCATTATTTCAACATAGACCTATTTAGCCACCTCTTGAAAAATATCAGGGTTATCCAAGGTAGGTGTAGGGAGAAGAGTATGAAGAAAAGGAGGATGTTTAATATTGCTAACCTTAACTTGAGATTTTTGAACAATCAACATGATACATATCTAGAGTTTAGAGGGAATATTAATGGGATACTTAATACCATGCTCATTAATTCTAATCCCTAAACCTTTATAACCTTTTTAAGTTATCATATCATATCCTATAGTGTACATATCATGTAAAGCTTCTAGAGGAGGTGATTGTTTATCATGCTCGTGAGAAAAAATTGTATAAGGTGGAATAATAGGTTTTGAAGAAGGATCTTTACCCTTTCCTTTAATATCATCATGAATTGGAGGATAAGATAAATGGATAAAAGTACAAACATGTGTCACCCTTTTACAAAGGAAAAGGCTAACATTAAAAAAAGTGTTAAACTTCAACAAAGTAAAAGTCATATTTCTATTTTGGATTTTAAGTTGCTATAAACTGATGAAATGTGTATAAAAGGATAAAGTTTATGTATGTTATTCTTTTAAAATTCTAAAAAATAAAAATAGTATATTTTTATAACTTTCAATGACCATTTTTTACAGTGTTAAAAATTGAACAAATTAGGGGTTATAGTACCCGCCACAAAAATAACTGTAAATAAATGTATTTTCATCTAAATTTGAAGTATATTGTTGATGATATATGTATGCATAAATAAGGTACATGAACCTTGGTTTTGTCTAAATCATGTTGAGTTTCATCCTTATTTGGATTCTTTTAGAAAAGCTATGGAAACACTTAAGCAAGATGTGATAATTCCTAGAAACACAACACAATTTGGCAAGTCTTTGTTATGTAATAATGCTAAAGAGTCAGATGAATTCAATGTAAAATGCATAAAAACTGCATGTACAAATTGTAGAGAGTTGTAAAAATTTCCATATAAAATAGACAATATTGATGTTTTAACAGTAGTTGTGTGGAATAGATTTGAGTATGAGATATATCAAACAAGGAATGGAGAAGAATTTTTTTAAAATAGCTTTGAAGGAGAGAAATTTTCCATGTGATGAGTTTATGGATAAATTCAAACAATCATTTATCCAGACATCCAACATTGTTATGGTGCAAGATGGCAAGCCAAACAGTTTCAAGATTCAAAAAATTGTTTTCCACTAGGATGTATTCTATCAATTGTAGACTTCTCTAAAAGCTATATTTTTCCCCCTCAATCTGAAATTTAAGGTAAATATTATCACTCAGATCAAATTACAACTTTTGTACAAGTTACCTATAGACATGCACAATTTGAGATGAATGCGGTAGAAAATATCAATACAGATGAATGCATTATCATCAAGGAGGTCCATTTTTATCTAAGTGATGATAGGGTCTATTTTTATCTGAGTGATGATAGAGTTCATGATAGGAGCTATATAGCTCATTGTCTTAGAATGTTCTTTGATGATCTCACAAATTGTGGGATAAATGCTTCAGAACATTGGATTTGGTTTGATGGTTGTGCAAATACATGTATTTGAAAGTTAAACTTAAAAATTTTATGCACATATTTAATTAATTGAAAATTAATTATATATAGATTTGGTTACTCATAAATTTATTTTTATTTTTTTCCTAGGGCAATTTAAATCTAAAAAAGCATTCAATTGGCTTGCAACACAACATGGGAGATGAAATGTTAAGTTTCTTTGGAGCTTCTTTAAAAGTGGTCATGGAAAAGGAGAGCATGATGGAGCTGGAGCATGTGTAAATTGTGCACTTTGCCAACATGAACTTTTAAGTATAATATTGTTATGTACTAATCAAATTTGATGTATATGACCATCTAGTAGATAGTTCTTTTATATTTTTTAAAAATTGATACAATTATTCATATTGAATTTATACACATGCTCATGATGCATTTGTTCTTATATTGGACATAGGGTTCATGATCTCATCTTAGTCAATCATATCATGGAGCGTGACATGATCATGTTTGATATTCATATATCTCATATACATGATGTTTTTTATTGATTTATGATGATATCACTTAGATTTATAACTATGTGATATTTTTGAGGCTAGGGTTGGGAGAGATAAGTTATGTAAATTCTAGAGAGAGAAGTTTAGGAATTATGGGTGTAGAGAGTGGTTTAGAGTTTAGAGAGATGTGGTTTAGGACTTAGAGAGTAGTTTAGGGTTTAGGGTTTAGAGTGATTGGGTTTAGCAATTAGAGAGAGATAGAGGGGAGAGATGAAGTTGTGTTAGGGATTAAATGGGATTAGACAGTGGTTTATGGTTTAGAAAGATAGGGTTTAGGAGTTAGAGAGTGGTTTAGGGTTTACAAAGATGGGGTTTAGGAGTTACAAAGGAGATGGGGTTTATGAGTTAGAGAGTGGTTTATAGTTTAGAGAGATAAGATTTACAAGTTTAGGGTTTAGAGAGGTGGGGTCTAGGAGTTAGAGAGAGAGAGAGACGAAAGGTGAAATGTTTGAGATTTGGAAAGAGAGAGATGAGGATAGGGTTGGGAGAGATGAAGTTATGTAAGTTCTACTCATAGAGAGAGAGAGAGAGAGAGAGAGAGAGAGAGAGAGAGAGAGAGAGAGAGAGAGAGAGAGAGAGAGAGAGAGAGAGAGAGAGAGAGAGAGAGAGAGAGAGAGATGAGATGCCAAAGATGAAGTTATGTTAGGGATAAAATGGGGTTAGAGAGTGGTTTAGGGTTTAGAGAGATGGGTTTAGGAGTGGGAGAGATGATGTTATGTAAGAGAGAGTAGGTTAGGGTTGGGAGAGATGAAGTTATGTAAGATAGAGAGATCAGATGGGAGAGTTGAAGTTACATTAGGGATTATGGGGTTAAAAAGTGGTTTGGGGTTTAAAGAAAGATGAGGTTTAGGAGTTAGAGAGCATTTTAGGGTTTACAAAGATATATATAGTTTATGAGTTAGAGAGGGATAGAGGGTTAAAAGTTTGAGATCTAGAGAGAGAGAGAGAGAAAGAGATAGAGAGAGAGAGAGAGAGAGAGAGAGAGAGAGAGAGAGAGAGAGAGAGAGAGAGAGAGAGAGAGGTTTTGAGATTATATGTCTATAGAGTAGTTTAGGGTTTGGAGAGCAACTTAGGTTAGCATATTTGGATTTAAGGTTCAATATAGGAGTTGGAGTCTAATATGGTTCAATGTGAGAGTTTTATTTTGAATTTGATTAGGTTTAATGTTCTGATTTAATTACATTCAATGTTAAGTTCTACTCCTACCTATCATTTATAAGGTTCAATGTTAAGGTTTCAATTATAATTTATTTATGTTCATGGTAAGTGGTAAAGTTTGATTTAGTTCAATCTGATGGATTTATTTACCAGTTTATAGTTGTTTCTAAACTTTTACCTTTAGAACAATTTCTAATGATTTTTAATAAAAATAAAATAAAAATATTTAAATTCTCCAATTTACATCTAACTAATTTTCTATATTTAATAAGAAAATTCTATTGTTATCTAAAGTTTCAAAAGTTTCTAATTGTTGTATTATTTTCTAAATTTCCTAATATTTCCAAAAAGTTCTAATTTTTCTAATATTTTCTATATTTTATAATATTTTGTAAAGTTTCAAAATTTTCTAAACATTATAATATTTTCTAAGTTTTTGATATAATTTTTTACTATTTTCTATAAGTAATATTTTACAATTAATCTAAATTCTCTAATAATTTCTAAGTTTTACTAAATTTCAATACCTTTTCTAAACTTTATATAATATTAGAGTACTTAAAAATCTAAACATGTAATAATATAAAAACATTGAACTCTTTAAAATAATCTACATAAAAAATACACATTAAAAACCATATTTCTACCTAAGAAAACATAAAAAACACTTAAAACTTATTAAAACAAAATAGGGGTAATTGCTGACATGCTTGATCTGGGTAAATGACTCGTGTAGATCTTTTCACTCTGTAATTCCATCAAGCTCATATGACGTAAATGACTTATAGATTTGTCTTTTTGTGGCTTATATAATTTTCATCCTTCCGACTAGATCCAATATGGCTAGATCCCTAGAGATGTGTACACGACACTTGGCATCTAGTTGGCACCACATGGTTTTGGCAAGATTCAATCCCCCTGGAAGTTGTTCAGCCAGATTCAGTCCTATTGGAACCTTAAAAGTTAGCCCCAAAGGTGACACAGGTCCGTGCTTTCACCCAAATCAAAGAAATCTTGCACATCTACATTCTAAACTATAGCTTTAATTCCATCATAAGTATGAGAAGAATGAGGTTTATCATATGAATAATTAGGCATCAAATTAGGAATAAAAGGATTTGGATTAGGAAGATTAAGAGATGTTGTATCATCTACCAAATCCTTCACATAATCCAAAAGAGAAATAAGTCTACCATATGAATCTTTAATGAAATTTTTGAATGTAGGAAGACTAGTATAGGTCAAATTCACAAAAGCATAAGCAATAATAAAATTAAATGTCATGAACATAATAAAGTAAATGATACTCTCATAAATGCAATAAATATGGGAAAGAAATGGTAAAAGAAGGGTAATAAGGAACATAACAAAACACTAAAGAATCTTAGTAATTGTTGGAAATATAAGAGGAGTAACTAAGAGGGGAGGAGTGAATCAGTTACTACAAAAATAAATCCTAGATCCCTTATATTTCAAAATAAACCTCATTGAAAATACTGATTCTTAGTAAACACACAGTCACTCATTTTTACACTAGCAAATGTTCTAACTCAACAAGCACTGAAATAACTTGGCAATTGCTTAAAATGAAAATCTTGAGATATTATCTATGATTAATCTTACCAAAATTAGTTGCATACACAAAATAAATAGCATGAACACAAGTGACACCAAGATTTAACGTGGAAACCCTATTTGGGAAAAACCACCAACTGCAACTAGTTACTAATTTTCACTCTTCTGAAGTGAACCCTATTAGGAACAAACCCTATTAAAGTTTTAAAAAAATATTGTTAGATGTGACCTTGTTAGAGGATTTAATCACCTTGTTAGGAGTGGCCTTATTAGAGGTCTTTAGACACTTCAATCTAGAAATGTCACCTTGTTAGAGGATTTATAAATAGCTATTAAGCCAACTCTGTTAAGAGATTTATATCACTACAACAATGGTTAGAGAGTAAAAATGTGATGACTTGATTTCTAATGCAACTAAATTTCTGATTATAGGTTTCAATTGTGGCTTGTATGCTTGATCCTTTCTTATCGAATGTACCTTTGTAATTCAACAAAGATATTCTTCTTATCCTTCCAATTTGCTTCGTCTAAGCATCTTCAAATCTTCTATTCTTTTTCACACATTCAATTCTCAACTTGACCTTCTATTTATATCATACACATTGTCAAGTCAGCATGAATACAACTTTGAATACTTAATATTAATCTCCTTGTTTAGCTAGAAGAAAAAAAACTTAATTGAACTCAATATTCCAAACCAAGAAAATCCTTTGTTAGCTAACCCTTTTCGGCAGACACTAACTCAGAGAAGATTTTCCTTTGCTAACCTAGTGAACTCGGTTAACACTACATATTCACAAAGTTCCTTTGGTAACTTAGTGATCACAGTTAACATTGGTTCCCTCCAACATTTCCTTTATTAACCACATGAGCTTGATTAACACTCAACTTTTACAATCTTCCCTTTGTCGCCTGAGGGAACTTGGTAGACACTATCTTCTAAACTTGGAAAACTCTAGAATGCTTGGTAGACATAGGAAATTGTCTTCATCCCCTAGTGAGCTCAGGAAACATTGAATGGTAATGATATGATATTTTGTGTAACATTAAAGATAACACACAATTAACCAGTTATTTTAAACATCTCCCTCTTTGGCATTGATGGCAACACAATAGGTCATAATACAATTGATTTTCTAGAGTAAGAATAAAGTAAGGAACATATTCATAGTTTTATTTTGATTCTTATCCATGAGAACTCCCTCTATTAGTGCAAACTCCCTCTGCCTTCAATTTCTCCATTTGTTAGCAAAAATTTTTCTTCAACATCTTCTTCTAATAGCAAACTCTCCCTTTTTTAACATCAAACCAAGTTCATCTCCTTTCTCAGACATCTTTAAACAATTTTTTTGTGAAATGTGTACTCTTGCTCTTTGTAAAATTTTCTGTTATATGACAATGAACTATCCCTCTTGGACATTTCATGCTAAAGACAATATTAGTACACATTATGCACTTATTTATATGTAATGTGCCCTTTTTAATATTGCATCAACTAACTAATATTCAAGATGCTCTAGTTTATGCATCACTAAACTTCATTTAGTGAGCTTTAGATAGGGAAATGACCCTTAACTTACCCCTTAGATACAATAATGCATCCTTAGGCAATGGCCTATTGAATATTTCTACAATTTATTCTTTAGTATTCACATATTCCATTCTTACCTCTTTATCTTGTACCAATTCTCTCAAAAAATGATATTTTATAGCAATGTACCTAGTTTTGGTTTGTATCACAAGATTCTTTGATATATTAATCACACTAGTGTTATCACAGAAGATAACTACTAGATCCTTGATCTCTACCTTCATACCTACCAAATATTTTTTGAACCAAACAACATTGGTACAATTAACTACCACTAGCACATATTATGCCTCTTTCGTGGACTGAGAAATACAATTATGCTTCTTTCTTATGCAAGAAACTATTCTTTTACCAAGAAAGAACACTCCACCATTGGTGTTGTTCCTATCATCAACACTTCCTATCTAATCAACATCTATGAATGCTTTCAAATCCAAATTGCCTCCTTTCTTGTACCAGAATCCATAGTCTTCAACACTTTTCAGATGTCTCATGATTCTCTTGATTTTCATCATGTGATTTTCTTTGGGATTTTTTAAGAATCATGCCACCATACCACCTACTAATGCAATATCAAGCCTTATGTGCACTATATATTGTAATTTTTCAATCATGGATCTATATGTGGTTTGATCTACCTCTTTGGAATCATCATTTTTTGAAAGCTTATGTATAGTAGACATAGGTGTTCTAACTCATCTTCAATCTTCCATACAAACTTATTTAGTATCTCCTTGATATATTTGGATTGAGTAATATAGATATCATCTTTCTTTTCTTAGATCTACAATCCAACAAAGAATTTTATCTCTCCAAACATAGAAATCTCAAATTCTTTACTCATATCTTCTAATAATGGCTTGCATAAATGACCATTTCCTATAAATAAAGTGTCATCCAAAAATATTTCAACTAACATAATTTTCTTGTTTGATTCTTCTTTGATATGCAGTCTGTTGCTATCATTTGTTCTTTCAAAACCAATCTTTATCAAGTAATTATGAAGTCTCTCATACCAAGCTTTGGGAGCTTTCTTGAGACCATACAATGTTTTGTATAATTTATAGACCATATCCTTTTCTCTAGGATACACAAAACCTTTAGGTTGTTCTATGTAAACTTATTCTTTAAGAATTCCATTCAAGAATGCAAATTTTACATCCATTTGATAAATTTTAAATCCTTTATGTGTAGCATGAGAAAGTAATGTTCTAACACCTTCCAATCTAGCAACAAGAGAAAATGTTTCACCGTAATCAATACCTTCTTCTTGAAAATAATCTTTGCATTCTAACCTTGCTTTATTTATGGAAACTTCTTCATCTTCACTCAACTTGTTTCTGAAAACTCAATTTGTGCCAATTATATTTTATCCTTGGGTCTAGGAACAAGATTTCAAGTATTATTCCTCTCTATCTATTCTATTTCTTCATTCATAGCTTCAATCCAAATTTCATTATCCAAAGCACCTTTCATTGATCTAGGTTCAAATTTGGAAAGAAAATATGCACCTTTCAATTTGTTTCTTGTCATTGCTCCATCTAACTTTTCTCTAGTGATATAATCAAATTCATGGTGCCTTTTGACATATTTTGCTAACAGAGGTACTTTGGGTTTAGAACTTGTTCCACTGATCTCTCCATGATCTTCTATATCAAGCTTGGGTCCCACTATCTATGACTCAATTCCATCAGACTCAGTTTGCAATGGCAATTGGTAGGTAGCTTCTAACTGTGACTCGGGTCCTTCAGACTATGACTTGGGTTTTACTAGTTGCAACTCGGTATCTTTTGGAGATTTTGGGGACTCAGGAAGTGAGGCCCCCTAACTTCTAATTAGATTTGGAAATGTATTAGCTTTATAGAAAATAAACCTTTTATAATCCTCAAGTTCTTTGTTGGTCTCTTCTTTACTTTTTTCTACAAATTCATCAATTCTCCAATGTGCACTTTCTATGATCTTATGAGTGGATAAATTCAAACCTTTATATGCTTTACTTATACAAGAGTATCCTAGAAATATGCCTTCATCACCATTGACATCAAATTTACATTTCCTAGATTCCTTTGAGATAAAACATTTGCTAACAAATATTTTCAAGTAACTCACATTAGGTTTGTAGCCATACCATAGTTCATAAGGAGCTTGATTTCGGTATTTCTTTAACTATACTCTGTTCAAGGTATGCACTATAGTACTAAGTACTTCCTTCCAGTATTTGATTACAACATTATTTTCTATCATCAAATTTCTTGCACAATCTATGATGGATCTATTATTTCTTTCAGATATATCATTCTACTAAGGTGTACCAGAAGCTGATACTTGTCTCTTAATTCCACTTTCAATATAGAATTTATTGTACTCATTGGAAATGAATTCAACACTTTTGTTTGATCTTAAACATTTCAACTTCTATCTAGTTTCTTTCTCTACTCTTGCCAAATACCACTTAAATTTTTGAAATTCAAGTCATACTTTTCTTTTAGATAGATTACAGTCATCGTTCTAGAATAATCATAAAAAAAAAGAATAAAATACTTATCTCCACTATATCTCTCTATTCTAATAGGTCCACATAAGTTTGTATGAACTCTCTAAAGGATTACTTCAAAATTATAGTCCTTTCTTTTGAAACTTGTCTTTCCCATCTTAACAATTTGACAATTTTGCATAGGTCTATATTATGTTTTCTTAGACTAGGAATACCTCTTACTCTTTTCTTCTTTCTTATCTTGATTATATTATCAAAGTTCACATGAAATAACCTTTTATGCCACAACTAGCTTTCTTCTACTTGAGAAATAAAATATGAACTTTCATTGAGATCTAGGAAGAATAGGTTACCTTTTGTTTATTTGCCAGACCCAACCATATTTCCTTTTCCATCTAGCAGCTTGCCCTTCCTATTCCTGAACTCTACCTTGAATCCAATGCTATTCAACTATGCCACACTTAATAGATTATTCTTAAGTCCTTCAACCCAATAAGCATTAACACATCTAAGCACATTCTTTAGTGAGATACAACCTTTTCCCTTTATGCAACATGGTTCATTATTTCCATATCTCATACTTCCACCATCATAATGTTCCATATGTTCAAACTTTGTTTTGTTAGTAGTCATATGATGTGAGTAGCCACTATCAATAACCCATGTATCATTTCTACTAACATGAGAGATAAGTGTCATTTTATTTCCTTCATCATCTAATTCATGTTTTACAACAATATAAACCATTTCATCATTTTCACTACTATCTAAATCCTTAGCCATAAAACAAGATTTCTTACATTTGTCTTTGTAGTCCTTGAAGTTCTTGAAATCATTCTTGCCTCTGTACTTGTGCTTCTTTTCATCCTTTTCTTGTCTATTTGGGCATCTTGTAGCAACGTGTCCAACTTCTTCACAAGAGATATAGATTAAAGGAATCTTACCTTTGGGATAGGTTCTTCTAATAAATGTCTTCCTCTTCAATTTTAGGTTGTTTTCTTTAAGATCTTTTATCTTTCTTCTTGAGTGATACCTTGGCTTCAAATGTAGATTCAATATTGCTAGAACTAGAAGTATAAATATCATAGTTATCTAGTTCAAATGCAGTCAATCTTCCAACTAGAGCATCCAAGTTTATCTTGTTATTTGGATCACATCTCATCTCTTGAATAGAAAACACTTTGAATGCATAGATATGAAGAAGGCTTCTAAGTACCTGGCTTACCACTATCACATCTTAAATTGTTCCTTCAGAGGCTCTAATGGCACTAGTCCATTAGCTTTTATTCTTTCAACATAGTTTACAATGTTTGAATCATCTTCTCTCATCTTCACCTAATCAAGTTGGCCTCTCAAGATTTTTTCCTTGGCTCTTTTCACATTATCATCACCTCCATATATAACCTTCAATTTTTTCCACATGGAATGATTAGTAGCACATCATTTGACCTCATCAAATTCAACATACTTAAGGTTCATGCTATGTTAATCATCATGATATTATGATTTTTATTTTTAGCAATTTCTTCCTGAGTCATTGTACCTATACGATCTTTGTAAGAACTATTTAAATATTTCAAACCTAAATCATTGATGGTTTCCAAATGCAACTTCATAAATTTTTTCCATGCTTCAAATCTATCTTTCTTTAGCTTTGGAATCTCTCTCCTGTAAGACATCATAATCTTTAGCTTAGGTCCTTGAAACCTTTCTCTGCAAGCACCAAGAAGATTTGATACCAATTGTTGGAAATATAAGAGGAGTAACTAGGAGGGGAGGGGTAAATTAGTTACTTCAAAAATAAATCTCAGTTCCCTTAGATGTCAAAATAAAATTCACTAAAAATATTGATGCTTGGTAAACACATAGTCACTAAATTTTGCACTAGCAAATGTTGTAACTTGGAAAACACTAAAATATCTAGGCAACTACTTAATATGAAAATATAAAGATATTATCTATGATTAATCTTAATTAACTTAGTTGCATACACATAAAATAAATAAAATCAACAAAAGTGGCACCATGATTTAATATGGAAACCCAATTTGGGAAAAATCACCAATTGCAACTAGTTACTAATTTTCAATCTTCTGAAGTGAGCCCTATTAGGAGACAACCCCATTTAAGGTTACAAAATACACTGTTATGTGTGACCTTGGTAGAGGATTTAATTACCCTATTAGGAGTGGTCTTGCTAGAGTTCTTTAGACACTTCAATCTAGAAATACCACTTTGTTAGAGGATTTACAAATAGTTATTAAGCCAACTCTGTAAAAGATATTTAGATCATTGCTACATTGAGATTACTAGATTTCTTATGCAATTGAATTTCTAATTACAAGTCTCAATTCAGGTTTGTATACTTGATCTTTTTTTATCAGATGTATTTTTGTAGCTCAACAAGGATATTCTTCTTATTGTTCTAATTCACTTCCTCTAAGAATCTTCAAATATTCTATTCTTTTGTACACATTAAATCCTCAACTTGACTTTATATTTATATCATACACATAATCAAGTCAGCTTGAATACAACTTAGAATACTTAATATTCATCTCATTAGTTGGCCAAAACCAAAAAACAAATTAATTAAACTCAATATGAGAAAACAAGAAAATTCTTTGTTAGCCAACCCTACTTGGTGGACACTAACTTAGAGATGATTTTCTTGCATTAACCAAGTGAAGTTGGTTAACACATATATTCACAAAGTTCCTTTGGTAACTAAGTGAGTTCAGTTAATGCTAGTTCCATCCAACCTTTCCTTTATTAACTAAGTGAGCTCAATTAACACTCAACTTCTTGATCTTCCCTTCATCACCCGAGTGATTTTGGTAGACACTATCTTCTAAACTTGGAAAACTCTAGAATGCTTAGCAAACATAGGAAACTATCTTCATCACCTAAGTGAGTCAGACATACAGTGACGAATGATGATATGACATTTTGTGTAACACTAAAGACAATACAAAATTAACCAATTATTTTCAATAGTCTTAATAGTAAATGAAATGCAAGAAATGTTTTTGTATTTTTGAATTTTAAAACATAAAAGCATAAACTAAATCTAATCTTAATGAAAGAAAAGACCAATGAAATTTCATACCATAAGACACAATAGGGCATCTAATTCCACAAAAGAAAATAAGGTAAGCATGTTGGGTTCACCAAAATGAATAAGGTGAAAAAGGTTTCATGTGTTCACTTTATTGAATAGAGGAAGGTATGGATGGTAGAAGGAAATGTGTGTAAAGGGGGAATATAGGATCCTTCCTTAACCCAAATTCTCAAAAGGAATCATCCAAATTGATTAACCACAAGAAAGTGATCAATGCACAAATGAATCAAACAATGGAGAATCTAAAGAAATGAGAAAATCCTATAATCTACTATAGAAAGTAAGTACTTGAAACCTTGAATGAATAAAAGGAAAATACTAAATTTAACATAGGATGAATCTGGAAAATGGTGATTTTTTATGTCTATGTATAGTTTCAAAATTTTTTGCAACCCGTTCCAAAAAAATTATGTCCTTTTGAAGGTAGGTCAACCTTGAACTAGATACTAGGGCACAACCTTACCCCAAGGCACAATTGTGCACCAAAAATTCAACCTTGAATTGCACAACTTTGAAAATGATAATGTCCATAGATCTTGTAAGTTTGATGAAAAGGGTATCCAAATTTGCACTTCAAATCATTGTTCCACATGGTTTTGTTGTTTGGATCAGGGGTTTACCTTGGTCAAACCTAGGTTTGGAATCAACCTTAACAATGGAAAATAAAGAATGCTAGCAAGTAGTAGAAGTAAATCTAATAATGAAGCTATGTTGATATGAAAGTTTGAACATAATATTAGAAAATTTAAATCAAAACCTCCATGATTGTATTCTTGGAATCCACCTTCAGAGAAGAATAGATATATCTAGAAGATGACCAAATGATCTTAAAGGTAGATCACACCACCATGATGATTAGACCTAGGGTTTTGAATCATGAATCTGGAATGCTTGAACCAAATCCCTTCAAAAGCTTGAATGCTTGAATATTTGATCTTGAATAAAGAACTTGAATGCTTGAATGGTAGAATGTGGATGCTTGATCATAGAAAGTTATCTCTAGATTGTCTCCCTATGAAAAGTAGGTAGTCACTCATAAAAAAAAGATATCAAAATAAGGGAAGAAGGTTTCCCTATATAGAGATCTAGGGCACAAACTTCTACAAAATGATGACATAGGAGTACTAAATTCCAATTAACCTTAACCCCTAGAAATAGACCTAGATTAAATGTAATTTAAGAGTGTACCATTCTGAAACTTGTGTAAGGAAACTCAACAAAAAATAATATAACCATTTCCACATAACCCATAATAGATCTGAAATAAACACAAAATTAAAATCCACATGCAAGAGAATAGACAACATACCCAAAAAATGTGACACAAGATATACTTTGGGAAACACTCATTGAGGGAAAAACCCAGACTCCAAAAGCATCCATCACGATGTATTATTTAGCAAAAACATCATTGCAATACAACCATGAAAGCCTTCAAATCCATAGCCACAACTGAGAAAACTATGTGAACAACCATGAATCCACACATCCGATGCCATGCTTCCAACCTTCACAAATGCTTGCTTGGCTAACCTGTTAAGCCCTATCCCACTTGACTCTTCCCCTTTCTCACACTACAACAACTACCCTTGTGGCTGCTTATATAGTAGGAAGTCCCACAAAACACTAAGTGGTATTACATAAACCATGTGCTACCAAACTCACTAACCCCACATTTAATATTGGGCATTTAATTTCTTTTCTCCAATATTAAATAATTACATGAAATATTTTCACAATGTTACAATACAACTCATCAAGTATATCCCATGGGAATCTTTACATGTTGCACGTTCATCTAGGTGCTTCTAGATACAACATTACATAATAAAATAAAATAATAAAATTTAAGCAATATTATGCAATGTGTGCAACACCCATTATCTCAACAATCTCCCACTTGTTGTATACATTACATAGGGTCAATCCATAGCCACATAAATAAACAAGGGAAAAATCCCTCCTAGCACATCCACCATCATGGGTCAAAGTACGCCAAGTGCTCCATCTTGGTACCCACAAAAAAATCAAAGTATCTAACATCTCAAACATGAATGATGTCACCTCCTATTATGCTACTGCCACTAGACATACATAGAGGCCATCCAAAAAGAAAACCACCCAACCTGTCACATTAGAAGATCATAAAATCCTATACCAACTGAAATGCCAAGCACAAAAATTAATCCAAAGATAGTCACATGTATCTATAGTTGTCAATATATTCATAGCTGAAATAGCACCCACAACAAAGTGCTAACCCATACAACTATCCATACTTCCAAAGGTATACCAAGTGAATCTAACATCATCAACATATCCAATCTGTAACTTGCAATCACAAGCCTTAAGAACAATACCTGCTAGATATATACCAAGAAGCTCCCACTGCAAAAGATAATGTGAAATATATAACTAATCCACCCACAACATCTCAAAGAAGTGAATCCATGTAGTATCAAAGACATCCACAATACATAAACCAATAACCTGCAAGAACAACTCTCATAACAAGTCTCCAATACTCTACCAAGCTCTCCACAACTAACAGCGGAAAGATATAAAGGAATAACTATGCCATCTCTCACATGGCATACATGAGCACAAACCAGTGATCATAATCTCTAACCAATCTCAAATCCAATGTAAGTGAAATTGAACATCTAGGAAGATAACCAAGACTAGAGAAACCATGAAAATCATAACTTGTATCATGTCCTTCTACACACACCTCTAGATGTAAACTGTTCAAGTATGATCTCCTCCATAAAACCCCAACAAGAAGCCTCAACAACACCCAAACCATACCATATAACATATCATGGATATAAGCCTCTCACAAAAAGATCAAACTCATAAAACCATTCCTAAATCAAGGAATATGCCCAATATAAAACCATCTCCAAAACTCAACCAACATAACAACATATGCAAATGAAGATAACCAATGCTAAACCATCTTTCAAATGAACCCTCTAGAACTAACTCAAGTACTATAGCTCAAGATCCATATCCATGAAAGACAAGCATAAATATAATGCAACTGAGAGAAACAATGGGCTATACCTCTCAAGTAGCAAACCACCGAGTAGACGAAGAGTGGGGAATGAGAATGCTCATCAAGATACCCAAGTTTGCAACCAAGACTCATCTAAGAACAATCTCCTCTCAAGTCCATATCAGGTGACTACCTCTCGGACTTCCTACTGAAACCATCAATTGTCCCAATAAATACTTCTCTAATCCAAGAGAAATCATCATCACCACCATCTCTAAGTATCCATGAGCATTTGTAACCAATCAATCCATGCCAACTCCAAATGAACATAGCAATATCATGAAGTATCCAGCTTATGATCAGTGTACTCAGTACTAAGAAACTAAACCAAGATCAATGTAAAAGTTCCAACCATGGCCTCAAGAACATAAAAAATTACAAAATGATCTTACCATCTCAACCAGAGAGACAACATGCTCCATACAAACATACTATAAGATGTCACAACTCTAAATGTGTATCAAGAGTATACCATGACATAATAATGAAACCATCCTCATACCAAGGATAACATATCAAATAAAAGCATAAACCACACCTTTACCAAGAACCCTATCAGTCCTCAAGATGCAACCATCTCCATACACTATGAAGAAAACCATCTCCACATACCATGAAGATAACCAAGAACCCAATGAGTCCTTAAGATCTAACCATCTTCACACACCATGAAGATAACCAAGTGCACCATGCAAATGTCAAAGATGCTTCTACAACAATAGGATCTAAGACAAACCTCCAACATCTGCAAACACTCAATAAATATATCAATGCCAAAAACTCCCACTCGACTATGGTACCAAGTCATCTATGGCATCATAAAATCCATCTCCTACATGAAGATCCAAACTAAACCAAGAAATAACCCTGCACTGTCACCCCATCATTGTCACAAGCTCCCACTAAACTATGTATCCAAGCTATCCATGAGACATGATGAAAAAAAAGCCATCTTCTAATCATGAGAATCAACCAAGGCATCAAAGCATCAAGGAACTCAAAGTGCACATCATGAGCTCCTCAAAAGAAACCAAATAACCATGATCCTCAACCAAGAAGATCTACCACCATAACTGAATAAAAAAACCAAGCTAATGAACATCGAGGATGTACCTATATATCCAATCATGTCATACAAAAAATCCATGGCACCATGATCACATCCATAAATCGAGCATCTCGCTCTCAATGTGTCCAACCCATCAGCATAAAGTAGTCAACCATAATTCTCCACCATGACTATACCTGATAACAACATCTCACCCCTTCTACATGAAGAAAAATTAGCAAATCATGTGACTTAGGCCATAGACAACCCAAATCCAAGCCACCAATTTGAATATGCATCAATAATGAAAGATCAATGGGCAAAGACAACCCATAACCAAGCCATAAATGCAACCTATAAGTATAGACCACTTACAACACTACACAACTTGTAGATCTAACAAGTCATCATACATATCCAAACCAAACATTGATATTCATATCATCATGAGACAAATCTGAATAATAAACTAAGTATACAATAACATCAAATCTTAAATCTCCAATGCCATAAACCCACAATGTTACCATAGTCAAAATATATCTATAAATTATTTAGATCAATATATCACCAAATAAATCATGCCAAACCTACATCAAACCTGATCCAAAGTGTAGAGCTTTCCAAGAGCTTTTTGTTGACTACTCAAAGTCCAAAATCTAACTCCATATGCCCAAGTTATGCCCTAATCCATGCTCAAAATAAATAACATCTTACTTTAGGGCTCTGAAAACCTGACAAAATCTCAAAATCATAGAACCAAACTTACACCAAATTGTAATGCTCTGAATTGACCTTCCAACACCTATAAGAACTTTGAAATTTTATATCTTGAGAGAAAGTTATTGCCGTTTTGCTAAGACTGTCTTTTTACCATTTTCAGTGCGATTTTTTTTTAAAAGAAAAATTGTGACAAAAATTTTGATGGGATTAAATTTGATGGCCATCATGGGCTGAAACCAAAAAAACCTCTTTCATTTCCTTTGAACATGGCCAAACAAGGGCATATTATATATCAAAATTTAGGGAAACGTCGACCTAGATCCAATGGTGAGGTTTATTTTTTCCTAAGAGGTCACTTTTGCAAGCTACCCCACAAAAATCCTCATTTAAATGAAACATACAAAAAAAACCCTTTTGTCCAACAATTTCACATGCCCAAATCCTTGAGATGGAAATTGACACAACAATTGTAGTAGAAATATAAAAACTCAATCTACCATAGAGGAAAGAGAATATAGAAGCAATTATCAAAGGGAATATAGAAAGAAATTCCATGAACAAATGAATGATATAGAAGGGGAATGTCAAAGGCTAAATCAAAACCAACAAGAAAGACAAAGAAGTGATAGAAGAAGGGAAGACAATATAGTACAAGCACTACAACTTAAAAACAATAATGAAACAATTCATTGTTGTAATGTGAAAATGCATAAGAATTATCATAAATTCTTTGGGAATAGTTTCCATAAGATTCAATTACTTTTTTGACATGAACTTGATATTTTGGTACACCTAAAAATGTGTTATATGTGTCAAGAATGTTATCCTAGCATGAAAGTAAGAAGTACAAGAGAAGGTCTGATGTGTTCAAGGTGCCAATAGGAAAAAGGAAATAACAATTTGTTGGCATCAAACAATATGGATCCAAGATTGCAACCAAAGGAACTTACAAATTTAACTCAAGTAGAAGAGATGTTGATTTCATGTATTAGTCCAATATTGTAGGTGACACATGCAATAAGGGGACAACATAAATACAAAGGACACACAATAATCTTTCCCTGGGAGATAAAAATAATATATAAAACTCCCCCACATCCAATTAAAGAGTTTCCAATGATAATTGATTAAAAAAGGATTAGCGAGGTAAAAATTACAACCTTATAGTCAACAGAGATCAAGTATATGAGGAACTTAAGTATAAGATTAATAATGATAATTTTTATTCTAATGTCAAAGTAGATGATCATTCTTTAGATGATGTTTAACAAGATAGATATTGTAGTATTTTCAATAAGATAAAGAGTTTGACTTAGAATCAAATGGTATCTTATTAGTAGAACCTGAAATAGAGGAAGATGATGGCAACACAAATTACGTGACATCTATGGAAATGTGACCACCAAAAATTCAAAGAGAAATGAAATTAATCCATACATGGATTAAAAACCCAAATATTGCTCCTTTAAGGTTGATTGATTGGTCATCAATTGGTACATCTCCAATGAATGAATATGTAATGCTGGGGCTATCAGATATGGATTTTCCTACATTGTTCCCTAAAGGAGAATGTGATTGGCTAAAATCACGATTAAGATGAATAATTCTACATGAATATGTTAAAAATCTTATTTGGTTAAGAGATAATAGATTTGGGAAACATCCTAGACTTTTGTATTATGTGTTGAACATGATGATGAGACATGAAGCACAAAATTCTAGTTCTATAATTGCAAAAAAACATATCCAAGAATTGCCAATTACCATAGATGAGTTGAGAGAACATATGGAACATGTACCAAATTCTCATCTTGCTAATAAATTGATGAAATTTGGAACAACTTTGTGAGGTAAAAGGTTATATTGGACTAAGAGTCAAGGAGAATTATGTTACATGCCTAGGTAGTTAGGGACACCTACAATTTTCTTTACATTAAGTGCAACTGATATCTATTGGCCTGATCTACATATGCTAATGCCAAGAACTCCACCAACTAACCTAAGAGATGCCCAAAATTGGATAAGACAAAATGTGATTGACTACCCTCACATTATCACTCACTACATGCACCTCAAACATACTATGTTTCTAAAGGAGACATTAGAAAGGAAAGTGAATATTAAAGAAGTTTGGTCAAGTTACGAATGGCAACATAGGGGGTCTCCACATGTACATTATTTTTTATGGCTTCATGGTGCTCCAAATATGGATTTAATAGATTGGAATAATGAAGATTAGGTAAACAAAGATAGAAATTATTTTAACAAGATTGTTCATGCATGGAATCCAAGAGCTAATGCTAACCAACATAACATTCAAGTATTTCTACAATAACTTTATGAATCATGTTTAGATTTAATATAGAGTTTATTATTCTTATTTTGAAATTTTTTTAAATTGGAAGTGATTTTATTCAAACATTTCAAAAAAATTCGCATCCATGCTTAAGAGACATCAAACAACTTATGGATGTAGATTTTGATTGAGATTACGAGGAAATTCTAAATACTATTCAAAGACATAGAATATGTAAGGAGGGTACATGTCTTAGGAAAAAGAAAGTAAAAATGGCTTGTGGGTAGAAATTATTTCAATGGTGTATTTCATATAGAAAATAAGTTTAGTGACTATTTCATATATTATATAAAATACTTTTTCCAAATGTATAGGTATAATGCCCATTGGCCTCTAAATCTAAAAAGAAGTTTGAGCCTACTAGAAATAATGATACAGTTAACTCACACAATAATTTCATACTTTAGTTTTGTAGAGAAAATATTGATTGGCATCCAATTTTGTCAGAGGATGTAGTTATTAGGTACATTGCAAAATATGCAACAAAGTTAAAGAGAAACTCAGAAACCTACCATCAAATTCTAATATATTTGGCCAATATAGAGAATCCTAATGACTTTTCCTCAAAGGTGTATAGGAAAATTTTAACTAAAACTATAGTTGAAAGAGATGTTGGAGCTCAAGGGACATGTCATATGCTACTAGAACTTCCACTGGTTAAATGTAGTAGGAAAATTTGTTAATCTAAATGTCTCACACAATATTTTCAAACTAGTAACAAAAAAAAATGAAGGTGAAAGTGAGGAGCCAAAATAATCCTTTATTGATTCATATAAAATGAGACCTAGCTCTATGGAAAAATTTTCATTGATTGATGCTCTAGATCATAAATATTTAACAAGGATAGAAAAAAGGAAAAAAAGTGGAAAAGAAGGCCAAAGAATCTAATTGTTAGGGTATATCTAAGTTTTTTAACTATTCTGACATGCCAGTCTGAAAAGTTTGTTGACTTTTGTTTCTTAGAGATTCTTTTGTACAAATTGTTTGGATAAATTGCAATTGATAATGAGGAAGATAATAATACCATCATTTCAAATTGGGAGACATTTAACTATGTTCTACAACATATTAAATGAGTAATAGAATCGAAAGATAGTGAGAATGTCAGTCAATCAGAAAGTGAAGACAATATTATTGGTTAGGTTAATACTATAGAGAATTAATGGGAAATATTTTCATGTTTGTATCATGGATAAGTAATGAAATTTTTTGAAATTGATATGTTGGGACAAAGGGATATAGATAGATAGTATAATTTCTCAAACTCATATAGGTCAGATGAAGAAAGTAATGTGTCAATAAATTTTATCAGTAGAATGATAGAAAATGGATTGGTTTCAGATTTTTCCATAAAACAAAATATCAAGACACAAAAATTTATTGAGAGACAAAAAAAAGGCATTCAACATCATTATGACATGCTATCAAGTTGGTGAGAGTGTATTTCCATTGTATATGACTATTCAATGAACTGCGGGTATGAGAAAGTCATATTTGATTAGTGGAATTAGTAAATATCTAAAACAATTTGCAATGCCAAATCACTCCCCTCTACTGCTCCTCGCACTAACTAGAGTAACAAAATTTAATATTGGTCAATGAACAATACATTCAAAGTTGAAAATTCTAGTTAAGAATTTCATGCAACTAGAAGGAACATGTTTGACAAGCTTTTAGGAGGAAATGAGTCATATTAAATACATATTGATAGATGAAATAAGCTTTAATCAGGAGAAGCTACTTGAGAATATTAACTTAAGGCTTCATCAAGTATTTCCTCATAAATCCAATCTCATCTTTGGAGGTGCTCATCTATTTTTATTTGTTAAATTTTGATTATTATTATTCATGATATATTAAATAATTATATTAAAAATCTAATGAATTGATAAATTTTTTTAATTTTTCCTAGGAATGTTAATAATTTTAGTTAGAGACCTCAAACAAATACCTCTAGTAAAAGACAAAGTATCATTTACAAGTTTTAGAAGAGAAGATACTATGGGAAGAATTCAAAAAGGTTGTCACATTACAAAAGATTTTTAGGCAAGATGGAGAAGGCCCAGAACAAAAAAAAAAAAAAAAAAAAAAGTTAGTTACTCAAAAATCATAGAGATGCAAATCCCACAATTGTGAATTGGAATTTATTGATGTTGAGAATAAGGAGTAAATTACTCCAAAAATAAATGATGATTTTGATTAAAACCCTCATTTATTTTTGACAAATGATAATGTTAGAATTCATAATAGAAGTATGTTACATTCTCCTAGAGAACCTATTGTGCATATTATTGCAACTAAAGTATCAAATATTACTAGAGTATATTGAAATTTTATAGGTGAGCTAGATATGGAATTGTTGATCTCAAAGAATGGAAGCGTAATGTTGACTTCTAATTTATGAATAGAAGTGAGACTTGTAAATGGTGCTCTAGGTCTTTTTCATGAGATTGTGTACAAGCCAGGAACCATGCCACTAGAATTACCCTTGTATGTAGTCATTAAATTTGACATCTACTCTAGATTCTATTTCAATGAAGAAAATCAAAAATTACTTCCAATATATCTAGCACAAAGAGGAGGTACAACTCAAATACCTTTGAGATTGGATCGAGCATTGACAATACACAAATCTCAAGGTTTAACACTTGAAAAAGAAACAACTAATATAAGTCCAATAGAGAGAACATGAATGACATTTATTGCAATTTCTTGTGTAAAATCATTATAGGGATTGAGGATAATGCCACTATTTTCCTTTTATTTCTATGAGAAAATGAAAAAGACAAAGAAAACTTGAAAAAAAGGGTAGAAAAAATAAAGCTTAGTGAAATAGAAAATATGTCATAAAACATTTCTCTTTAATATTATAGTAACTTTGACAACAATAGGTACAATTTTTTTATTGTAATGTGATTGTAAAATCATTTGTAAATAGTTGTTCTATGAAAATATAATATGGATCATTTACTGAGATGTTTTGCGTGTTCTTTTTCGTGGAAGGACTAGAAAAAAAATCCTATCCTTATATAACATTTTTTAAAAGAACATATTTTGAATTATTTTTGTTAAATTATTCTAGTTGACAAGTACTCTTTCAGGTTTTTAAAAAATATTTTATTTAGATTTCATTCTCTTTTACGCAATCATTTTTCTTTTCTTTTCTATATATCAAATATTTCAAACAAAACTATTAAGGCAAAGAACAATTAGAATTGATGATTTCTACGAGTATGTTGATCTTAGAAGAATTCATAGTGAAGAAAGGGAAAAATATTTATCTTCAAAATTAAATCTTTTGGAAGAAGGTTTTCTTAGATTTCATCCTCTAGCTCTTCAAAATTTAATCCATTTCTATAGAGATCCTATTTTTGATGAATTGGTTTGTTGCGAGGAGTGTGATCCCACTGAATTGTACATGTTTCCTATAAAGATCTAGTTAGAGAAAGATCCTTACCCCATAGATTCAAATGAAAATGATCCTCATTTGTTGAAAATAACGCTTCAAGCTCCACAAATTATTACTCAAGGTCTAGAAAAATTTCACTATCATGGCCAAAGTTTTTGTGTATAATTTTCTAGATTATGGGACACACCTTGGAATCAACATGTGGTTGACAAATGGGGGCCTCAGGGGTTTTTTTTTGAATCTTTCATTTCATGAAAGAATTAGAAAAATTGTAATAGAACATATACCTAGATAAATTCAATTAGTTTGTGAATTTTCTATTATGAGGTTGTCAAATAATGGTTTTTCATATATGAGACAAAGAACCTTTGAGCACCTATACTAGTTTGATGTGTTGGATCCTGATGCACATGACCTACTTCGAAGAAACATGACTCACTATAATGAATCTAGTGATTCATATTCAAATGATTGATTCTTGATACCATTGTCATAAATTTCAATATCTGATTTATAAGAATAATTCCATACTGATTTCAATATTCAATTGAAAACAATTTCAAACGGGAAAAACAGTTATTCATATTTGCATTTAATTTTGTTGTGATTCATATTAGAATATATATATTTATATTTTTACATTTTTTATGAGATATATTTAGACATTTAGATGACCACATGCACTCTACAATGTATAAGAAGAAATTAAGAATATTAATATATTAGACTTATATGATGAGTTTTATTTTGTCTAAATTAAAAATTAATATAATAATTTTTCTTTATTGCAAATCATTTTTTCTTTCTTGTACATGCTCTATATTTTTCAAGGCCAACATATATGATAAATTACATGTAGTAAATTTTAATATATAACCTTTTATGTTTTTTTTTTTTTTTCAGGATATAATGCTAATATAATGGACCACTCTGACAATGAGTCTAAAATCATTGTGCCAAGTCTAGTTGGCTCAATGAACTCTAATGGATCTCTTCATACTTTTATTGAAAATTTTGAAAAATCTACATTGGAGATTTGTTATAAATTGTTTGTACATTTTGAAAATTAAAATTTGAGAATAAGTAATGTTATAGGAAAAATAAGGGAGACTTTTAATAGAATATCTATTTTTGCAGATGTTTTGGAAGAAGTAAAAGCTGATCATGAAGAAAATAGAGGTCACAATACTTATCTCATTAGTGATTATTTTAGAAGGTCTTTACATCAACCAAATTGCCTATCATTGATAAAAAGATACGATCTTATTCATGCATAGTAAATTTATTCACATTATATAAACTATTATAGACTTTTATATTATCAAGCAAAATATTTTTTTTCAATAAATATATTTTTCCTTATTCTTTTTTATTGCAAATTGTAGCCCTTTTTGTAAATATATATGTTTTATTAGTTATAATTCATTATTTTTCACTAAAAATGACTTTGTTCTAACATAATAAAATCTAGAATTAAGTTTTCAAATGAAGATATTTATTTATTGATCTAAGCTTGTTATGTTTAGAAACTTTATTATTCTTTGATGTATTTTTGGGTAGATTGTATTCTACCTTTTGCTTCAAGGTTCTAGATCAAATATTACTTTGTAACATTAAAACAATTGGATATATTGAATCATACATATAAATAATTAACAAAAATTTAATCATCAAACTAGATTATTATTAAATATAAATAGATACAAAAAGTAAATTTAAATTATTATGACAAAAAATTCAAAATTTAGGTTTAATATCATTTGACGATTGAGCAATAGATAAAATATTATTATATAAGATAAGCTATTTTAAAATATTTAATACAAGAATATTATTACATAAATTATTTCAATTTTATGTATATTGTTTTAATTTTTAATGTAAATATATTTAATGTCAAAATATATTATACTTAATTTTTATATATAATAAATACACTATACAAAATTTTAGCCATCATGTTAAACTAAATATACAATAAGCATGTTTACTATTTATTTGAAACTAATTTATTGAAAATATAACCTAAAGGATGTGTGTGTGTGGATGCGCGAGTGCGCGTGTGTGTGCATCTGTGTGTGTGTGTGTGTGTGTGTGTGTGTGTGTGTGAGAGAGAGAGAGAGAGAGAGAGAGAGAGAGAATGTAGGGGGCATCTATGAAAGAGTGGGAAATGGGGGAGATAGAAATGAATTAGAGTGAATCCATTTTGTCTCCCTAATATTAAATAAATGTCAAATCTATCCCTATACCCTATCTCACCCTAATTTTGAACTTAATTCAACATAGTCCTACATAAATTTGAACTTAAATTGATAATTGTAAATGAAAATAAATTATATTGCTTTTCATAATTGAATAATAAGTTGAATTATAACCTAAATCGAACCATCAACCCAAATATAGTATTACAAAAATATCACATTGTACCAAAAATATGTGGAAATTTAATTAAATCATCATAAAAACTAAAGGAAATGTGAGAGTATGCGTAGAATAGGCACAACATATAGATAGAGGGTAAATTGAAGGAAGAGATGGTGAGAGTAGGTAGGGGACACCTATGAAGGAGTCGAAAAAGGGGAAGAGAGTGACACATAACCTAGAGTCAGAAGGTAAATAAAGGGCAACAAATGAACTAGACTAAATCCATTAAGACTCCCTAATATTAAATAAATATCAAATCTAGCCCTAAACCCTATCGTGCCATGATTTTAAAATTTATTCAACATAGTCGTATATAAATTTTTAACTTAAAATCATATAATTGTAAATGAAAATAAATTATAGTCCTTTTCATAATTGAATAATAAGCCAAATAATAACCTAAACCTAACCATCAACCCAAATACAACATTATAAAAGTACTACATTGTACCATAATGATAAACCAAATCTTATCAAAATATGAACATGAAAATGTAAACGTATCTAACCATAAACTAGATCTTATTAGAACACGAAAATAAATTTCAATTGATAGAGACTATTACTATTTACTAAAAATAATATTAATATATAATAAATGAATTATGAATTTATTTCTCGACTCATCCATCTAAATGCTACTTGCTCTCTCTCTCTCTCTCTCTCTATATATATATATATATATATAGAAAGTCTATAGATATCGAAGCTTTAATATATTATTAAAATATGTTTCATAATTAAAAATTAAAGCTTTCATATTTCTGATATTTCTCTATATGTATTATTAATATATAATATATATAGCTAGTTTAATTCACATAAAGAACCTTAAATTTGTGAAAGAAAATTGGTGAATGAAAGATGATGAAAAAAACCATGAAACTCAAGCAATTATCAAAAAACCGTGAAACTTAAGCAATCGTAAAAAAATTCAGCACACTTTATTTTATTTAACATAAATTGATCTGATAATAATACAAAATATGTTATCATGATACATAACTAATTTTGTTTAACGAAATTGTAATTGGTTTCTATTAAAAGAGGAATCAAATCATAGCTATTTGTTTTAAGTAGCCAAATAGTACAACCTAATTCTTTAACGATTTTCTGTTTGCCATTCACAAACCATATAGCATCTGGTATATTTTGATTGAAAATTGTAAAATTTGCTTCTAATAATCTCATAGTACATTCGATATTTATCAATACATTTGCTCAATTTTTTTATATGTAGGAATCACATAGCTCCGGAGGTAGGATTTTTTTTTTTTTTTGGTTTGTTTTGTTTAATTTCAGATTATGACTATTTAAATACCTCACTATTTTTTTTTTTAAAATATGGAAATAAATGTGCTCTTTATAAATGGTTGTAGGGCTTCTTCATTCTCTATCAATTTATAATATGAGATTATCGTAGCAAATTTGATTTTTTATGAGAAACAAATAAACTTGTGTCAATAGGAATAAATATGAATTCTTATAAAATATTATAAAAACTTAGTCATAGAGACAACAATTATAGATTATGTTTAATACTGTCATTAAACATAAATCTTTTGTTTCGAAATGTGAGGCTTTTGATAGTTATTGAAAGGATTTAAACAAAGAAATTAAATGTCGCAATAAGAAGAAATACACAACATCGGATTTATCCTGGTTCACCACAATAGTGGCTACGTCCAGACTGCAGAGTATTGAATTAATAAGAAAAAGTTTACAAAATGAGCAGGAGCAGCATATAAATGGGCTCCAATAATATTACAAATGAAGAGTCTTTGGAAACCAAGAGACTCGATTATTGGAGGGAACAAAGATGACTGTTGGCCTTCACAATATCAACAAACTCCCACCTGAAGGACAACCAATGCTGCAACTGATCACCCAATACCCTGCTCAAAGAATGATCTATGTTTTCTTCACAAGCCCAAGAGAAGTTCTAGCACATTCGAACTTCTCTTTGGCAACAACCTTCATGAATATATCAGCCGGATTGATCTTGGTGTCAATCTTGACAACATTCAGCTTGCCCTCTTCGACTGCATGATGAACAAAGTGAGCATGTGCATCAACATGCTTGGAGCGACGTTGGGATGACTGATTATGTGCCATGAAGATCGCACTACGGCTGTCACAAAATAGATTATATTCATTTTGATGAACTTTCAAGTCACCAAGTAACCGCTGAAGCCAAATCATTTCCCTTGCACCTTCAGAAAGAGCTAAGTATTCATCTTCAGCTGAAGAAAGAGCAATGGAATGTTGCAACCGTGATGCCCAACTTATCGCAGCTCCAGCAAATGTGAAGGTGTAACCAGTGGTAGACCTTCATTTATCCAAGTCTCCAGCAAGATCAGAATTAGTGTAACCTTGTAGCTGAATTTTGTTTCCACCAAAACATAAAACATAATCTGAAGTGCCTTTTAGATATCTTAGTATCCATTTGACAGCTTCCCAATGAGCTTTTTCGGGATTGCTCATGAACCTGCTCACAACTCCCACTGCATGAGCAATGTCAGGGCGAGTAGAAACCATAGCATACATAATACTACCAATGGCTGATTTGTATGGAATTTTCTCCATAAATTCTTTTTCTTCTTGTGTTTGAGGACATAATTCAAAACTTAATCGAAAGTGACCAGCAAGAGGAATAGGAGTTACTTTTGATTTAGCCATGCCAAATCTTTCAACAACTTTGTCAATGTATTGTTTTTGAGACAAAGTGATTTCCCTCTTTTTCCTATCCCTTGTGATTGTCATGCCAAGAATCTTTTTGGCCACCCCTAAGTCTTTCATTGCAAATTGGCTTGCCAAGTTTTTCTTCAACTCATTAACAATTCTTTTGTTTGTGCTAGCTACTAACATGTCATCGACATAAAGAAGAAGGATGACAAACTCTCCACTTGGAAGTTTCTTGAAGTAGACACATGGGTCTGATTCACATCTTGTGAAATTATGCTCAGCCATGAAGCGATCAAATTTTACATACCACTGTCTTGGGGCTTGTTTCAGGCCATACAAGCTCCGATTTAATTTACAATAAAGGTGTTCATGTCCCTTCTTTATGAACCCTTGTGGCTTCTCCATGTACAGTTCTTCTTCTACATCACCATGTAGGAAAGCGGTTTTCACATCAAGTTGTTCTAATTCAAGATCCCATGCAGCTGCTAATCCTAGAACAGTTCGGTTAGTTGTCATTTTGACAACTGGTGAGAAGATTTCATTGAAATCTATCCCTTGTTTTTGATCAAATCCCTTTACCACCAATCTGGCTTTGAAGCGTTTATTGCCTTCCACTTCATCTTTCACATGATATATCCACTTGTTCCTAAGTGGTCTTTGATTAGGCAGAAGAGAGACCAAATCCCAGGTTCGATTCTTGAGTAAAGAATCCATTTCTTCACGCATCGCTATTTGCCATTTATCACTATTGACATCATTGAGAGCTACTTTGAATGTAGACGGTTCTGAAAATTCTGAAACTAGAATTGAAGGCTTTGCTTCTTCAACGTACAATAATTCATAATCAGAGAATTTAGTCGCCATTCTCTGTTCTCTAGTGGATCTTCTCATTTGGGGTTCTCTATTCTCTGGTTGAACCAATTCAAATGGAGAACCGGTTACAATAGTTCACTAGTTTAAATGTTGAATGCCCTCTCTGCTACTTGAGAATAGATTATTATGAAGTGTGTCTTCTCCCTGTGATATATTTGTATTGGGTGCCTGAAAACTGGTATGTAAAATATGTTGATTTGGAGACATGTTACCTCTACCTGCCATATTACCTACATGGTGAAAGGGTCTTTGACTGCCATGAAACTATCGTGAAACTGTCTCCTCTACATGAAGCTATTCTCGTGAATTACCAAGATGTTGGTCTGTGCTCCCACCATGATTACCCTGCACATTAACGTCATGCAAATCAATTTGTAGACCCTGTGAAACAACTCTAACACATTGCGGATGGAGTTCTGCACCCTATACATTCACCTCTGTTACGTGCGTTTGAACCTGGTTTTCATTTGCCCCTTGCAGATTATGGGCACGCTATGGATTAGTTGGACCTACACTCTGAAATTTCCCACGTGTATTGCCAAGATTGTGGCTTGAGTTTCCACTGTGCTCAAATGGATATAGTGACATACATTTACTATGAGTACTCTGTATATAGATAGGATTTCCATGGATATCAATTGGCACAACCTGCAAATTACTCTCATCCTCCAGATTGATGTCCTACGGTTCTATTTGTCCACCCTACATCATTGGATGAGCATTATAGTCCTTTGACTGATAGCCCATTGTAGTAAGAGGATCCCTTGTACTTTGATTTGAAAAACTCTCACAAGCTTGATCGTGATGAAGAGACAAATTCCTGTCATGAGAAGAGATATCAAAAAACTCTTGTGTAGAACTATCATCATGTCCTGTGTTCCCAGGAGTGGAAGAAGATGAAAAATTTGGAAATAGTACAGAGGTGGGACTATATGAAATAGTGTTAGAAATTGTTTGTGGATTCAATCCAACATTCCTTTGTGCAGTGATTGGCACAAATTCTTTTTCAGACATTTCCTGAGAATTTAATGCTGGAAAGGTTTTCTCATTGAAGACAACGTCTCTACTTCTAATAATCTTCTTATCAGTTAAGCTCCAAAGCTTGAAGCCAAACTGATCCTCTCCATAGGCAATGAATATGCAAGGCTCAGATTTATGATCCAGCTTGCTTCTTTTTTCTTTGGGCACATGTGCAAAAGCCTGACAACCATAAACTTTAAGATGAGAATAAGAGAGTCTTCTACCTTGCCATTCCTCTTCTGGAATTCCGAAGTTCAAACTTGAAGAAGGACTTCGATTAATGAGATATACAGCTGTATTACATGCCTTAGCCCAGAATTCTTTTCCCAATCCTGTATTAGAAAGCATACACTGAGATTTCTCCATTATTGTCCTATTGAGTCTTTCTGCTGCCCCATTTTCTTGAGGGGTGTAGGGCACAGCTTTCACCCTACAAATACCATTATCTACACAATAATTGTCGAACTCTAGCGAACAAAACTCACCTCCATTATCCATATTTAAACATTTGATCTTATGGCCCCTTTGGTTTTCAACAAGAGCTTTGAAAACTTTAAACTTAGAAAAGACTTCAGATTTATTTTCCATCATATATATCCATACTTTCCTAGTATAGTCATCAAGGAATGTAACAAAAAATTTGGAACCTCCTAAAGAGCTTACCTCAACCGGACCAAAGACATCTGAGTGTACAAGTTCCAATGGTTTCTTCTTGAGATCATGTCCATCTTTCAAGAAGCTGACCTGCTTTTGTTTTCCGTAACGACAATGTTCACAAAATTGCAAGTTTGTTGATTGGAGACCCGATAGTTGATCCCTTTTGAGCATTATCTCAATGCCCTTTTTTCTCATGTGGCCTAATCTTTGATGCCAAAGTGTTGCATCGCTGCCCATGACTATCATAGCAGCCCCTATTTCAGTAGGCTTCTCAAGGAGATAAAGATTGCCAACTTTGTTTCCCTTGGCAATTATTCTCTAACCCTTGGTAACTTTCCAAGTATCCGGATATAAGAATGGATAATATCCTTGGGCAAAGAGCTGACTAATCGAAATTAGATTTCGCTTTAATTTGGGAATATGGCGAACATCTTCTAACAACCATTTCCCTCCATCTTCCAGCGGTAACAAAATGTCACCTTTGCCAACTATTTTGTAGGATTTGTTGTCTCCAAGAAATACCTCTCCAAATTGACCACCATGGTAGTTTGTGAAATAATCCGTACATGAAGTAGCATGGAAAGAAGCTCCAGAATCTATCACCCAAGAATATGATTTTGTGTCACTTGCAAAAAGAATTAAAGCACTTTCATCTTTCTCATAGGCTGTATTTGCTTCCATGTTTCTCACATTTTCTTGTGCTTTCTTGTAAGCCCGACAATTTCTCTTTGTGTGGCCAAGCTTACCACAAAACGAACATTCACCATTCCTACCTCTTGACCTTGAACGATTGGGTGACTTTGATCTTCGCTGATTGTAATTATTATTTCCTCTATGATGGCTTCTTCCTCTTCTCTCAGTGCTGACCATAGTGAGAGCATCACCGAATGAGGAGTCTTTGTTACTCCTTCTCATGTCTTCAATTAATAAAGTGGTAACAACTTCATCATAGGCCAGCTTTGACTTCATAGAGCTTGAAGTACTTACAGCTGTAACTACATGATCCCAACTGTCAGGTAAAGAACATAACAAGATGATTGCTTTGGATTCATCATCTTGAGTAATACCAACCGAGCTTGCTTGACATAATAGGGTGTTCAAATCATTTATATGATTTGACATTGCAATCCCTTCCTTCATTTTTAGTTTGTAGAGTTTCTTCATAATGAAGATTTTGTTTGCAGCCGACGCTGTTTGATACATATTCTGAAGTTTGTCCCAAACATCTTTCGTTGACGTCTCATTTGAGACATTGAACAAGACATTTTTCGCTAGTCAGAGAAAAATGGATGCCATAGCCTTGTCATCCATCTTTTGCCAATCTTCATCAGTCATTGTAGATGGTTTCTTAGACTTTCCTTTGATTGCGAGAGCCAAGTCTTGCTTAACCAGAAAGGAACACATCTACACTTTCCACAGGCTGTAATTCTTGCCTGTAAATTTCTCTATTTTCAAATCCTCCATCTTTTCGAAAATTTCAACACTGATTTTCCAATCTGCACACCTCATGCTCTGATACCAATTGAAAGGATTTAAACAAAGAAATTAAATGTCACAATAAGAAGAAATACACAACACCGGATTTATCCCGGTTCACCACAATAGTGGCTACGTCCAGACTGCAGAGTATTGAACTAATAAGAAAAAGTTGTTTACAAAATGAGCAGGAGCAGCATATAAATGGGCTCCAATAATATTACAAATGAAGAGTCTTTGGAAACCAAGAGACTCGATTATTAGAGGGAACAAAGATGACTGTTGGCCTTCACAATATCAACAGTTATTTTGCAACTTTAGGAAGCCTTCTATTGTTGCTTTCTCTGTATGGTATCGCTGTTGTTTTGAATTGATTTTTTTTTCAAAATTTGTAATCTAGCTAAAATGTTTCATTTCCTTTCTATTTCTTCATTGTGTATCTTTTCCTCTTTCATTGTTGTCCTTCCATTTTTATGCCTACCACACATTTACTAATATTATTTAGGTTTCCTATGATAATGTTTCATTTCCTTTCTTTTTATTCATTCTGTACCTTTTCCTTTTTTGTTGTTGTCCCTCCATTTCTATCCCTGCCACACATTTACAAATATTATTTAGGTTTCCTATGATCTAATATTTGATAAAGAAAAAATCATTAATTCTTTTCATTTAAAAAATATATAAATTACATCACTATTTATTATTAATTAATTGTATTATTCTATATCTACATTTCATATCTTTCACATACATATCTATAAGTATAGAATTATTGTATGATCTAAATAAGATCTATATAAAATTGTTGCATATTATTTGAAAGATTAAGATTTTGATTTATATGTAAAAATGAATATTTTAATTCAAATCATTAAAAAGTCAAAATTTAAACTCTAATATATATTATTATTATTATTATTGACAAGTTAAAAAGAAAAAAGAAATAGAAATAGAAATATCTTTAAATATAGATTAATCTTATCATAATTTATTCTAAAAGATTGTTTATTTAAATGAAAAAGATGAATGTTGAACATATTATTTTAAAAGGAAATTTTCATTTAAAGCTTTTTAAATATAGATTTTTATTCTAACACTAAACTTATTAGTTATAATACACAATTTATTTTATTTTAATTTTGGTTTAACATAATTTATAAACAATATTAATAATGATAAAGTTATAGTTTTATTTTATTCGAGATTGACATTTAAAATATAAATTAAAAGTACCTTTTTATTTATATTTTATAACATATTTAATCTTAATTCTAAATACTAAAAAATAAATCAAACACTAACCCTATTTGACATGAATTCCAAAACTTATGATGTTTTTCCCTATCTTCACAATGTAGTCTATCATTAAAATGGACCATAAAACTTCTACGAATATTATGTCATTTAATAGAAATTAATTATATTAAAAATATTTGAAATTTAAGTATTTGATTTAAAAATAAAAATAAAAATAATTGACAGGTGTCATTAAATGTTGTCTTAAACAGAATTGGATCTGTAAAATTACTTTAATAATAAATAAATAAAAATTGGCAAGGAAGGGGAAAGAGATAAAAAGATAAATGAGAAAGAGGTGGGGGAGGTGATGGGTGATTAGGGATTATAATATGAAAATATGATGATGGGTAAGGTGGGAAGGAGGGTAAATATAGGGGGACATGTGAGAGATAATGTGAGAGAATGTATAGAGGTATATAGAGATGAGGTATAGATTGATTGTAAATTGTGAGGAAGAAATAGTGAGAGTGAAGTGGAAGATCGTGAGATAGGATAACTAGGAGAAGAGAGATGTGTGTGTGTGTGTGGTAAAGAAAGAGGAAGAGCTTGTGAGAGGAGAGAAATAGATTGGGAAATAGGGTGAGGGGGGAGATGTGTGTGTGTGTGTGTGTGTGTGTGTGTGTGTGTGTGTGTGGGGAGATATATGCATGAGAGAGAGTTAAAGAAATGAGAGAGGCTTAGCCATGCAAGGAAAAACTAGATGATAATGAGGGGAAGTGTAACACCCTGCTCGGGAACTCAAAAGAAATAAACCTAATGTGTTACAAAGTTTATTGGACTATTTTTTTCTAAATTTTATACAACATCAAAGTAACAATGCACAAGAAATATACACAAGCACAATAGTTGCACATGCAATTATAGTATAAATTTCATTCCTCAAAGGTTCCTTCACATTGAGTCACGTTTAATTTTTTTTTTAAATTATTTAATTCTTAAGTACAATTTCCAAGTCATAAAAATATAACATCTTAATCCTATAAGAAAATATATGAATAAAACTGATATAATGAAATACATCTAATGAATAACATCCACTACACATGTCACAAGGTATGCAAGAATAGATACAATTACATCAAAATACAAGCTGCATTATATCATACATACATCAATTGAATACATGTGTCTGAGATAAGACTAAGAATTATAAAGGTACAACTGCATCCATGAGCATCCAACATTTGTCAATCTAAGAGGGACGCAAATGGTAAGAAGACACTACCTATCGACCATGTGGTTACCTAGTCAAAATTCTACTCTTATTGTGTAGGGAAGATAATGAATGATCCACATACAACTAATAAAACCATAAAATATTGCTAGATAAGGAATCCTAATTTTGAAATCTACCTCAAGGGTAATACAAACTACTGAAGAAGAAAATATAACCAAAGTTGAAAGAACACTCATCCAATACCAACACCACATACCAAGTCAAAATACATATAACAAGTATATATTGAGTACAAAAAATTATGAGATAAATTCTACAAAAGATATCCATCTCAAGTTAAAAGTCACTTGCCAAAGATGTAGTGCCTAGCCTTGTTCACATCTTTCTGGACATTGTTGCTATTATTATCAGACTATGTTAGACTACTTTTATGTTGATGGATTAGTGGTATTGTTTTGAGACTATCAGATATTATGTTATGGATTCAGTTGATATATGATGAGATCATTTAGACTTTACATTTCATGTATGCATGATGATCATTATATTGCTTTCAGTTATTGATGATGATTAGTTAGATAGTTTATTAGCTCATGTGTTTTATAATGGATACTTACCCCATACTTGCATGTGTATGGTGTGCATGTTTGTTCTTATTGTATGGCATTTCTGATGTGGTTAAGGAAGGGAGTAGTAGTCACCTACTAGTCAGGATCTACATGATGCACCACTTCCTGCCATTGCCTATTTAGCTTACCATTATATATATTGTATGTACATGCATGGTTTTTATGCAAGTTGCGGGTACCGGGTATCGACTTCCTTGAATTGCTAGGATGAGCGTACCCTATTATACTATCTCAATAATAAGAGAAGGGAGATAAATTCTCAAGTCCAAATCCAAAACCCTTAAACCATTTATCCTAATGAGGTAGGACAAGTATTTGGATATTTTACCCACCGAATGTGTCGGATGACATATTTCATGATTTTTAACCCTTTAGACTGATTTTGTGTGCATTGTTCTATGATGAGTTTTCATATTTTATCTTGGAGGTCTATGGTGAATTTTCTATTAATTAAGTCCTAATAAATATATTTAATTAATAAATTAATTATTTGGAGAAAATTAATATAATATCATGATCTTTGATATTTTGACTATAATTAATTAAATGAGAATTAATTGAGAAAAAAAGAATTAAATAAAAGAAAATTAGAAATTAGAAATTAATAATAATTATAAAATAATAATAAAGTAATAAATAAATAATAATAATAAAAGTTATAAAAAAATTAAATAAGAGTTATAAGCTTGCCTAGGAGTTAACACACCTTTTCATTTCTCATATGTCAACAACACGGGGGGTAGTGCACCAATTAAGCACATGGTGTCTACAACCTTATGAGTCATCTTGAAGGTTGGAATAGACTCATGCTTAGTTGTCTACACCTTCTAGTTGTTTCTAGAGACATTCTAGGTCCTTCCTCAGAGGCCTTTATATTTAGGCATTCCTAGAAGCTTAGAGACAGCGTGGGAGAGCATTTTGGAGAAGGGAGGAGCTTGCTCTACAGGTTTTCTGAGGAAAATCAAATTAGCATCAAAATCTGGGTAGACTCTTGTGATTTTTCTTATGCTATTTCGACATCGTGCACTTTATGTCTTCTTCGTGTCTTCCATATGTTTTCTGAGGGTTTTTCCTATTTTAGTTGTATGCTTTCTCAATATGGGTAGTTAAGATTTATTTTAGAAAACTTCATATGCGTAGATCTGAAGAGAACATAGGGCTAGGGTTTAAATTATAGCCAAATTCATTAGAAAATTCATTGAAAAATTTAAAGAGCTAATACTTTATAGAAAAAATTTTAAATTGTATATTTATATTCTTGTGGAAAAACATATATATTTTTAGGTCTATATATATATATATATATATATATATATATATAGGGTCAGTGCAAGAAGTTGGGTCTCACTTTTGGCCAAAAAGTGGAAGTGTTTTTCCTATTTTTGAAATATTTTTTCAATTGATGCCAAAATTTGAGCCATTTAGAGATTACATATAAAAAAACTTCAGAAATAAAAATTGTAGTGCCTAGAATCTTCTTTTTGAATATGTAATTTATTTCTATACCCATATGATAGATTTTTTTTTGGTATGGATCTTTAAAAACCACTTTTTCAAAATGCTTGTTTCAGGACCATACCATGCTCATGTACGGACACCATAATTTGACACAAATGAATGAATTTTTGCAAATCCTTTTAAATGGAGTTACCTGATACACCAAAGATTGATGAGAATATTTTTCTTGAATTTTTTAATGAATATATTTTTTTAAATTAATTTTTAATTGGCTATAAAAGAAATTTTTTAAAACCTCTCGTGTACGAACACCATAATTTGATCAAAATTTCACTTTTTTCAAAAAAATTTTTTAAAAAACTTCAAAAGAATTGAATGTAGATTGATGACATATAAATTAATTTAAGCAAAAATATAAAATAAAAAAGTTATTAAAGTTTTAGTGAACATTGCTATTTTACATTTAGGTACCAGCTTTGATTAAAAAAAAAAAAATAGTAAATAACATTACAACTCTATAAAATTTATATTTCTGAAATCAGGACAATGAGAGCTCTAATGGGTTTTTGTTTCGTAAGAAAATTTGATCGGGAAGACCCTCTAAAAATTATGGCAAGGCATGAATTTGTTAGTCCAATGCCTTAGCCAAATCTTGAGAGGCCAAGGCATAGGCTTGGTCTCACCAAGCCTATCCCAAACCAAAATCCGAGGTAGGGAAAAAAATCTCGCCTCATGTTGTAAGAAACAGGCACCCGTTATTTGAATTTCAAAAAATGGGTACTTGTTTTGAAAAGCTAAAAGCGGCATGTAAAATCTGCCAAAAATTTTTAAAAATGAATTTTTAAGAAACGAGTACCCATTTTTTACTTTTCAAAAATGGGTACCCAATTTTTAAAAAACGGGTGCTCATTTCTTAAAAATTTAAAATTTAAATTTTTTAAGAAACGAGTACCCATTTTTTGAAAATAAAAAATGGGTACCCGATTTTTAAAAATAACAGGTGCCCATTTTTTAAAATTGGGTACCCGTTTCCAAGAGGTCTCATTTCGCGAATTTGACTTCCGTAGAATTGCGACCCAACTTTGTGCATTCACCCTATATATATATATATATATATATATATTTGAAAGGTCGAATGATATCACATCATGGGTAGTTAAGATTTATTTGAGAAAACTTCATACGCGTAGATCTGAAGAGAACGTGGAGCTAGGGTTTAAATTATAGTGGAAAAACATATATATTTTTAGGTCTGCATAAATATACAAATGTATATATGTTTATGCTATATAAAATTATGTGTGTGTGTGTATATATATATGTATGTATGTATGTATGTATATGTATATGTATATGTATATTTATTTAATTGAAAGGTCAAATGATATCGCATCGTGATTGATTGAATATGTTTTAAATGTTATTCGAAATGCATTAAAAATAAATAAATAAATTACATGCACATTTTGTTTGTTTAACATTTTCTTTTGAAACCGGATATTAAAAAAAAAAATTAATTGAAAAGTGGGAGGGACGAACCTGTTCCCCACATACCTGCTGATCGCAGGTACCTGCCATCGTAGGTACTACGATGTCAGCGGGTACTGTGTACCAGCTGTTGCCGCAGGCCCTGCAACAGCAGGGTTTGTGTACCGCAACGATGGTTAATTATGTATTGTTTTTTTTGTTATAAATTCATTTTAATGAATTTATTTTAAGTTATGTAATTCAATTTTTTTTATGATTCATTTTTATAAAATGTTATTATTATAATTATATATGTATATGTATTTATGTATATATATATATATGTATATACGTTATTATTAATAAATAATAATTATATTGATAAATGGTTTGTATTAAGAGAGTATTTCTTTTAATAACAAATTATTTTATAATGTTATAGTTGAAGAATATAGGTTCAATTTAATTATTTTAACTTGGAAAGATGATTATGAAAAGACTTGGCAAATTCTCATGTTAAAATATACAATATAAATTTGATAGGGGTCATTTTCAAACAACATTTATATAAACAATGGAACAATTAGAAAATTGAGTCTAATGGTTTTGGGAGAGAAACTTTTATCTGTCAAACAAATACATGGGTTAGGAAAAATGTGCAAAATGTTCCTCCATTCATTATCCAAAATTGGAAACAAAAATTGAGACCTCCACACTCTATTCAAAGATGTAATTTTAGCAAAACCAAAACATGTGTTTACATTGTGTTTGCTCTAGGCTATTTGTTTTGGGTTTTGGGTTAACTAGTGTTGACTAGTTATAAGACATCTACCAGAGGCTTGGGGGTTATGATTGTGATGTCATGATGATGTCTTATTTCTGATCTTTATTAACCCAACCATGGTTATGTGATGGAATGCTCTATGTAATGTAATTATTGATTGTATAGTTGAGATTCTTATGTATGAGACACTTGACCTAATCATTTTTGAGTCATTGATCAGTTATCCTTGGGATATTTTCTAGTCACCATGATGGGATTGAAATGTTGATTTATGATGTCATGTTGTGACACATTTTGACTCAACTATTTTGGAGTCTTCGATCAGTATGATTTGAGATATATTTTGGTTATTGAGAACCAATGGATACTTTTGATTATCAGTGATGCTTCAGTTGCCAATAGAGAGCTGTTGTGGTCATGATTTTTTATGGATGCTTTTCAGATGCTCATGGAGATTTAATGCATTTATTGTGGATATTTGATGTTCTTATTATGGATTATCTTTTGATTTTTTTTTCCAGTCACTTGTATAGGACTGGGGTGATTTATGATTCCATGAGCTTAGGGTAGGTTATCTGCTTGTAGTGTCGGGAAGTGGCTTGCAATGGGGGCTGAGGCCCTAAGAGGCTACCAGGGTAACTCATTGTAAGTTGTTTAATAAGTGAAAACATTCACACCTAATACTAACTAAATAAACCTAAAAAGATAATTGTTTTTGTTCTCGCCCATGCCTCGAGTGCTTGTATAGACTAGGATGGGAGTAGAGAAAATGCATGGTTGCAACCTTGCATTCCATAGTATGCCTTGTCAATATGAGATGATACTAGTGGCCACATGAGGATCAGTAGGGATCCATGGAGATTAGCTAACTGCCAAGGTATCTTCTACATGATGTATGCGATGACACTTTTCGGCTTGCATAGTAGGTTCCTACATGTCTTTGTGTGCCTCTGGGAATTAGATGTTAGTTTTGTGATTGAAACCTTTGAATTAGTATACTCTTAAGATTCTTAGACTTATAGAGATTTATGCTATGTGATTTTGTTAGCCTATTTGAGACTTGAGATTATCTCCTCAGCAAAGTGGGAGTGGACCACTTAGGTACCATGTAGTTGGGTGGTAGTGTTTTTCCACTCTTATCATTTGAGATCCATTTGAGACATTGTGGCTGATGCGTCTTTCATGATGGTCGATATGTATCCTTTCACTAATGATTAGCATATGTTAGATGATGTTATCTTATGCTTATATTTGCATGTTAGATTACTTTCTGTATATGATGTAGTATATGTTAGGAGTGACATTCCTGCTATGTTAATACCGATGATCTCTTCGATGATTTGGAATGTTATGCACAGAGGGATGGTTAGGACCCACGATGGTCTAATGATGCTATTAACGGTTTGGAGGAACCGTGTACTTAGTTTATTATGTTGGATCTTTATGATGAATGTATATATCTTCTATGATGATGTATCATGTGTATCATGTGATTATCTTTACTTTGATGTATCATGGATTAGAATAAGATGATGTACCTTATTTCACATATGTATATTCTTTTAAGCTTTTCATACCCTGTGACATGTACAAAAGATGATTGAGCATTTAGAAATGTAATGTATAAACATTGGACTTATCATCATTATTTTATGTGGTTGTTGTATTAGATGGATTCAATAATGTTAGTTGATTTAGATGTAATTCAATGTTAAGGGATTCTTAAAAAATGTAATCTGTTATGTATGTTATGTTTACTTTTAGATGGACATTGCTATTGCTTCCGTTATTGTGGATAAGTTATATGTGGTATTTACTTTCATGTTTTAAAAAATAAAAATGCTACCAAACTTAGTGAAATTCTAGGTTAATTCTTTGGATCCCTTGGCGGGGCATTACAAAAGAACAATAATCAATAGATAACAACCAACATGAATAAAAGTAAATCACTAACAATAAAAACATCCAACAATAAGTACACCACCAACAAGTACATCACCAATAAATACAAAACTAGAGGAAAATAGAAAATCTATGGAGGAGACTCAAGCTACACAAGGGAGTGTCATCACATGGTCAAACTACTTGACTTACCTTGGATTGGTCTCTCACTAGACGTTGGACCTGTTATCATTTGTTCACCCACCAAGGATTCAAATTTTAAATGTCCATCCCATCCAATGGCTAGCCCCAGAATGAATATTATTTTAATGCCTAGGAGACATCAAAAAATCTAAACGATCAAACCTTGTAAAAGTTTCCATAGCCCACAGGTTCTCTACCATCAGATCTAAGTTAGATCTATGGTTGGCGCTATCTCACCATCAGAAGCTGCGTGAGATTTACGTTTGCAACATGGCACCCTTTCGCCACATGTCCAGTGGGTCTAGCGGGCTAGGCAATAAGTTTGGTGGGTCAAAAAAGTTTCGCAGCATCGTGGGCGCTATGTCGCTATCGTGTGTTGGCTGAAAAATCTGCATAGCAACATAGCGTCTGACAGAAAGGTCTGACAGGAAGCAGGTTGCGTCACCAGGAAAGTTAGCGGTGGGCGGTCAGTTTCATAGGTAAAAAGTTTCAAAAAGCAGCAAGGCGCCATGGCGCCAATGAAAAAGTCAGGAGTTTTTCATGAGCAACATAGCGCCTAGTTGACATGTGGCATGGTTAGGATTAAATAATACCAGAATCTGCCAGGTGGTGCTTCATTAGGCCAATGGGGAACAACCACGTATGCCAGCTTAGAATATAGTCAGCGCATGGGACCAGATCTTCAATATCGCCAGTGCAAGAAAGAGTTGAGATCTCCATCGTTGGATCTGCAGAGATCAACGGCAGGCGCCATCGCGCAATGGATAAGCCGCACGTGTTTTATGTTAACGACATGGCGCTTGGAGGAAACGTGTCCTCATGGGTCCAGGTTCAGAGGCACAAGAAATACAGACAGTGATACGTGGCTGGTTCCCATTGACTGATACACTGAGGGGTAGGGGGCAATATCTATCTTGCTTTCTGTCAGATCAAGGAAAATCATCGAAAGGCACCATGTCGTCGTGGTGAAGTTGCGCAATCTTTAACATAGCAACATGGCACCCTTTTGCCACGTGTCAGCGGGGCTAGGTTGCACCAAGGTACGTCTTTCAAGTATCGCCAAGTGTCATTTGGGTGTGGTGCAGTTGCTAATGTGGTGCTAGATATGATAGGCCTGGGGTAAGGACAATGCAGAGCATGATGAGTCTTCACGATCGTTAGATCAAGGCAGATCAACGGAAGGCACCATGTCGCCATGGTGAAGTTGCATGATCTTTACCATAGCGACATAGCATCTTGCTGACACGTGTCTCACTGGTAGACTAGGGTTGACGGTTAACGGTTGGTAGTTAATGTTGCGGTCGGGTTTGTAATCGTCGCAGTTAAAGATAACAGTTCGAGGGTGGCACGATTAGTTCAATAATGGAAGGTCAACCATGGAGGACTTCCCAGGTGGCAGAACGAAAAGAGGTGATTGGCCCGCATGGCCCAATTGGTGCATAAGGAACTGTTGACTTGCTTCAACCTCACGGATTCATGAACCAGAAATAATGAATCAAGTTTTTTGCTGTGAGATTTCGATCCTGTGATCAATTCCACAGACTCAGAAGTGAATGCAAAGTGCAAAGACATTCTACCACCGTTACATATCTATCTACTATGTTAGGGGATGTTTTCTAGTGTCATTCTGTCTTATCCAGGCTCTTTCTCAGAGGGATATCAGACTTTGGTACTCAAACCACCAGATATTTGATTGGATTTTCAGGGTGAGAAGTTAATGCCAATAGTTGAGAAGTAAATGTAATGCAAAAAATCCTCAGTTATGCCTGAACTATAAAGGAAATTTTTGTGATCTTTTCTAGAGAGGGCTGTTTTTTTGATTTCTCTGCTACTATTCCCAGGTCTACAATGTAAAATTTCCTTTGTCTCTAAGCTGTATAACATTCTATATCATCTCCTTCAACCATCAATGTGTATGTGCATCTTTCTTGCCTCTCATTGGTGTATTGTTGAGATCTGTGGCTCGCATACTGTGTCTATTTTTGGCCTATTGGATAATATATAAGTGAAATCCTTTTCCTTATGTTATTTAGTTTGGTTTCTTGATTTGTATGTGGTTATTGATTGACATAAGTCTGGGTGTGTATGTCCTTTGAATGTTATCTTGGTTTTTTAGTGCATATATGGGTAGAAATGAAGTCTGAACACTCTATTTTGGTGCATCACCTCCTTAGAATAGACTAGGTAGATTTTCTTTCATGCTCTCTTTCTCCCTTTTCCTCTCCAAGAGTAGTTAGGTGCACCCTGATAGTAAGAGGAAGCCAACCTTCTCTGGAGACTCAACCTCATAGTTCAAGTCCCACAGCTTGGAGGTTGTTTCTATGTTTCACTAGGTTGTCCTCATGCATAGGCCTTGGACAAGGGTGCAAACCTAAGTGACAACAATTTTTGGCACGCTCAGTGGGACTCTTTTCAAAAAAAATTTAAAGTCTACTAGTGTCGAGAAAAAAGAGTTTCAGAGATTAATGCTGAAGAGGTAGTGTTGGCTTCAGTATTCAAGCCTTCAAGAGGCTAATTCTTCAAAGTACTTGGTGACTCTGAACATCAACAAATCTGGTTCCAGGCCAAAGTTGCAGCAATTCATGCCCAGAGCTGAAACAAGGGCATCTTCTAGAGGTAAATTTCAATATCAAGAGCTTTCTCTTTCAAATCCTAGAAGAAGGAGGACTAGAACTTCATTATCACCAGTTAGGGGTGTAATAATAGTTAATATACCTGTAAGATCTATCTCTACTCCTCCTGTTGCTCGAACTCAACCTAGATTGCCATCAACACTCATCAATAGAACGCTTGTTTACATGGCACAACCAAGAGTTCATGCCTTTGTGACCTTTAATGGTGGGAGTCCTCTATTGTTAGCCCAAGGACATGATATACCAGTATCTGCACTAAAAAGCATACCTAATTTTATTGGTGAAACTTCCATCTCCCCTTTAGAGCATATCCAAGAAGTGGCAAATGTCTGTAATATTCATGGTATCACAGAGGATGATGTTGATGTTAGACTTCTAGCCTCATCTTTAAAAGGAAAAGCATTATAGTGGTATAGAGGCTTAGCTCATGGTTCTATAACCGATTGGGATGGACTAGGAGCAGGATTATGCAAACATTTTGAGGATAGAAGTGACCATCTGTCACTTTTAGAGCAGTTGACTACTATAAAAAGGGCCCCCCATGAATGTATGACTGATTTTAATTATAGATTTAAAAAGACATGGGATAGAATACCTACTATAGTGAAACCTACCCCTGGTAATGCCTTCTTACATTACCTTAGAGCTTTTAATAGTGATATTGCCACTACAATCCAAACTATGAGAGGAGATACCTTGCCTAATGCTTATGAGATAGCCATAAAAGCTGAGAACATCCTAATACAAGGAGAAAAGTTGGCTCCAAGGCCCCCTATGCCTTTCTTTCCTGATGTTCCCAACCACTAGCCAGCAATGGCCCCTCTTCCTACAACTTCTACATCACAAGCCCTTACTCCAGTTCCTCAAGCTTCCACATCCTCAAATGGGATAGATGAACTCAAAGAGATACTCCAAGGTCTAGTGTTGAATACAGATAAGAGAGAGAAGACCCTGGATAAAAAATTGCAAGAGTAGGGGAGGGAGTTGAAGGACCAAGGAAAGAGATTAGAGGATAGTTTTGCTATAATACAAAAAATGAGTAACAAGGTGGTGGCCCTAGAAAGGCAACAAGCTCAAGGTGGCAAGCCTCCCCAATTGCAATATCATGCTCCAAATGGTGGTAGGCCTCCTAATCAGTGGAATAGCTCTTTTGATCAGGGTAGGCAAAATAGTCATGCTTCTGCTTCAAGCTCAAATCAAAATAGAGCTATAGTCCCTCAAAATAACTTGGCCCAAGATCAAGATTTCTATCTTTCTTGCAACTATTCTTATACCTATTGCATGTGCTAGAAGGCAGAATCTTATTTGGCCCTAACTAACCAAGAACCTACAGCAAAGCAATCATACAAAGGGGATCATCCCAAGGAGGCCTCATATACTCAAGGACATGATGATTGCTCTTTCATGAATCATCAGATTGGGGAGCATTGTAATGTAAACTAGGATTCCATTGCGCATAACACAAGAAGTAAGAAGAGAGCTATGGAACATGCTTCCCCTCCTTCTCCTAAGAAGGTCTCAAGTTCAAGTGTTGCACCTCATGCACATGCAGCAAATGAACAAACAAGTACTTCACAACAACAAAAGCAAGATTCTAGAAAGAAGGATGCAAGTGATCCTTATGTTGCTCCATCTCAACCTCTTATAAGTGCAGCTCCCAAAGTTTCTACCAAAGTTCCTAATACACCATTTAGTATGGTAGAGCAAATGAAGAAGACCAATGTGAACATTTCTATGTGGGATGTTGTTGCTACCATACCAATGCAGAAGAGGATGTTGCAGCAAGAATTAGAGAAGATTGAACCCAAGGATCAGCCATCTATCATGGAGAACGCCGCAAGTCTAGTACAACCAGCAAGGGATGTGGAGACAAATAAAAAGGTTAGACCTCCTCAATTTTATGTTTTTTTAATTATAGGGGGAAAATTAGTCCACAATTGCATGATAGATTCAGGGGCTAGTAGCTCAGTAATGCCTAGGTGTGTTTCTGATGCTTTAGGAATGAAATATGAGCCCATTGTTAGGGATGTGTTACAATTAGATGGTAGTACTATCAAAACTATGGGTATCCTTAGGAATGTGGAAATGGCCCTACATGCATGCCCTGGTTGCATTGTGATTCAAGATATATTTGTTGCTGAAGTCAAGCCCTATTTTGCCATCTGTCTTTCAAGAGACTTCAATGCTCAAATTGGTGGATTCATATCTTCTGATTGGTCATATATGTCATTTAAGACCAGATATGGAGCCAATGCCTCAATTAGAGCAGAACCTCAAGCCCTTCATCACACTGAATCTTACACCCCCAATCCCATCAACATGAATTGCCCTATTCTAGAGATGGATGAAAATGACATAGTAAATGAGCCTGTCACTTCCATTGCAGAGATTCCTGATTTCTTCTTGGATGAGTGGACAAATGCATATCAGTTTGAGCCTATGTTAGAGACTCTTGAGATAGGCCTTAGTACATATTGCATAATAGAGAAAGATACTCAAGTTCCTGATCTAATCAGGACTAATGATGATATAAGTGGGATATGGAGTATGTACTTTGATGGCTCAAGGAATAGAAATGGATTAGGGGCTGGTGTTATGTTGATCTCTCCTGCACAAATAAGATACTACTTCTCCTTTAGGCTCCAATTCAGTTGCACCAATAATGTGGCCGAGTATGACTCTTTGATTCAAGGTCTCTTACTTGCCCAAAAGAGAGGAATTCAAGCCTTGAGAGTATATGGGGATAGTGAGTTGGTAGTTAATCAAGTGAGGAACTAGAATATCACCAAAAATGGCCTGCTCAAGTCTTATAAACACAGAGTCTGGGATTTTCTTGAGGGCTTCAATGCATTTAATATTCAGAGCATTCCTAGGAAAGAAAATAGAAATGATGATAGACTTGCAGGAGTGGGTGCAGCTTATGATGTACTAGGGAATCTTGAGGAAGAAAAGAAGCAACAAATAAGGGTGGTAGTAAGGTCTGCCATCCCTGAGAACAACACTCATTGGCAGGTGTTTGATTCTGATGAGAAAATTGTGAGTTTCTTGCAGAATGAGGCAGAATTCTCAGATAGAAACTAGTCAAGATTGCAAGACCAGTATGGCGATCAGATCATTCACCTGAGTTCTAACAAGTTTCCCAAGGGTCTCATTACCTTGGAGAGTGTCTTTAATCTTGATGATCAAACAAGAGGTAAAGGAATGAATCTAGCTGCAGAGAAGGATGATTGTGCCCCAGTTACAATTGCTGATGGAAAATATCTGAATATGGGGAAGGTATGTTCTGAAACTAAGCAAGAAAACTTCATTTATCTATGTCAAGAATTTAATGATGTATTTTCTTGGACATATGATGACTGAAAAGGGTTTGACCCTAGTTTGTTTTAGCATACCATAGATTTAATTGATAAGGCAAAACCAGTAAGGCAAAAATAGAGGCCAGTGAATCCTAAGATTGAGCCCCTAATGAGAAAAGAACTATCCAAGTTGATAGAGACTAATATAATATTTCCTATCAAACACTCATCATGGGTAGCTAACCTTGTCCCTGTAAGGAAGAAGAATGGAGAAATCAGACTGTGTGTGGACTTTAGAGACCTTAATCAGGCTTCTCTTAAATATCACCATCCTCTCCCTTCCATGGAGCATATTCTATCCAAGGTTAGTGGTTCAAGGAGATTCTCTTTTCTTGATGGATTCTCTGGTTATAATCAAGTGTTGGTTAAAGAATCTGATAGACATAAGACAAAATTTACTACTAAATGGGGCACCTATGCTTATTGCAAGATGCCATTTGGACTAACAAATGCAGGTGCCACATTTCAGAAGGTAATGGAGATGGCCTTCAAAAAATTAATTGACAAGTTTGTCTTGGTATACCTTGATGATATAACTCTATATTCAAAAAATGTAGAAGATCATTTTGATCATCTAAGACAGGTATTTCTAAGATGTAGAGAGTTTGGGGTTTCCCTCAACCAAGCCAAGTGTGTCTTTGCTACAAGCCAAGGAAAACTATTGGGACACATTGTATCTAAGGATGGGCTAACCGTTGATCCAGAAAGAACAGAGGCGATACTTGCCCTTCCTCTTTCTAAACACAAGAAGGGGCTACAAAGTTTCCTTGGTAGAATAAATTTTGTAAAAAGGTTTATTCCTAATCTCGCTACCATAGTGAAACCTCTTATAACTATGCTTAAGAAAGGTATGGTCTTCTCATGGACCAAGGAAGGGAAGGAGAGTTTTGAAGAGATCAAGGCAGCCATAGCCTCAGCCCCTACTCTCATGAACCCAAATTTTGAGAAAGATTTCATCCTCTACACTCTAGGTGGTGAGTCAAGTATCTCTTCTGTCTTGACTCAAACAAATAACAAGGATGAGGAGTAGCCCATAGCCTTCTTTAGTGAAGGGCTCAAGGAATATGAATATAAGTATAGCTTTGTTGAGAAGTAGGCCCTTGCAGTCATCAAAGCTTTGAAGAAATTCAAGTACCTCTTATCCCATAGTAGGATCCATTTATTGGTGCCCCATGCCAGTGTAAAGGATTTCCTGTTAAGCAAAGATATCAGTGAAAAGAGAGTTGGATGGATCACTAGGGTAATGGAATATGATGTTGATATTCATATTACCAAGCTGGTAAGAGGGAGAGGATTATGCAAAGAAATGTTATCAGGTCAAGATTTTGATGAAGAGATTGCTATGGTAGTAACAGAGCAGCAGGAGGAAGGAAATGTTAATGGTCCAAGGAGCTTGATAAATGACATGAAGAACTTCTTATTAGGGAATGGATACCCTCAGGGATTGGACAAGGCTAAAAGAAGACAATATAGACTATAGTCCATTCCCTATGTTGTAATTGATGATATCCTATTCAAGAGGGATTTTAATGGGACCCTATTGAGATGCATTGAAGAGGATCAGGCTGAGAGGATGATTAAGGAACTTCATGGTGGCCCTAATGGTGGCCATTTCTCTACAAGAACAACTACCATGAAGATCATGAGGGCTGGTTATTATTGGCCATCTTTGTTCCATGATTGTTATGGATATGTGAGGAAATGCGAGAAATGTGCTTTCTTCTCAAGCAAATAGAGGCTTGTAGCTCTCCCCCTTCATCCTATTCAAGTGGATCAGCCCTTTGCCCAATGGGGGTTGTATTTTATAGGCCCCATTAAACCTCCATCTATTGCAGGTCATAAATGGATTTTGGTTGCTACCGATTATTTCACTAGATGGACAGAGGCAGTTGCCTTGAAGGATGCCACAGAACCATTAGTTGTTGAGTTCCTTGATGGAATTGTATCTAGATTTGGTGCTCCTTCTACTATCATTTCAGACAATGCTAAGTCTTTTGTTGGAACCCAGATTTGTGCATGGGCAATGAATCACAATATCTACCTAAGCACATCATCAAATTACTATCTCCAGCGTAATGGTTTGGTTGAGTCTTCCAACAAGAATCTGATCAGAATCATGAAGAGGAAAATAGAAGACAATCAGAGGGTCTGGCTTAAGAAATTGAGACTGCTCTATGGGCTAATAGGATAACACCCAAGAGATCTGTTGGGAATTCACCTTTTGTGCTGGTATATGGTAGGGATCCCAAACTCCCAATTTCATTGGAATTCCCATCATTGGAGTTGGCTCATCAGCTGGAATTGATTGAGGATAATGCCATGTCAGTAAGGATGGAAGAGCTAATTGAGTTAGAATAGAAAATAAATAAAGCTATGCAGACCCTAGAGATGCATCAGCAGCAGATGAAAATGAGTTTTGACAAGAAGGCTAGGGCTAGAAACTTTAGAGAGGGAGATTTAGTTCTAAAGTGGGATTCATATAGAGCAAAACCAGGAAGACATTCCAAGTTTGACCCACTATGGAGTGGCCCCTATCTAATTGCTAGTTGCAAATAGGGTAATGCATTTTAGTTGAGCAGGCCAAATGGTGAAATTTTGCCCATTCCAGTCAATGGTATCTATCTGAAGCCTTGTTTCTGAAATTTGTGAATCCATGTACATAAGTAGTTTAGTTTCTTTTTGTTGTTTCCTGCTTTTCAAGAAGTGCGTGGGCACAGCCGTCTTCCTATAAGGTAGCAAATTTTGAGGTGTCTCAGGTTGTAGAGGAAGTTTTGTTTTTTGTTTTAGTTGCAGTTGCAGTTCTAGAGCTAGGGTTTTCGATGTTTTAATCTTCTCACAGACAGGTTATGGTTTTGTAGTTCTTAGGTTCATACCTCTTTGACTCCATAGCCTAATGGATACATGAGGCCACTGGTCATACACATAGAAGGCTTGTGCCCCTTGTGAGTCGCCAAAAATATTATCATTTGTTCACCCACCAAGGATTCAAATTTTAAATGTCTAGCCCGTCCAACGGCTAGTCCCAGAATGAATATTATTTTAATGCTTAGGAGACATCAAAAAATCTAAATGATCAAACCTTGTAAAAGTTTCCACAGCCCACAGGTTCTCTGTCATCAAATCTAAGTTATATCTATGATTGGCGCTATCTTGCCATCAAAAGCTGCGCAAGATTTATGTTCGCGACATGGTGCCCTTTCGCCACGTGTTTGGTGGGTCTAGCGAGCTAGGCAATAAGTTTGGCAGGTTAGAAAAGCTTCACAACACCGTGGGCACTATGTAGCTATCGTGTGTTGGCTAGAAAATTTGCATAGCGACATAGCGCCTGACAGAAAGGTCTAATGGTGGGCAGGTTGTATCACCAGGAAAGTTAGCGGCAGGCAATTAGTTTCACGGGCCAAAATGTTTCAAAAAGCAGCAAGGTGCCATGGCACCAACGAAAAACTCACAATTTTTTTGTTAGTGACATAGCACCTGGTTGACACGTGGCATGGTCAAGATTAAACAGTACCAAAATCTGCCAGGTGGTGCTTTGTTAGGCCAATGGGGAACAACCACATATGCTAGGTTAGAATACAGTCAATGCATGGGACCAGATCTTCAACATCGCCAGTGCAAGAAAGGGTTGAGATCTCCACCGTCGGATCTACAGAGATCAATGGAAGGTGGCATCGTGCTATGGATAAGCCGCATGAGTTTTATTTTAACGACATGGCACTTGGAGGTCACGTGTCCTCGTGGGTCCAACTTTGGAGGCGCATGAAATATAGACAGCGATATGTGGCCGGTTCCCATTGATTGATACACTAAGGGGCAGGGGGCAGTATCTATCTTGCTTACCATCAGATCAAGGAAAATCAACGGAAGGTGTCATGTTTCCATGGTGAAGTTGTGCAATCTTTACCATAGAAAAATGGCACCCTTTCGCCACGTGTCAGTGGGGCCAGCTCGTACCAAGGTACGTCTGTCAGGTATCACCAAGTGTCACTCAGGTTTGGTGCAGTTGCTGATGTGGCATCAGATATGATAGGCTCGGGGTAAGGACAGCACGGAGCATGACGAGTCTTCACGATCGTTCGATCAGGGCAGATCGATGAAAGGTGCCATGTCATCATGGTGAAGTTGCATGATCTTTACCATAGCGACATAGCATCTTGCTGACACGTGTCTCACTGGCAGACCAGGGTTGACAGTTAGCGGCCGGTAGTTAATGTTGCGATCGAGTTTGTAATCGTCGCAGTTAAAGATAATAGTTCGAGGGTGGCATTGTTAGTCCAATGATGGAAGGTCAACCATGGAGGACATCCCAAGTGGTAGGACAAAAAGAGGCGATTGGCCCACGTGGCCCAGTTGGTGCATAAGGAACTGTTGACTTGCTTCGACCTTGCGGATTCATAAACCAAAAATAATGAATCAAGTTTTTTTCCGCAAGATTTTGATCCTGTGATCAATGCCACCGACTCAGAAGTGAATGCAAAGTGCAGGGACATTCTACCACCATTACAGATCTATCTACTATGTCAGGGGATGTTTTCTGGTGTCGTTCTGTCTTATCTAAGCTCTTTCTTAGAGGGATATCAAATTTTGGTACTCCAACCATCAGATCTTTGATTGGATTTTCAGGGTGAGAAGTTAATGCCAGTAGTTGAGAAGTAAATGTAATGCAAAAAATCCTTAGTTATGCCTGAACTATAAAGGCAATTTTTGTGATCTTTTCTAGCGAGGACTCTTTTTTTGATTTCTCTGCTACTACTCGCAGATCTACAATGTAAAATTCCCTTTGTCTCTAAGCTGTATAACATTCTGTATCATCTCCTTCAGCCATCAATGTGTATGTGCATCTGTCTTGCCTGTCATTGATGTATTGTTGAGATCTGTGGCTCACATACTGTGTCTATTTTCGGCCTATTGGATAATATATAAGTGAAATCCTTTTCCTTGTGTTATTCAATTTGGTTTCCTGATCTGTTTGTAGTTATTGATTGACATAAGTTTGGGTGTGTATGTCCTTTGAATGTTATCTTGGTTTTGTAGTGCATATATGGGCAGAAATGAAGTCTGAACACTCTATTTTGGTGCATCACCTCCTTAGAATAGACTAAGTAGATTTTCTTTCGTGCTCTCTTTCTCCCTTTTCCTCTCTAAGAGTAGTTAGGTGCAACCTGATAGTAAGAGGAATTCGGCCTTCTCCGTAGACTCAACCTCGTAGTTTAAGTCCCATAGCTTGGAGGTTGTTTCCATGTTTCACTAGGTTGTCCTCGCGCATAGGCCTTGGACAAGGGTGCAAACCTAAGTGACAATAGGACCCTCATTGAGTTACCCTGGACACTCAACATGACACATGTGGAACCAAAATAACCTCTCATAAAGATGAGGAAAACTAGTCATACTTTTCACTAGGTATCATCACATTCCCATCCTTAGCCTATACAAGTACTCAAGGCATAGTTGAGAGATATCTATAACTTATCTTTTTAATGTATCTCAAGGAAAAAATGCTAGGCAAGATCTTTTAATTACTATGTTACCATTTATTACAAAACTTACAATAGGCTATCCTAGTACTCACCACTTTGGATCCCAAACCCCTATTACAAGCCACTCCTAAAGATATGTACCTAGACAATCTCCCCTAAATTTATAAACCACAGTTGTGTCCCATAACGTGCAACACCCATAAAGATAGAAATTGGTTCCTTAATAGGCAACCCAAAAATATATTTTGGTTCTCAAAATCCAAGTCATGATATTTTCTCACCAAATAAATCTCATAAATATAGGCCCCTAGTATTGAATCATAAAGTACATCCTAGCATCTAGTCAAACAACCATCATAAAAGAAATCTTAAGAGGTGCCTCTGGTGCACATAAAAGCCATTACAAAATAAAACATAACTTTAAATTTTTTTAAAACCCACCACAAAAAAAAAACCACAAAAGCTCAAATAAACACACATCAAATAATACAAGGTTCCATCGAATGATTTGGATTATACTATTTTTAGAAGTTTTGTTTGATTATATAAAGGTTATAAAAGTGTAGATAAATTTAGTGGTTAGTTATCTAATAATATTAGAATTAATTATTATATATTAAATTAATAATATTTAAAATAAAGATAAAACATTTTCAAATTTCATAACATTGAGTTTTTATGCATTTTCTCTATGTAAATGAGCTCATAATTTAAATTTTATAATCTGATATGAAATGATATAGATCTATAACCTATATCAATGGAAAGATAATTTAATTTTACAAATTTTTTATTATTATCAGTCCTAAATAAAATTTCATTTTAATGGTGTAAAATATGAATATTCCTTGCAACACTATTTAGATTTGAAGGTTACATGTTTAGAAGAAAGAGCATAACTTTTGTTTGAACTGTCGGATCTTAATGAAAATCAAGAAAGGTATTCATAATAGACTTATTCCCAATCAAAAAGAAAAATATTTTCATAACTATATATTTTACAAAAGTTATAAGTGATTGTCCGTGTGTCTCTGATTGAACAATCAAGCTCAAATAGGCCTAGTTTTAGCATTATAGTCAATATTTGATCATGTATGTAAAAAAAAATCACAAATGATTTTCATATATGTTAAAAAAAATCTAAATGGGTGTTTAAAAGTATCTTTTCATTTTTTACATTATATATTAAATAAAATTTATAGAAAAATCACATGTTTCAAACTCTTAAACTGACACACAAGTAACTGCAAACAAATTTATTCATAATTATGAAAACAAAGAGAAGACAATCTTTGAAAATGAAATTGCAAAGATATCTTAAAACCCCTACCTTCAAACACCAAGTTGATTTGTTTAGAAGAAGAAGAAAATCCAATTCTAGACTTACTTCTAAGCTTTAAAAAAAATATTTTACTTCAAAATCTATATGCATAACCTATAACTTTTCTTCTAAATTATCTTATTGTTCTCCAAAATATTCTCCCTCAAAATGACTAGAATGACCTCTTAATAAAGATAAATAAACAAATAAAACTAAAAAACCTAAAGTTTCTAAAATGAGTAAATGTACAAAAGAAGAGAACTCAACTAAAATAAAACAATAGCTTTTCATTGTTTTCTATTATTTTTAAAAATAAATAAAAATCATTTTATTTATTTATTAAGAAAAGATATACATAATTTCTACTTTTTTCTCCTTTCCTTTTATATTAAATAAATAAATATTATTTATTTATTTACTTTCTTTTCACAAAATAGATTTATATTTTTATAATAAAATAAATAAATATCTTTTCTTTTAAATTAAATATCTCATTTCTCACTCAAAAATCTCATTTTATTTTTATTATTTAATGTCCGATTAAATTGCATATCATTAGATTAATCATTAATAATAATTAAAGCCCACTAATTATGTGCAACTCTAATTTTATTATCATTGATTAAATATGATAAATCAATATTTAGTGTCTAATATTTTAACTTATCATTTTCCCAACTTTTAGATTTAGATTTTTTTAAATCAATTCTTTTATATCAAAAATAAATATTTAATTAATTAGATATCCTAATATTATAAGTTTTCCTTTTATTTAAATAATATTCAATAATTCTAATATTATGTGATTGATCTAAATATCACAATTGAACCTCTTACCAGTTAAATAACATAGCTAAATCCACATAAGCAAAATCATTCAAAACCCAAGCTCAAAGACAAACTTGTGGGTTTAAAAAGGAGTAGAGTGTCAGGTACAAGTCCTCCTTCTAGGAAAAGTGTTTAGGCTATGGTTGAGATTGGAACTGATCATTATCTTCCCATTTGTACCATTGAGCTATTGTTATAGGGCATGCTTATCCTGACAATTTGGGGAAGTTGATGCTTAGTACTTGCAACCTACATAAAAGATGAGGATATATATATATAAAGACATGCAATGAAAGGGAGTGGTACATCATGTAGATCCCGACTAGTAGTTGGCTATGACTCCCTCCCTTAACCACATCAGACACATTAGACAAAAAAGTAAAATAGGCACACACACCATACACATTCAAGTATGAGGTAAGTACCATAACAAATCTTGGGTCAACTTGTAAAATGCTCATGTATACAATAATGCATTACTATGAATATAAAATAATCATCACTAAAGACATATCATTTGGCATCATTATGAAAGCGATCACATATACTAACTAAGAATCATTAAAGCTACATTAAAATGTAAGTAATCATAATCATTAGAAAACATGTGAAATATAACCAACTATTTAATCATAAATGATATTTTGAAGTCATGAAATAATATCATAACATATATATATGGAGCTAACACATTTATGTAGTATACCCAAAAGAGTTCAACATATATAATATAAAGATACATAGATAAAAAAGGAATAGGGTGAGATACATGAGGTATAAATAGATTGTAATTAGGTAAAGATATTGTGAGAGGGTGGATAATGGGAGAAACTAAAAATGAAAATTCATGAAATATGAATAAGGTGAGATACATGAGGTATAAATATATTGTAATTACATAAAGGATGAGAGACACGATGTGGATAATTTTTTAAATTTTTTCTTTAAACAAATTCTTAATATATAACAAATTTTAGTCTTTTATTTCTTTAAAATCAAAGTGTTAAATATATATATATATATATATATATATATATTTTTCAAAATACTTTTAAAATGAAAAAAAAAATCAATAAAATGAACTAGTAGTAATTTAATATAAATATGTTCATTAAATTACAATACTACTATTCATGTATTATTATTGTAAATATTACAGTAGTGTTATATCATTGTAAGTATACTTATTCAATGATCAAGGTAAAAAATAAGGCTTTTGAGAGAGAGAGAGAGAGAGAGAGAGAGAGAGAGAGAGAGAGGTAATAGGATGAGATACATGAGGTGGATAGACAGGCACCTAAGCCATCTCTATAAGAATTTTGATTACCTAAATCTCAATGACCTTGGGGACTCCCTCCATTAGTTTGGAACCACCCTCATCATGTTTTTGTTGAGTCTTACATGGGTCCATTTTCTTGGGACTTGGATGTCCTTGCCCTTCTCTTCACCAATGAGATCAGTTTTTAGATGGATATCTTCTTGCTCCTAGTTTAACAACTTCTAAACTAGGGATTGAGTCTTCTCATAACTATCATTTAGAACCCTCTTGACTTCTCTTAATTGACTAGGAACATCCTCCTCATTTATGTTTTGTACTTCCTTATTGAGGTTCCTTTGCAACTCATTATCCATCATCTTTAGAGAAACAATTTAGTTATGAAACCAAGAATCAAAGGCATTAATGAACTCCATTGTCGGTTTAATTTTCTCAACACTAGCCGAAGTATAAGAAAAATTATCCTCATTTTCACCCTTATCATAATTATTCTTACTCTATGTTTGATGATGACATTTAGGGTTTGATTTAAGGTTTATTTTAAGCTTAATATTAGGGTTCAATTAGGCTTATGTTCTATATAGGGTTCAATTTGGTTCATCTTAGAGTTAGAGTTCAAGATAATAAAATTAAGATTCAATAAAGTTTCAATTAGCAAGTTAATATTTTAAATTGACTTAGTTCTTGAATTTCAGTAACAAGCATGATAATCACCTATATTGAAATTAAACAACAAAAAATCATTCCAACCAAATCATTTGTAATAATGAGAAAATGCAAACTTTTGGAAAAAATATTTAAATTAATTTTTTTAAATAAATACAATGACATCACCAACATTGCCAATAATAACTCCCTATTATATGAAGTTGCGAAACCTCTTCTATAAAGATAAATGTATTAGTAATTGTAATGACAACCAATTTTCATTGCAATACCATTATCACTAGAAAATATTTTCTATTAAAATATAATATTATGAATAATATTAGAGATGACAAGATCAAAATTATTGATGGAAAAAAAGATTATTAAAATTAATTGTGTTATAGTATATGGGTATTCTATTAATCATGCATAAGAAAGAGAGAAAATAGGAAAAGGGTGAGATACATGAGGTAGAAATAGATTGTGATTTGGGAAGATATTTTTAGAGGTCAAAAGGTGGGAGAGATTTGAAAAAAAGAGACATAATGTAGAGGAAGAAGCTAAAATGGGACAGTGATAAGATAGATCATAATGTGAATGATTTAGTATGGGCTTGAATAGATAAAATATTATGTGAGTGTGTGTGGGTAAAAGTACAAACCTGTGTCACCTTTTATAAAGAAACGTGATATTAGAATGTGACAGTTCAACATTAATGACCAAAAAAATGGTATGTGTGTTTAAAATATGAAGATGATGTAAATTGATGAAATGTGTAGAATTGGATGAATCTTATGCCTATAATTTTTATAATTGTTTTGAGTAAGAAATTATTCATTTTATTTTATTTTGAAGTCTCTTTTTTAACTGCAAAAAATATAGAGTGTAGTTCCCATCAAACAAGTATATGCAAATCATCTTTTTTTGTTCTAGTTTGAAAATATCCTATAGATGACATGTATAGCTAGTGAACAAAAATAAATAAATTTATTTTTGATGTATATTTTCTTTGTTATAAGTACTCAAGTTTGACCTTATCAGAATCCAACAGCTTTTTCCTCCCATCAAAACTTCTTTATCAAATCTATACCTTCTTGAAAAGGAAGTACATATTCGTGAAGAGGATTCTCTCCTCTAGAGATAAATATATTTTAAATTTTTTTTTGATATGATTTACTATTTATTTTCCTTTTTTGAGGGAGCATCTTCTAAAATGTTGAAATATCAACTTATAATATTTTGAGATTATAATATATTATAACTAATAAAAACACTCAAAAATTTATATAATGATGATATTGAATTTGAGATCTATAAAAGGGTATTTTTAGTTTTTGAAAAAAATTGAGTTTTGATAGAGAAATAAGATTTGACCAAAATAGGTTTTGGTATCATAAACGGTGACATAGATCTCTACTTTTACCCGTGTGTGTGGGTGTGGGTGTGGGTGTGTGTGATGTGTGTGTGAGTAAGTGTGTGTTTGTGTGTTTGTGTGTGTGTGTGTGTGTGTGTGTGTGTGTGTGTGTGTGTGTGTGTGTGTGTGTGTGTGAGAGAGAGAGAGAGAGAGAGAGAGAGAGAGAGAGAGAGAGAGAGAGAGAGAAATTTGGGGTATGTGGGAAGATAGAGAATGGTATTGCATGTGGAGAGGTTTATTGAGGTAAATAGAGAGAAGGAGATGGTGAAAGAAGATTGGGAGGTAGTGAATTGGGAGAACTATGAGGAAAGAGATATGTGTGTGTGGGAGGGAGAGTGAGGGTGGGGGGGAGGGTGTGGAAGGGTTCCTATAATTAATTCAAAATTAAACATAATCCTGCACTAAACCTTAAAACTTAACTCTAATTATTAAAAAAACTAGTTTATATTTTTTATATACAACAAATTGACCCTAAATATTTTTGAGCATTGGACCAAACTAGACTCTAACCATAAAAATACGGTAGACCAAATTTACTATTAAGAAGAAACCCTAAGAAAATGTTTTCTCGAATAGAAAACCATATTACACTCCAATCCTAAATATGATGAAACACTAAATACTAAATTCAACCTATGTCTTATAGATAATTGATATGAACGACCAACTCACCACCACACTGTATGGTAAACCTTATTTTCTAAATAATTTTAAAATTGAATATAGAATAAATCATTAGATATGAAAATGACCAACAAAGAATTATGCACTGCTACTATATATTATATATTATAGGGAAGGTGATAGTTGTGGAGGCTTTAATTAAATAATTAATCAAACTATATATTATATTCATATTAAAGCCTTGATAACTCTCAACTTCCCTAGATATATTATAGAATACATCTATATATATGATAGAATATATTATTCATATTACACATTTATATAATATATATAAAGAAAGTCGAGAGATATCAAGGCTTTAATTTTTTAATATGATTTTTTTTTTAATGTAAATTAAAGTCTCAATATATATCAACTTTCTCTATATGTATTATATAAATGTATAATATGTATATAGCTAGTAGCATCCAAGGAGATTTACATAAGAATTTTTTTTTTTTGAATTTGACAACTAGGTCTAATTTAATGTAGGCTTGTGGTTGTGGTTGCTTAGTTTAATATTAAAAAGTTTGAATTTATTAAGATTTATAGTTAGGGTTCAAATTCTAATAGTATTAAGGCTAGGGATTTTAGTTTAATTACTATTATGTTTAGGGTTCATTATCATTTAAAGGTTTATTAGCTTTCAAGTTATGATTGAATTTGAGTCAACATCTAATCAATAATAGGGTTAACTTTTAGCAAGGGTTATTATGTAACAAATGTATGGGAGCTTTAACATTAAATTAGATTTAATGTGTTTTATGGTTAATATTTGGTCTGATATAATGAGGTTATGTGGTTCTCTCTCTCTCTCTCTCTCTCTCTCTCTCTCTCTCTCTCTCTCTCTCTCTCTCTCTCTCTCAAATAACACACAATCATAGATTCAATTATGTTTATGACTAGGGTTAAAGTGTTTTAAAATATAGAAACTCAAATTTGCACTTTTTTTGAATAATATTTTAAAATAACTTAACTTTTTCCTTTATTATTAGGTTATACATTGATGCCTAGATAAATAATTACTTTCAAATATACACATACCTAAGAGGTCATGTTGTAGGATCTTTTCTAGTTTTTTTAATATTATAATTTTATTGTTTGAATCTACAATAACTTTTCCATTAACATTTTAAGTTAGTAAAAGTTGAGAAGATAGATTAATAAATTAGAAATGATATTTTAACGTTGTCATAAATTCCTAAATTATTGTTCAATTAATAAGGTTGTGAGTTGTGAATTGAATCATATTATATGTTATGTATAAATTTAGTAAACATTACAAAAGTCTTTTTTTTGCAAAAAGAGGGGTAAAATTTTATTAAGACAGAAAGGAATACAACAAGGAGAGCTCAACAAGGAGCTCAATCTTGAGCAACAAGATCATCAAATTCTTGCACCATCTCAAAGGAGAGTTGCCTCCTATCCCTAATATTCCAACCTGGATCATGACTAGAAGCCCATTTGGCTAAACAATCAGCAGTTCTATTCCATTCATGAGGAATATACGTGAACCTAATGAACTGAAAAGAGGAAGAGAAGAAAAGAATCTACTTAACAACAGTGGCCAACTGCCAACTAACATCTTCAAGCTCTTGCGAAGAAAGCATGTTCACCACCACTTGGGAATCAGACTCACAAATAATCTTACTCCATCCCCGCAAGAAACACTGTTCCATAGCATATAAAATAGCCTGAACTTCCATGAGATTGTTAGTATAATCACCCTTATGAACTGAGAAGAAAAATTTAACATCTCCAGAACTACAATGAGCCACTCCTCCAATACCAGCCGGACCAAGATTCCCATAGGAAGAACCATCAATGTTAATTTTTAGAACTCCACAGGGAGGAGGAGTCCAGTGCCAATCCCGATTAACCCGACCCTTCCTTTGATGGTGAAGTTGCCTAGACATAGAAGGAAACCTATGAGCTGCAACCCCATCCTGCAGATGAAAATTGAGGCGATTACAAATAGCAAGATCAACTGGATCCATACCCCCATCAAGCTCACACTTCACAAGAATAGTTTCCTGAAGAGAATGTGATATTTTCCACCAAAGATGAAAAACAACAAGCCAAACATCTTGGAATATGCGATGATTCCTCTCCAACCAGATATGCCAAAGCATGAAAGATGGACCAGCAATCCAAGCAGCATGGAGAGAAGAAGACTTGGAGGGAGCACTACCCAAGCGGGCCTAGAACTCAGGCAAAGAGGAAGCATGCCGACAAGAGCAATCCCAAGCACTCCACCAAAGGTGCCATATCTGAGTAGAATAGGAGCAATGGAAGAACAGATGGGAGACAGACTCCTCTCCATTAGCACACAAAACACAATAAGAGGGGCCCTGAAATCCATGTTTACAAAGATTATCCCAGGTAAGACAATGGTTGTGAACCACTAGCCACATGAAAAAACTGCACTTGGACCAAGAAACTTTATTCCAAACTTGCTTCCACCAAGGGACCTCAGCATCCCTAAATAATTGTCTAGTTATCTCCTGATACCCAATAGAGACATGATATTTACGAGACAAGGTACCGCCCCAAGCCAAAACATCTGGACCAAGCAAAGAAGAACACTCTCTAGAGGCCAAAATTTGAGAAATCTCCTGACAACCCATGTCTGTACCTCCAGGAGGCCAATTAGAAGAATGCTTCCATCTGTAACCAACAACAGGTCCCAATTGATAAGGAGTCTTGTAATGAGCCACTTTATCCCATCCAGTGACAAGAAAAGAGTCACAAAGAGGCTGAAGATGAGGGTATATGGATAAAATGGAAGGGAATCCATCCCAAGCATCAGACCAAAACAAAGCTTGAGAACCTCCTTCACATATCCAGAACAGACCCCTCTTCACCAACATCGCACCTGTCTCCAAAGTATGCCAAACCATTGAGCCACAACCTTCAAGAGGAAGTGAAAAAATAGAGCAAGGATCAGCACCATGAAAATATTTATGAGTGATAATAAAAGCCCAAAGTTGATGTTGTCCAGAGCAACATCTCCAATAAAGTTTAGCAGCCAAACCTTGACTACTCAATAGAGCAGATCGAAGACCAAGACCACCCTCCTTTTTAGGCCTACAAATAGTTTCCCAATTAACCAAGCTCCATTTAGTACTACACAAATTACCACTCCAAAGGAATTGTCGAGAAAGAGCATCAAACTCCTTGAGAAAGTAAATAGGTGCAGGGTGAACCATGCTTCTATAAGTAGGAAGAGCTTGGATAATAGCTTGAAGAAGAGTAACCCGGGCAGCAGTAGAAAGCCATCTATGAGTCCAATGATTTACTTTATCCTGAAGCTTGGTAATCAAATTTTTCCAGAAGAGACGTGGCTGCTTGGAAACAACAATGGGAATGCCAAGATAAGTCAAAGGAAGTGAACCTATCTGAAATCGTAGGATACCAACAATCCTATGCTGAATAGAATCAAGAGTGTTAAAAAAGTAAATGAAAGATTTGTGCTCATTAACTTTCTGGCCTGAAGCTGCCAAATAAATGTCTAAAGCATGTCGAAAGGCTTCAGCTTCCTTGATCCTAGCAAGACCGGCAAGAGCAGAATCATCAACAAATTGAAGATGGGAAAAAGAAGGTAAGCCATTACTCCACTGCCAGCCTTGAATAGAATTCTAGGACACCTGATGCTTAATGAATCTGCCCAAGCCTTCAGCCATGATGATGAATAGATATGGGGAGAGAGTGTCAGCCTGGCAGAGGCCTCTAGAAGCACCAAATAGTTGAGAAGGTTGACCATTAATAAGAACAAAAAAAGAGGCAGAAGTACCACAACTCATAATCCAACTCACCCAGTCAGAGCTAAATCCAAAAGAAAGAAGAATACTCCTTAGGAAGCTCCATTTAACTCTATCATAGGCCTTAGCCATATCCATCTTAACAAACATGGCTCTCTCCCTTGAAGTAGCCATAGAGTGAATAGCCTTAGTAGCAATAACCACCCCATCCAAAATTTGTCTGCCAGCAACAAAACCACCTTGTTCTTCTGAGATAATAATGGGAAGCCACCTTTTCAGTCTCTCAGCAATCAACTTAGTAATAACTTTGAAAACCACATTACATAAGGCAATTGGTCTAAAAAACTCCAATTGATTAGCACCCTCTCTCTTAGGAATAAGAGTCAAGAATGTAGAGTTCAAAGGTCGAAGCATCTACTTGCTAGCATAGGATTCTTTAACTAGCTCCAACAAATCATGATTAATGATGTCCCAGAATTCTTGAAAGAATTCAACTAGAAAGCCATCAGGACTAGGAGCCTTCCCCTTAGGCATGCCAAAGACCACCTCCTCCAGCTCTTCCAAAGAGATAGGACGCATGAGATAATCATTCATTTCCTGAGTGATAAGGGATGGAATACAGGACAAAATAATATTTTCTTCATTATCAGTAGGAGGAGAGTCCTCAGAGAAGAGGGTAGAGAAGTACGAAATAGCCTCCTGGAACAAAGCTGGCAAGGAATTCAGTTGGATACCTTGAGAATTAACCAAAGAAGAGATAGTGCTCTGATTCCGGCGAGATTGCACTATTTTATGGGAAAAGGCAGTGTTTCGATCACCTTCTTGAAGCCAATCAACTCTATCCTTTTGCTTCCAAAAAAATTCCTCTCAAAGTTCCCATTCTTCTAAAGCTCTAGAAGCAAGGGATTTAGCCTTGCCAAGATCCTCTGAGAAACCTAGATCTCTAATCTCCCTTGTGATGACATCAAGATCTTCTTGAGCAAGCCTCTTCATAAAGTGAAGGTTCCCAAAGCATTCCCTATTCCATATCTTGAGTTTCCTTTTAACATATTGAAGCCTTTTAGAAAATGAGAACATTGCAGTACCATATGCAGGAGCGCCATCTTTCTACCAACAAAAAACAAAATCATGAAGAGAGGAGTCACGAAGCCACATCAACTGGAACTTAAAAGGAGGATGATTCGAAACATAAGCCCCTATAGTGGAAAATTTGATTGGCCAATGATCTAAACCCCTCCAATCAAGGATTTTTGAAGAGATAGTAAGGGTGCCACTAACCCAGAAGCAAGAAACAAGAAATCTATCCAGACGTTCTAAGATAGCAGCAACACCAGTCCTGCGATTATTCTAGGTATAGAGACCATTAGAAGGCTTAACATCAGAGAGATGCAAAAGAGATATGTGTTGCCGAAGAAGAGCAGAAGAAGGCCCCAATCTAGCCAAACCGCCATGCTTCTCCTCCAGACTTAAAACTGAATTGAAGTCCCCTGCTAACACCCAAGGATGATAAGGATGACAATTTCTAACATATTGAATATGTTCCCAAAGTTCCTCCTTTCCCACAAGATCAACAGGTGCATACACATTAGTAACCATGATTACCTCTCCTGAGTCTAGAGCAGAAGCTACCATAGAGAGAGCTAAGCGAGAAGACATCCATCCAAGAGGAGAAATATTTTGAGGATCCCAAAGTATAGCTAAACCACCAGCACTGCCTGTTGCCCCAACACATTGACATTGGCCATGAGACCAAATACTAGAGGCATGTTGGACCATAGACTCCACAGAGAGCTTAGTCTCTTGGATACAAAAAACATCAAGACTATGATCAACCACCAAGTTATGAATAGCCTTTTGTCTAGGGATGCTATTCAACCCCCTTACATTCCATGAGAGAATAATCATCATTGGGTAGAATTGGGAAAATGAGAATCCAAAGGTTTCACTGAACCAAACTCAATCAATATATCTCCTGTAAGTTTAATCTTCTCTTGGTCTATTTTGTGCCCACACCTTAGAGGGGGAGTAGAAGAAGCTCGCTTAAAGGGTCGAGGCAGCAACCCCAAGGGGAGAGGAGATCCCTTGCCCTTACCTGATGGTAGCACATCCTTAACCAAGCCAGCCAAAACAACATCATTATCTTCCAACACTGCAGGAGTCACCAGAGCCTCTGTCACAAGAGCTACAGGAACCTCACAATTCTGATATACTACAACTTGAGATGCCCCACAAGCATCATTAGGAACAGATCTCTCATCTGGGTAAACTGGATCAGAAGAGATAGGAGGAGGAATACCCTACTCTAGAACCATACTATCCAGCACCTCAAAGCGATTAAAACCTAAACCAGATAATCTTTCTTTCAAAGGCCTCTTTTGACCACGTCGCTTAGCTCGAGGGTGAACAGGGATAAATCCATCCTTATCCTGCATTTGAGCCTTACCCTTACCTGTAGCATCTTGCAGATTCATCCCCTTGATAGTATTAACCATTTGAGATTGTCCTTTCCCTGTAGTATCTGCCAAACCACTAGCATTACCAGCTGTAGAACCATCCACTCCTTTGTAACTCGAGTTACGGGGGCACTGACACTGTAAATGACCATACTCATGACAAATTCGGCAACGAAAAGGGAAGGAAATTCATAATCTAACTGCTGCACCCAAGAAGAATCCCCCAAACAAATTTCCAAAGAATCTGGTAATGGGTTATTCAAATTAATTTCAACACAAATTCTAGCATAAGAAATAACCTTTTTATCAAGGGATTGATGTGCGATCGCAGCCAGCTTCCCCAACAAAGCAAAAATTTGTCAAAGGATGTCTTCACGCCAAAATTCCAAGGGAAGACGAGGCAAGCGAACCCAAATTGGCACTGTTGAAGGGAGATCATCAGTAGAATTAAAACCTGAATGCCAAGGTTTGACAAATGACCCCACATGGTTGTAGAAATAAGGGCCTCCTTCAAAAACACGATCACAATCAGACATGCAAGAGAGTACAACAAAAAAATAACTATTCCCTACCAACATAATCTCCATATCACCTTCCACCTGCCAAGAGCAGCGGATCCATGCCTCAAGAGTCGATAGGGAAATCCGGATTCCAAGAAATTTGCATATCAAAGCATGCTTGGTCCAATAATCAATGTCCTCCATTACAGCCATTGGAGGAATAACCAGAATAGAGCGATCATGGTTACGCGGAAAACAACCATTAACTTTTTTCAACTTGGAGCTCTCCCCTAAATAAAACAATTCAGATCGCATTGCATGCATAGTTGGAGAAGAACCATCTGTTCTCACCAACGGAGAAGAAATCCCAGGCCCTGCCATGCAAACAATAAAATCCCAATCCAAAATTGACTGCAGAAGATTTCCAAAAACACTAATGCAAATTATGTCCAATCACAAAAATCTTTGTATGGAAGCTAAAATGAATTATAAATGGCCTAAATCATAACAACAATAAATATATTTGTTATCATTATCTCTAAATTAGACAATGCCCTCACTTTTACTTGGTTTTCCAAGCTCTTCTACATATGAAGAAATTAACATACTAAAGGATTTTAGAACTTTTTTCTAATTCATTTTAGGGAAAATAATTATTTTTTATATGTATCAAGTACAAACTTAATTAAAGATACAATAAAATCATATTAAATCCCATTAGAACAAATTCAAAGTTTTTTTTTTTAAAAAATACAATAGCCAAAATATCAAATTAAAGATGTAAGATGAAATAAAATAGAACAAGAGAAGCACTATACATAGTGCAAGAATAATGAAAGCAATGCATTAATCTACTATAAAATGTGGCTTGTAGAGGTAACATAATTTAGATTTAAATTCTCCTGTTGAGCATCATTCTTAATATACAATCTTATTAATGTGGCCATTTTTTAAATAGATGAAAATTCTTTGTTAGAAGTTTCAATTTCTTAGAAATTGTAGTTGGGAAGAAGCTAAGACAATACTTTGAAAAAGAACTTGATCAAAACCCTAACATAATGAAGTTGAACAACCATTGAGAGAATAATTATTGTGTGGCTCTTATCATGCTTCCTAAATCCACAACTTCCTTTTCCCTAGAGTCATTATTGTGTTTATAAGGAAGTGCTTCTATAGTCTAGACATTTAAATATCAAGTGACACATAGCAGTAGAAAGACACTTCTTTGAAATTTTTGCTTATATTACGTTTTTCAGTAATCTCTGAATTGAAAGAAAAAAATACCAAATATCAAGACAAATGGTTAAGATTTGATGTAAACTTATAATTATAGAAACAGTTTCATAGTTCTCTGAATCAAATTCACGAAGTTTTGGTTCTTCATAACTTTGGAGTTATTTATGTGACTTAAGATCCTCTTAGCTAATTAAGAAAATAGCTTGAATAAACTCACAATTTAGATATATAAGTTAAATTATGAAAAATGTATTAATTCAATGTTAAGCAATATATAAAATATGAAATGTACTTTTTTGTCTATTGTGTGCTATTTATATTTATAGTCAATATCATCTTGATCAAAACTATTATTGATAATGAGTGAAAATTCAAATTTTTTTAAAGTTCTTTTATTATTCATCCTACAACATATTAGTAAGCAATGATAATATTTTTTTAATATTTTCCTAAGGTTCAATATTTTAATATTTAACTTTATAATAATCTAAGATCTAAATTTAACTTTATATTAAAGCTTTCATCTCTCAAAAATTTCTAAATGTTCCTTTGTTTATAGGATGTTTTTGTGTTGTGCCTTGATGGATTCTTGATTTTGCATTAGAGTGTGGTCATGAAAGGTTCTTCTTTGAGTTTAATACATCCATTAGATAGTATAACAATTTTTTTTGGAAATGTTTAGGTCATTATATCATTATTAGGCTTTGACTACACTCATCTTGTTTGGTAAGTTCACTTGATGAGTAACATTTTTGTTGGTTTTTCGCAATCAAAAGGAGCATGTATTATTCTAATTTTGATATTTTAATTGATTTATTTGTTATATGTTCTCACGGATACTTGGTTGCCTAGGTTAGACTTAGAGTCTCATGTAATTATAAACATGTGTTGAAGTTTTTGGAGCAAGTCTAAATAGCCAAAGCCTGCACCTTGCTCTGATATTATAGTTGAACTTAAAATAAGATATTAAATTAAATAATTGTGTAAAATATGTAGTCAAATTAGTATAGATAAACTTTTTTTAGTTTCACATCTAATCCATAAATAACTTTTAGATTTTAATCATTTCTAAATGCAATGAACTTAATATTGTTATAGCTTAAAAATAATGTGACATTTATACCAAAAATTTAAGTTAGAAACATATATTGCTTTCTAGGTGAATAGATTTGTCACTGTAAAATTACCTTTAGAGATGATCTTGTTTGCCCTATGAATAGCAACAATTGTGCCAACAAGTTGAGATATTACAAACAATCACTATCAGAGTACAACCTTCCTCTATGTTTGAGAGGGGAAGCTCCCTCATATGATAGGTGTATTTAATTTTTAAATAAAATTTATTCAAACTTAGAAGATCAAAAGAAATCTATTGACGACGAATGCACCACATGACTTAATAGCTTTTCTAAAACAATTTAAATCACTAATAAGAACAATCAATAATTATGCTTGAAGGCTAGCATTAGCCCAATCATGATTTGGTGGTTCACTAACATCTACACCATACCATGAAAACATTAACTACAACAAGAATTAACACCCAAATAGTTCAGACTTTATAGAAAAGAGAACACATATTGAACTTCCTTTTATTCCTTAGCACTAAGAACATAAGAAAATTGTTGATTACAAGAGCAAGAATTGTACGCACTTTCCAAAAATTTCCTTGCTATCAAAACATAAGTGTCCCTTGTCTCTAAATCCAAAAAGTCCCCTTTTACCTTGAGAAGCCTTGTATTTATAAGCTTTAGAGGATAACTACCTAGAGGGTGCTCCTTTGGGGTTTGCAACTACCTCAAAAGTTAGAGTTTAAGAATTCATAGTGCAAGTCACAACCAGCTCCAACTTCTTAAGAAGTTAAAGCACAACATCTTTCACATACATCCATCAAATCAATTCAAGTTTAACTTGGGTCAAAACATTTTCTTTGTGTTCTGACCATATTTGGTTGTATTGTATAGAATTCATGTGGATCCAAGAGGTGGTGAATTAGCCTTCCTTGTAGCCAACTACATTTATTTCATAGTTCTAAGGTCTCACATTTAATCCATCAAAAACATATCCTGGAATAAACAAAGGCAATTGGATCAAAGTCAAAAGACATTTACATCTTTGAGAGTCTCTCTTGGTGTACATCCTCGAATCATATTTTTTTCGTCTATTTATCATGTCGAGGTTGCATTGAGGGTGGAAAATAAGTTTTAACTCATAAGACAACTGTATACCATGAATATATGTTCATACATAGCTGTTTACATAAAATATCTTTATGGAGACCACAAATCTCGCCCATGACATTTATTCGTTTCGAATAGTCCTATGCTTTCCATACTTCATATTCAATACCTATTAACTCCCTCTTCATAGTGTTGTACATCAGGAAGTGCATTTGGATAAAAACTTATGCTTCATCACTCAATATGTGCAGCCTATCATTCCATTGGTTCTCACTTCATTTTATGATCCGACTGATGTCTAAACTAGGTTGAACATTCTGCCAAATATTTGGCATGATTACATCATGATTCACCTTTACTGTGTGCGAATAACTCCATCTATGCTTTCAGCAGGTTACATCAAACATTGGATGTCGCATCTTCCTACATTTCGCAATCCTCCTCTCATGAAAATGATTATCATTTAATCATTCAAACATTAATATCATTTAAGGAATCAACCTTGTCTTCTAGCGGTTCGCATCAATATGTACATTGCTCACTTAAAGATTCTTCTTCCATGTGTGGGCTTTTATTAGATCACAAAACAGGCATTTTATATGACAGTTCATGAAGCAACTATACTCCTGCATTTTAGGTTTATGAATCAGTTTCACCATTTTCCATCCTTCACAAATATGGGGTCTTTTATGTGACTAAATAAATTTTAAAGTATAGTTTAAGAAGTTCAACAAACACTCCTCTCACATAGTGACCTAGTACTTAATTAATTATTATTATTTTTTAAGTGTGAGTAGATTTGAATCCAAGATCTCTTTGATAAAAGGCTCAAAATTTACTATTGTATTGCAGGCTCTTGCCTGAATTTAATTATTATTTAATTATATATTTATTATAAATAATATATTAATTTTTATATAATAAATATATTAACAATTCTAATATATTTATAAATTTAAATGTCTATTATTTTAGATTTAAATATTAATAAATTAATATAAACTAATTATAAATAATTTTATAATAGTTTTAAGTACCTATGATTGTATTAATTTGTAACAAATGTTAATTAAAAATTATTTATTTTAGAATTTTAATTTATAATAATCATAATATAAAATTTTTAATTTGAAATTGTTAGATATGACAAACATTTTTGAAAAAAATAAAAAATTGACTTATTTCAAACCCATCCAATAAAAAACAATTCATTAAAAAAATGTGTTTATTTATAACAAGTGAAATATTATGCAAGCTAACACTCTACAACTATTGGGTCCTTTGAAGAGTCATGTGGAAAATCCATCTATAAGATCCCAAATGTTTTATCCATTAAGATAACTCTAAATTATTTCTATCTATTTATAAATGTAAGCAATATGCATCTATCCTTTGTAAATATTAATTGTATAATAGTATTTAAAAATAATTGATTCTTAGTAGTAGAAATAAGAAATATTAATAATTAGATATACAAAAGTAATTACAATAATATTAGACCACAATTAGTAACAAAGTATAGTCTTTGAATGAGCTTGAAAAATGGCGCGCATAAAAAATATGAATGGGTTATAGGTAGAAAAGTAATAATCGAAGGAAACAGCCATTAACAATCTATAAGGAGTGAGCTTCTTTATGTAAACACACTTCCTTTTAAGAAGTTGATTCTCCAGTGAAATTAAGTGTTCTAGGAACATTTACATAAACCATGCTACGTGGAAACGTTAAATGATGCTGACAGTATATGGAAAATAAACTCAAAAAGTCATCATAAAAGAATAAAAAATTTAGAGAAAATGATATTTCAAGATAAATGTGAATGAACTGTAAAAAACTGAAATTTGGCCTAAATATGGAACACGAAACATTGAATGGAATTGAAATTTCATCAACTACAGTTTTACTTTACCAAGGGAGATCTTAAAGATTATCAGCTGGACGCCAAATGAGATATTTTTTGATCTATTATCAAATAATATTATATTATTATGAAAAATAATGTTGTCATTATATATAAAACAGTTATAGTAGTGTTGAATAATCAAATAAAATATTATAAATCTTCAGTATTTCAAAATTTAACAATAATTGTCATTCTTAATAAATTATACTATTACAAAAGTTAATAACAAAACTAACATTGACATTCAAGTTAGCATTCCAAAAGGTATTGACTAGGCCTGCAAATTGATAACAAACTTGGTTGCCAATATAAAGGATATAATATATATGATAAGTGAACATTTAAAAGTGAGAAAAAAGAGTTTTAAAAAGGGATGATAAGTAGATGATTATAGTTATTGGTGAAGAACAAAATATGAGATAGAGAGAGAGATAGAAAGGAGAAGTAGATAGTTCTACATATCGAGGAAGAAAAAATCATGAGATAGAGAGGTAGTCAAAGAATGACATTAGGAACAAGTATTTATTGTTGAATCTCTTTCCAAAGCAATAAGAATGACCACAATATTTACTTTTTACCATTTAAAAAAAAATTGAACCTTAATATCTACACTCTCCAAATCATTACTAAAAATTGATTAAGAGAGAGAGGGGTTGGGGAGGGTAGATGTTATTTTATTTGATACCCAAAATGTAAAGCATTCCACTTATTTGAAGCTTTCAATTCAATTCATCTCATTAAATTGAAATAAATTAGGGTTTCCACATTATTGAGTGGTGATTCTTGTTGTGTATTGCTTTCAATATGAGAGTTCCTTCAAGCACTGTGATTTAGTTGATATCTTTGCATTATTAATTTATGTAAAATATGTTTACAAGAACATAAGCTTTGGCGGCCAAAGGAGAAATCTCAAAGTATCGCCATCTTAGCGTAGACTCAGTTCAATGCTTTCTTAGAACCCACAAATGGATAGGGAAAACAAACATAAGCATAGAATTAGTTAAAACTTATCAAAACCTGGTACTTGGCTACTTTTTTTCTCAAAATAGAGCACATTAACTATTTCTTCCAAAAAGTGCAATTAGAAATATCAAAACATTAAAACATACACTAAAATATCAAAACATTTTATAAAAGCATTAGAAATATAAAACATAAAAATATATAATATATTTTGTTTTAAAATAATTTTATTATGATTTTACATAAGAAATATATATGATATATAATATCTAACATTTTACAAATATTGTTTAGATAAAATAATTTTTGTTTCCAAAATAAATTGGAAAAGGTGAACAATATTTTAATGGAGTCAATATATATATATATATATATATATATATATATATATATATATATATATATATATATATATATATATATATATATATATATATATATATATATATATATATTTTAAAAATTAGAATTAAGATAACAATATTTCAATGGAGTCGATATGATTTTTGCTTGTCTTCCTTATGCATCCTTAGTGCTAACAATCACAGATTCAACAATCTTAACCTTACAACAAATTTATGGTTCATAGCTTGGTCTTTTAATTTTAACTAGTTCTGTTTGATGGGCTCTCAAATTTTGGAGCTTGGGGATCTAGAGTAAATATTATTATTTTAGCAATGATGCAATAAAACTACTATCTCACTCAAAGACCTCTGAAATCAACCCTAAAAACTTAACCTCTCTCTCTCTCTCTCTCTCTCTCTCTCTCTCTCTCTTTATATATATATATATATATATATATATATATATATATATATATATATATATATATATATATATATATATATCTTGCTCCCTATATTATTTTCAAGTATTTCATAAAAAAATTATGGATGGTGATGCTGGAATATAATATTAAAAGGAATTCATAAAACAAATTTATCTAGCTATTCATAATTAATATAGAATAGAGAGTGAATTAGTTCAAACATGATTACTTCAAATTCTCAAAAAAGAAACTAACCTACAATAAGCCCTATGATTAATTGCTCATTTCCTACTACTCTAAGGGCCCATCTGGCTATTGGAATATGTTTTAGGAATTGGAATTTGAAATCCTTGATTTGGGATTCTAGAACTTGAAATCCAAATTACAGTTTTTGGAACATTTTTTGGGACTGCATGGTTCAAACTTAAAAATATTTGATATTCAAAATTTGTTATTCCAAGCTTGTTTGGCTCAAAATACAAATATATGGTTCAAAAAATGAATATAAAAGTTAAATTGAGAAAGGTGATTTGTATCTCCAATTTTTTCAAGGACCTATTCATGATGCTTCCAAATCTGCACATGCCAAAAATGTGAATGTTCATTGCAAAAAGCAGGTGCCCCCAAATGAGCATTTGGATGTCAAATCCAATTAAAATTTACTTTAGTTGAAATTCTCATTTTCAAAAAATGGGATTTAAAATGGGAATTAAAATTAGAATTCCAAATAACAAGTAGTTTGAAAAATTTGGAATTCTTGTTTTGGGGGTCAAATGGGGATACTAGATTCTAATTTTTCCAAATTTCAATTCCAATTATGCAGACTGAAACAATGGATTAGGATTTTTTTAGAATTGAAATGTCCCTTTTCTGATTTTACATGATATTTCACACCTCTAATCAGATCTTCAAGATCAAACAACTAATATCACAAAGATCCACCAAATTTCTCAAGAAACCCCAAATTGGGTATGCCAGAAATAGTGCCAAAAGCTTCACAGCTTCACCTATTCTTAATAAATCTGAAAATGGACATTTTAATAGAAATTTCAGCAGCATAACGGCCTACAAAATGACATTTCTAGATCTTTATAGCCTTTATACAACATATCACAAATGTAGGACAAAAACTATGCTCATCGGGCTCCCAAAATTAACACAAAAATGTCCGAAAACACCACAAAAACACTAATAATCTATGTCAGAAGTTTAATCACATCCCAATACATATATTCAGCTCTATTTTAACATCTTAAAGTCTGAAATACAACAGCAACCCAAACTGATATGAAATACTCAACTGAAAACACCAAACTCATACAAAAATCACACCTGAAAACTCACAAATCTGCACTGTTCAGCACAAAGGCAAACTCTGTATGAGCATGCACATGGAATGGCTTCAAACTCCCGTCCTTAGCTTTCCTAGAAACCTACAAACTCCCATTCTTGGGTCTCCCTAGAAACTTGCAAACTCCCGTTCTTGGGTCTCCTTCTCCACAGGTTTGGCAGCCTCTGAAGAACAACAAAGAATGAGCAAAAATCAAGTTTTGGAATCCGCCCAAAATGCCTCCAAACCCCTTAAAAGAGGGCATAACCGTAACTCACATCTAAGAGAGGTTAATGAAACATATTTTAATAATAATTTTCATTTATTAGTCCAACGGTTTCAAAAGATCAACCCCCTTTTTTTGAAACTTCACTTTATTGGGCCTGCCTGCCTTAGCAAAGATTATTATTTTTTAATTATTTCAAAACGGGACATGAAAAGAGATCATGGATTTGATACCACTGAAATGTCCCTTTTCTAATTTTACATGATATTTCATGCCTCTAATCAGATCTTCAAGATCAAACAACTAATATCACAAAGATCCACCAAATTTCTCAAGAAACCCTAAATCAAGTATGCCAAAAATAGTGCCAAAAGCTTCACAGCTTCACCTATTCTTAATAAATCTGCAAATGGACATTTTAACAGAAATTTCAGCAGCATAACGGCCTACAAAATGAAATTTTCAGATCTATATAGTCTTTACACAACAGCTCACAAATGTAGGACAAAAACTATGCTCATCGGGCTCCCAAAAGTAACACAAAAATACTTGAAAACACCACAAAAATACTAATAATCTATCTCAAAAGTTTAATCATGTCCCAATACATATATTTAGCTCTATTTTAACATCTTAAAGTCTAAAATATAGTAGCAACCCAAACAGATATGAAATTCTCAACTGAAAACACCAAACTCATACAAAAAACACACTCGAAAACCCACAAATCTGCACTGTTCAGCACAAAGGCAAACTCTGTATGAGCATGCACATGGAATGGCTTCAAACTCCCATCCTCAGCCTTCTTGAAAACCTACAAAATCTCGTTCTTGGGTCTCCCTGGAAACCTGCAAACTCCCGTTCTTGGGTCTCCTTCTCGACAGGTTTGGCAGCCTCTGAAGAATAACAAAGAATGATTAAAAATCAAGTTCTGGAATCTGCCCAAAATGCCTCCAAACCCCTTAAAAGAGGGCATAACCGTAACTCACATCTAAGAGAGGTTAATGAAACATATTTTAATAATAATTTTCATTTATTAGTCCAACGGTTTCCAAAGATTAACCCCCTTTTTTCGAAACTTCACTTTCTTGGGCCTGTCTGCCTTAACAAAGATTATTATTTTTTAATTATTTGAAAAGGATACATGATAAGAGATCATGGCTCTGATACCACTGAAATGTCCCTTTTCTAATTTTACATGATATTTCACGCCTCTAATAAGATCTTCAAGGTCAAACAACTAATATCACAAAGATCCACCAAATTTCTCAAGAAACCCCAAATCGGGTATGCCAGAAATAGTGCCAAAAGCTTCACAGCTTCACCTATTCTTAATAAATCTGAAAATGGAAATTTTAACAGAAATTTCAGCAACATAACAGCCTACAAAATGAAATTTCCAGATCTGTATAGCCTTTACACAATAGCTCACAAATGTAGGACAAAAACTACGATCATCGGGCTCCCGAAATTAACACAAAAATGCCCGGAAACACCCCAAAAACACTAATAATCTATCTCAGAAGTTTAATCACGTCCCAATACATATATTGAGCTCTATTTTAACATCTTAAAGTCTGAAATACAGCAGCAACCCAAACTGATATGAAATACTCAACTGAAAACACCAAACTCATACAAAAAACACACCCGAAAACCCACAAATCTGCATTGTTCAGCACAAAGGAAAACTCTGTATGAGCATGCACATGGAATGGCTTCAAACTCCCATCCTTAGCCTTCCTAGAAACCTACAAACTCCCATTCTTGGGTTTCCTTCTCCACAGGTTTGACAGCCTCTGAAGAATAACAAAGAATGAGCAAAAATCAAGTTCTGGAATCTGCCCAAAATGCCTCCAAATCCCTTAAAAGAGGGCATAACCATAACTCACGTCCAAGAGAGGTTAATGAAACATATTTTAATAATAATTTTTATTTATTAGTCCAATGGTTTCCAAAGATTAACCCCCTTTTTTCAAAACTTCACTTTCTTGGGCCTGCCTGCCTTAGCAAAGATTATTATTTTTTAATTATTTGAAAAGGGGACATGACAGCTAGGTTCCTTGGCTCTTTCTTTTTGCTTTTTAGATCAACCTCAAGCACAATACCTTAACTATTTTCTTTACCTTTACCATTATATGCTTAAAAATTAAGTTTAGGATCTAATTTTGTATAAAAATTTTATAGCAATTTTAGGTCATGCATTATCAAATTAGCTTTATAACTAGGGCTAAATATTTAGTGAAACTTTATATTTAGCAAGATTTATGGTTATTATTTGATTACCTTTGTCTTACACGAATGATATAAGATATGTATGAAACAAGATTTAGAGTTAGAGTATATTAAAGTGATACTAATTAAGTCTAGGTTCAATGAATAATTTTTTTTTGAATTAGATTTGTTGGATTTATATTTGATTTTCTTCAATATAGCTCATTCAATCTTATTTAGTTTAGCTAGCTAATGTTTTTAGTAGCACACACACAGACACACACACACACACACACACACACACACACACAGAGATATATATATATATATATATATATATATATATATATATATATATATATATATATATATATATATATATATATATATATATATATATATAGAGAGAGAGAGAGAGAGAGAGAGAGAGAGAGATTCAATTAAGATTAGTGTTCAATTTTCAGTTAGTGTTATTGTTTAAGAAAATAATTTATTTAACTTTTAATATTTAATTTGGATTTTGTTTAGGATTAAGCTATAGGATTAACTTACACCTTTTTTAGGTTTACTTTTACCTAATAATTATTAATATTATAATAATGCACTATTTTAGGAAGAGTATTATGTTATAGTTCTACTAGTTTAGTGTATAGTCCTCCCACCCACCCCCCCACCCCCCCTCTCTCTCTCTCTTGTTAAATTCAACTTGAATAAAATTAGGGGTTAGGATTCAATTTAGCTTGATATCTATGTTGATGTGTGTATATAAAATTAATATGTAGTACATGTATGTAATTATTTATGGAAATATACATAGGCATCTCTCTCTCTCTCTCTCTCTCTCTCTCTCTCTCTCTCTCTCTCTCTCTCATACTTTGTAAATCTTTTACCATTTAAAATCATTTTCTTTTATTGTTCCTATCTACTATTTGAAGAATGACCATTAATTTTTGTGTTTTCTCTTTCCTTGTAGTTAGCTCTATAATGTGGACCTATCATGGATGTTGTATCTAAGCTTGAAAAAACTAACTTCATCATTTTTGGAGGTTATCCTTCTCTTTGTTTCAAGCATGTTCATTTCATGGTATCTTCAGTAACATGCAAGTTTGGCTCTAGCAAGGTTTTGTTTGGCATCATGGTATTTCACACACTTAAGAACCTCATCTTCAATCACATGTGGACCTATATCTATCCTTGTGGAAGTTTATTTGTGTGTTTTCAAGGTCGTTGAAATCTCCTTTGGGATAGGACCTATAGTTTGTAATAAGTTACTTGACAGGATGACTTATGGTCTTACTAGCTATATAATTAGAGGTATTATAATTAGAGATATAGGATTAGGGAAAGTAAAATAAATCTAGGTAGAAGGAAATATTAATGTTTGGCTCTATAATTTTGAGATATTAATCTCACTAATTGTTGTTTGAATGTATATGATTGCTACTAGGTACGCATTTATGCCTGGCATGTTGAGTGAAGATTGTTTCATCATTGTTTGATTGATATCTTTGTAATTTCTTATGATTTCTCAAATTTTTTTCTTATTTGTATAGCTCTTAGAAAGGGTAGTTATGAGGTGAATTATAAACTCCTACCTTAGTGATGGTTTCTTTCTTGGAATATTTTGGGAATGTGTAGAAACTTCATGAAGATTGGTTGTAGGTGGTAGAGTTGATTTGTGACATATAACTTGTACAAGGTTAGGATTCTTGTAGGAACTATTCTCGAAATGGTTCTAGGTAGAAGAAATGTAGACAATGTTATTATGGACATGTTCAGAGAGATTATGTAGCTAGACTTGAAGTTGTTGAGATAGCCAAAAGAAGAGTACATTTTGAAGTTGTTAGTAATGAAGAAGAAGAAACAATACCAAATCCTGATTGTAAGGTGTATCATGATGAGGGGAAATTTTTGAAAGCTTTGAATAAAGTAATATGAAGACTTTCTTTCAAGAATTTTACTTAGAGTGGAAGACTTAATACTAATGCTTTGTTTCATTGGATCGTTGCTATTGAGAAATATTATAATTATGAAAGTATTTCTAATGATAAGAAGGTGAAAATAATATGTACAAAGTTGAAACATAATGCATCTCTCTGGTGGGAGCACTTGGAAAATGATAGACATAGACGAGGAAAATAAAAGTTGAGACTTGGGTAAAGATGGTTGGGAAGTTACAAAATAAATTCCTTCTTCTTGATTATCAATTTAATTTGTTAAGAATAATACAAAATTGAAGGCATAAAGAAATGAGTGTGAAAGATTATACTAGATAATTCTATAAGTTGGAGATGCGATCTAGACATATTGATGATGAAATTGAAAAGGTTTCTAGATACTTTAATGGTTTAAATAATTCTATACAAGATGAATTCATATTTATAGACATGTAAATTATGGAAGGAGATTATTTGTATAGCTTGAAGGCTAAAGAAAAATTGGCTAAGAAACAATAGAACATATAAAGAGAAAGAGGTGGAAGATTTTAGTGAAGTAGATGGAGATATTGTAGATAGAGTAGTGGATGACATAGAATATCTAATGATAAAGGAAAATATCAATAGAAATAATATAGTGAAAGTAGAGGAAGAGGTAAGAACGCTAGAGGTAATTATACAAGTTTGGTGCAAGAGCGCCAAGGTAACGCTAATTAGTAACGTAGGGTTCCTAGTCTAGTTTCGGCTTGTCATGGCCTTAGCCAAGCCACTAGTGTAAGAAATGAGATAACAAGTCCTAGTGTGTGACTTATCCATTGGAAGGTCAATTAGGCCCTTAATGACTACATATTAGTCCTACCTTGCTAGGTAGTGAGCAATTGTTGTCAAAATTTCCAAATGTGACATTTTGGCATGTAGAGGGATGGAATTGAAAAGGAAAAGGTGGAATGTTAGTTTCATTTCCTAATTGACACATTCAAGCATTTAGTATATTTTTAGAAGACTTTGACTAGGCCTGGTCCAATTAGATAAAAAGTTGTCAAGCAACATGTGAATTTTGCAAAATTGTAAAAGTTGTCATGACAACTTTTATTGCAAAATGGGGTTGAATAAACACCTGAAATAAGTTAGAGAATGTGTATTAGAGCTATATAAGGCCTCCCTCAACCTATGACAAGTTTTGAGTGGTAGTTTGATGAAATTTTAATTAATGAACAAGCATTCTTTATGTGTTGTTTTACCATAGTCAGAACCTTTTTTGCTTCATTAGGGAATTTAATGGATTGGACTCCATACTATAGCCTATCTATAAGTTGGTAGATGTAGTTTCTTATTTTTGTGTGTGCTTATTTAGGTTTTTGGTTCCATTTTATTATACTTTTGTAAATATTTTTGTTTTAACACTATCGCTGGTCTAAACCAAGCAGCTTTTAAAAATGGGATCATAACTAACCTTTCCACCATGGAAATTGTATGGTCTCTTCGAATATGTGAGGTTTCTTGTTGTACTATAAGCATGCAAGTGCATAGGCTATGGAAACAAAGTTTGACCTTTTTACAGTGATGCCCTAGGCAAGCCAATTGAGCATGGTTAGGGATCACAGTGTATGAAACAACATTTAATGGGACTAAGTGCATTGGTTTCTTCAATTCAAGTGGATGGAGGGAAATATATGAAGGTGGGGTATTACTATACCTACAGTGAAGTCTTGGTGAAATGTTTTAATGGGGATTTGAAAAAACAGTTGTGATTTCTTTTAATAAATTGGCAAACCCTTAATATTAGGTTTAAAATCTAAATCCCACTAAATGGATAGGTTGGGGAAGTGAGCCTAGGTGAATATCAAAGGTCCTCCAAAAGGGTATCATGATATGAAGTTTTTTTCCACCTTATTAGGCCTTTTTTCAAGTTGGGAACCAAAAGGTGAGTTTGGAAGCCTAATTCTTTGTAGCCCTATTAGGCCTAATTTGGATTAATTTCTTGAAATTGATAGAGATTTCTATATATCCTTGGTGGTTAAGGATTAGAATGGACCCAATTTCCTAGGAATGATACTCTCTCTTCATTTTGGGTAGGTTTTGTTCATGTGTGTACATTTGGTGTGGATGAGCAAGTAAGGCATCTAAGGTGTGTTGCTTGGATGGAGCTAAATTCAATATCGGTATGGAAAAGTTGAAAGAAGAGAGGATTGGGAGTTAAATCTTACTAACTTAGGGTTAGTGTAATAACACTAATAGGATAGAGAAGTAGCCTAGAGAAGACCCTAAGAGAAGTTAGGGTTTGGGAACAAGACTTGTCCTTACACTAAAGTTAGTCTTGGAACAGTAGCATTGGGAAGAGAGAAGATAGATCTTGGTTTAAACACATTTCTTTTAAGCATGGTGGTGAAGCACATAGAGATTTTGAATGTATATTTTCTAGTAAGAGAGTGCCAATTAGTAGAAAAAATGCTTTGATTCAGTAAGAAGCTATTGATATAGCTAATGAACCTAAGAAAGGAGAAAACATGATGATGAGAAGAACTTTGTGGAATGAGCAGTTGAATAATGAACTCATTTTAGGGAAACATGTCTTCAACACAAGATTGTAAATATCTCATTAAAAATACTCATATTTTTAGTTTTCAAATATATTATTATAAATACTTATGTTGAAAAGTGTCATGTAGCCAATAGAGGCATTTGTAGTTGTACTAAATTAATGGAGAGTTTTGTGCTCCTGCATTTTAATTATTTTTGGGTGCTGATTCTATTGTTTGTATAGGAGGTGGTCTTTCAACTCTTTGTCATTTTCTTGGCTTCTTTGATACATTTGATTTGAGTTTTTCTAAAAGCTAAAAACAAGTTCTAAACCTTAATTCAATAAGAAAAATAAACATCAATTTAAAAACTTGATGAAATACCTTGTTTATGGGTTGTTGTGCTTGCAATCTCTATTCTCTATATGTTGTGGACATCAAGTTACACTTGTACATACGGAAGAAAAATTACATATAGTTGTTAAAACCCTAATTGGTTTTTAATAAATTGATTGGGTTACAAAGCCTAGTTGGGTTATTATTATATTAATTTGGTAAGGTTTGATACCCAGACCACTTTTCTAAATTTAAAATAGCCTAATTAGGTATACTAATTTTTTTTATAAAGAATGTCAAAAAAATTGTTCACCATCTCGATGGAGACACCCATACATGGAGAAAACCCTTATAGCTAAAAAATTTCCCACGCTCCAAAATATCAAGCTAGTGTATTAGTGTATTATTGAATGACTTAAAATACATTTTCAAGCTCTAAGCCTTCACATAGAAATTTACATCTTGTTCCACCTAGAGAATATAAAACAACACAACCCTATGGAATGAAGTCCACTCTTTTTCACTAATTTATAATCAATAAAGTTGTCAATATATATAGAGAATTTTTTTTACTCTATGATGTGTTACTCATAGAAACTTGCAAGGAAACAACACCTACCTTGTCCATAGTGGTCATTTTTACAAATACAATGAAATTACAAAATAGATATTATCATGACCAAGATTAGGCACCTTTCTTACCTTACACCACTTTCAAAAGTGACTCCACCATAAATGTATGTCCTAAAACACAACTGAAATGCACAAAATAAATTGTTTTAACTAAGAGTCTATAGTCAATATAGAAATTTTTAAAATCAATTCCCACACCAAATGGAAATATATTAAAATATATTAACATAACATAGCATCTAAAAAGTGGATATCAATGTCCTTAAAAATAAGGAGTATGTGATCTCATCCCATGTCATGTAGTACACCACCTTACCATGAGGTCCAAAATAGTGCCTTACAACTTAGGAAAATGATATCTTAAAGAAGTCAATAAATTATTAAATAGGAGGATTAAGCCTCTAACGTATAGACACCTTAATAACAAAAAATTCCATTTTCTATATCTCACCATATCCCCCTGCTATGTCCTTTTATGGTAGTAATCAAAATTCATGGCAGCCAAAACATTAATGCATATCCTCATCTAATCTTTCCAAACAAGCCCTTTATGGATCACCTTGTCCTTACACCGTCATGGAAAAAAGATAGTTTGACACCTATTTTGATTCATCATATGGTATTTTTGAAAGTACACTCCCTTTCCATCACCATTTGCATTGATGACGGAAACATTCATACATCCTCCCATTCCATTAAATCCTTGACACCATTGACAAATTTGGCCAGCTCATTTTCCATGCCATTCACTTCCCAATATATGTGTTCCACTTGGAGGTTATGGTAATCTTCCAAAAAACTCCTAATTTCCTCAGTTATGAGTTTATTTGACTAGTTACATCATCCTTCTCCCTTAGCATCCTTAAAGATAAGCATAGAATTCCCCTCAATGAAAAGATTATCAATCCCCTGAGCTCCCACAATCCTTAACCCCCACAGGAGTACCATAGCTTTTGCTTCATTTTTGGAGCCTCCTCCATAGTTACCATTATAGGTGACCACCATATTTATCATACTATTATAGAGGATACCTCCCACTATGGTGCTTCCCATCATAACCAAACCATCAAAATTTAGTTTAAACCAAGACAGGGGGGGCGGGAGCCATACTATCTTCTTCCTAGCTAGGACTTTAAAATTGTCAAATTACACTAGGATTGCATCAATTTTCCACATCGAAGCCCATTTCATGTCTAAACCAGGCAAGGGATTTAGGGGGGGTTCCAATGCTAGATCATGTCACATCCTTTTATGAGCCTAATAACATTTTGTGCCGAGCCCACATTGGTATTGGCTTGTTCCCTGAAGATCTCATCGTTCCTTTCCTTTTAGATATGTGGGTAAAAGTACAAACCTATGTTACCATTTTACAAAGGAAAAGGCTAATAAAAGTATAGATGTTCACCTTCAATGAAATAAAAGTACTATTATTACTTAGAATTTGAAAATGAAGTAAACTAATGAAATGTGTAGAAATGGATGAAGTTTAGGATCTTAATTTTTAATAATTTTTTGGACTAAGAAATTATATATTTTCCTATTTTTTAAAAATAAATTTTAGTTATTCAAAAACATTAGAAATTAGGGGTTTAGTTCCTGCTACTAAACTACATGGAAATAAATGTATTTCCATCTGATCTCAAATTATGTTATAGATATCATATGTAGGTAGAACAATCAAAAATAAAAATTGGGTTGATACCTATATTTTCTCTTTTATAATGATTCAAATTTCAACTTACTCAAATTGATAACTTTCATCTCCCACCATATTTCTCAAAACAAATCTATTCTATCCAAAAGAAAAATTATAGATTATGGAAGAGGACTCTCTCTTATAGAACATTATATAATTTTTAAACAAAATTCATATGATTTATTATTTTTTTCTTTCTCAAAATCAACATCTTCTCAAGTGTTAAAATATGTACTTGTAAAATTTTTTAATTATGATATACTTTATCTAATTGAAACACTATGAACTCTATATGAGAATATTCTTGAATTTGAGCTCTATAAAATGGTGTTTATATGTTATTAAAAATCTATCATAAAATATAGTAAGAGTTATTGAAACATCAATTTTCTAAAACAATTGTATTTCTTTAGTAATTGGATAGTAACTAGTATAAAACATGCATTCAACGGACATTTCCAATTGGAAAGGTGTGAGACCATATATAACTTAGGTAGAATTAATTTATTAAGATAATATGTTTGAAAAAATATACTTTTTAGATTAAAATACTCAAATTCAGTCATTTTAATAAGTCAGCCTAAAAGGTGACACAACATTGTACTTTTACCCATGTCAAGTAGCATTTGGGAGGATAATTTACCATAAACTTACGAGATAGGGATGCATTGCTGACCCATTCCAATGAATAAATTATTTCAATTCATTCTTGATACATCATTGGACCTCCCATGGGGAAAGGTCTTGCCTCCACATGGTTGTGGCAAAGGGGCAGTGCGTAAGAAGGTATGGAATATATTCTACATCTTGAAGACATAAAATACACAAGTTGGCACCATCTACACTATAGGTTCTCAATAGTGAGGATCTATCTATGCAAAGTTGCCCACTAGAAGAGGTTTATCTTTGATAGGATCCAAGGGTGCTAGGATTTTTTCTAATCAACCTAGGAAACCATCTCCCACATTTAGCATAGATAAGCAGACTTAACTATAAACTATCTTGAGGGTGTGAGTTTCCACACCAAGGAGTCCTCAACCAGATTGACAGGGATCCTGTAGGTATAAAGAAGGTCCTATAGCTCCCAATAAATTCCCAAATAAATATGCTTAGGTTCCAAAAAGTGACCCATTGTCTTTCAGTGCTGATGAAGTTTCAAATCTGAGGGCCATACAATCTAATGCAATTCTCCTACAAAGGTAGGAACTTATTATGCATGAGAGGACTATCATGAATCCATTGATCCTCCTAAAAATTAATAGAATTACCATTCCCCTTAATCCAGTGCCACCCCTTTCTTAGAATCTTTCTAGTATTAACCATATTGTTCGAGATCTTGGAGGCTTGGGGGAGATCACATGCACAAGGGAATTGATGAGGAGACAATCCCCTAAGGTAGTTAGCCTTAATTATGTTTCCCTAGCTACCTTGAAAGCTTTCCAAATTCCATCAAATTTTGGTTAACAGGGCCTTGTTCAAGTTTTGTATTGATCTTAAATTTAGACTACAAAGAGCTTTTCATCGATACACTTTCTCTGAACTAACTAAATTCATTCTTCACTTCTCTTTCATTCTGGACCACAAGAATTTTTGCTAGATTTTATGAATAATATCTTTGAACTTGCACATGATTTTGAAAATGGATAGGAAATACACTAGGATGCCTTGCATGAAGGTAGGGAGAAGTTGGAGTTTCCCAACATTACTAAATATTTTCCCTCTCCAGTTTGCCAACCTTTATTGAGTGCATTCAACAAAACCATAAAAAAATTGGTTTAGGAATTATTTAATTGTGAGTGGTAGGCCAAGATAAGTATCTGGGATAGATGCCTCATGGCAGCCAAGAATACTTATTATCTCTCAAGCTAGCAATAGTGTTGAAGAAGAAGACTTTTCTTTTATGGTAATTTAGCATGACTTTTCATTTCTTTGGCTTCATGGATGGACAAGATGCCGAATAAGAAGGTTTAATCCACAAGCTATTCTATGATTTATGGGGGGCACTAGGAGGCTAGTTTAATGCCCTTGATTCTATTAGAGTTAGTAAAAGACACTAAATTTATGCTTAGCACTTTTGCTACAATAATGAAAAGGTAGGGAGAGAAGGGGTCATGTTAGTGAAGACCTTGGGAGGATGAGAACAAATTTCTAGTAGCTTCATTAGTGATCATTGACAAAATAATAAAGGTAACAAAATACCTAACAATACTATTAGCCTTCTCATTAAAGCCAAGTTTTGCAAGTATTGGTGTAAATATGTATTTTCTTATTACACTTTACTTAAGTTTACTTAGGTCAATGCATTATTTTATTATTTCTTAGGTGAGACACTTAAGAGTTTTCGTACTCTTTTTAGTTATCATGTTGACAACACTGGAGTAAGCAACTCTAATTCAGCACATGGTGTCTAGAACATTGGAGTTTGAATAATTAACTATGTTGTCATGTAGACAACATAGTTATTTGCATTCCTAATTTAGCACATCGTGTCTAAAACATAATTTTATATGCTACACCATTGTATGCTTATCCTCTCATCATCACACTTACTCTTGTGCTTAATGGAGGATAATCTATATTTGGTAGACATGTGCCTAATTGTATTACTTATCATGTTGCTGAGTCATATGCATTCTAAAAGCATTCTAGAAGCCTTTATATATAAGCACTTCTAGTGTAGTTTAGTACATTAAATTGAATACTATATTGTTATTCTAATCATACTCATTTGGTCTACTATTGTGCTTGTGCTTGAGTTCCTTGACCTTGGATGAATTTTTTTCTAAGGCAAATTCTTACATGGTATTAGAGCTTGGGGACATTCTCTTCACATAGCTATTAGAGACCATTCTTGCTTCAGCACCTTGACCTAGATCTAGAGTATCTGTAGATATTGGGAGTGTCTAGAGCCAAAGAAGACCTCACCATTGCATCTAGAACATTGATTCAATAAAATTTGACTATAAATTTGCCTATATTGGGCCACGGTTGAATTTGAGGAAAAAAATTGCAAACTAGAACCAAAGGCTCGATTTGTAGAATTGGTATGATCATTTTAGATCTCTAAATTTAAATTTCAAATCTACATATTTTATCATTTGAATCCATGCTATTTTTTTGGATCTGCATTATTTTCTAATTTTTTTGGCTATTAGGCTAGTAGGAGAGATCTTTTTTAGGTAAAGATTGGAGCTTGTTGGTGCAAATCAGATATTGGCATCATATTCAGAAGGTCAAAAACCCCTATATAAACTTTTGTTTCACCAAAATCAGTCATTTGAGGTGAAACTTGTAGTCATTTGATTTTTGGAGGTGTGGCGACAACAATTTAGAAAAAATAATGACAAAGGTTATTTTCAAACAGTGATATCTCCCTTATACGGACTCTCTTTTTTGAATAATTTTTTTGTTTTGGGATATAATTTCATGATCCACACATTGGTGTAGGTGGTTTGAGATCCTTGTTCTTGAATATTCTTGCAACTTGCAAATCCCAATTTTTGCTAGTTCACATGCTTAGTATGGGCTCATTTGGACACATAATCAGGTTCAATTTAATTTGAATGTCCATAATTTTTTGTCTACTTTTCAAATATGCAATTAGATTATAGGCTTGTGTGGATAGAAATACTATTTTTAGAAATTGGCCCTAAATTTGGAAAGTGGCTATAAAGTGCTTGAATCATCCATTAGGGGGGTTCCTTTGATTCTATTTTTCTTTTTTTGGGGTGCATACATTCATTGATCTCATGGAGGAGTTTTGTCACACATGTTGGCAAATTAGACCCCTATTGACAAAAAGGAACTATCTGAAATGGAGTGCTTTAATCATTAATCATCTAAGAAGTGACCATAAGGAAGTATTTCCTTATTTATGTTCCAATGAACTAATCTATGACACTAAAGAACAACCACCTGTTAACAGCCTTTTTGATATAATTATATTGAATATCAATTTAGATTGTTGGCCTATCATTAAAAAGCTCATTCACCCTTATGATATGTCGATGGCTCTTTGGAAAGAATATGGAGATCCAATAGTTCATCCTTTTATTGAGGAAATTCAATCTTTAGTCACTTCTAATATGGTTCCTTCACATCCAAATGAGATCACATCTTCTAATGCTCTTGTTGATATTACTGATCCAGTTCAAGCCACAAATGTTTTTGATTCAATGCAGTAGGAAATACTATGTCTTCCTGCTTCATCTTCACGGGACAACTTCCTTTAAGATATTGTAGGTCTATTCATGGAGTCTCACATTGAAGGTGTTGGAGGCATCATTGATGATATTTTCCTTCTCTTTGTTGAGGTGAATGCTTCATCCATTGGCACAATGATAGGTCTAGCACAACAGAGTACACCTTGTCTTCTAGTTCCAACATCAATGGATGACTTCTTGACAAATATTTTAAGTTTGTCTATGGAGTCACACATAGTATATTTGAGAAACTTCATTAATGATCTACATCAACTCTTTGATGAAGTAAATCCTTCTTCAATTGTTGCAAGGGCTCACTCTAACCCTCATGTCCGTTCTTTACATGATTGATCTTCATAGGTTGATATGATTGTGGATTCTTATGTGCAACAGTTGCAGGAGTTCTCTTTATCATTTGAGGAGACATATTGTTCTTTGGGACAGGTTCTACATCCATCCTTGCTAGATCTGACATTGTTCTTTTTAGCAGCATTTAAAGAGGTGATAGTTAGTATCGACACAAGGACAATTGAGCAGGTTTCACAGGCATCATTGATCATTCAGATTCTTTCTACACATAGGGGAAGCATCTCTTATGTACCTATGATATTATTTCTTCGAAAGGGGAGGAACATTATTCAACAGTCCTAGATCAACTTCTACATTAGAGGAGCTATCATTGATCAACACACTACATTGGGGGGGATACTATCTTGTCTCTCATCTTCTTCTCTCTTGTAGGGGGGACCTTTTCCTCTTTTGGTATTGTGTTCTTCTCATATTTCTCTATTGTATATACTTGATTTATGTCGTAATGGGGGGGTCTTGATTACTCCATCCATCCATGCATCTTATTTTTTCATCTCTCTTTTTGGGGGAGGGTTTCTACCATGAGGCTTTCTGGTGCAGGAGCACCTAGGTAGGCTAAGTGTGAAACCTAGGTATTTCTTTATTTTTGGCTTGTAGTGATGCTAGCCACATCACTATTCTAATAATAGGTCCTATGTGGTCCTTAGGTGTATTTAGGAGACTTGGCAAGACCCAAAGTGACCAAGTTGCTAGAAGTTGCCGACTATTGTCAACTAGGTGACTTAGGTCCGGAAAAGGCTAAAATGGTCTAGAAAGGTTCCAATGGCTTTGAATTGTTTATTTGAAGTCATTTTATGCATATTATATGTCTACTTTGTTTTTGTGCCAAATTTGGAGGTCTACCTCCATGTAGAACAAAAGTTGCTGAAATGTTGTCATGTTGTCATGACAACATTTTCTTGCAAAAAGAAACTTTTTGGCATTTGTGTGTTTCGAACATCCTAACTATTTAGAATAGTTATGGAACTAATGGAGGATCCTTTAAAAATGTGAGGATAACCATTTTTAGGGGGTTGGACAAGTTGGTTTTGCATTTTGTACGAATTGAGCAAGTATTTTGTTGCCGGTTTTATGCATTTGAAGGCATTTTTAATAGAGGAGGATTGAATGGCCTGATTTTTGTGTTGGAAAAGTTCTGAAATATTGTTTTTAATCTTTTTTTATTGTTGGTTTGATCATTTTAATTCGTTTGCATTAGTGTAGAAAAATCTTTTTGTTCTTGGCAAGTTGCTGATCTGAACAGGGCTGCACTTAGAAAATGGGATCTTAGGGCCACTTCCCACCATTGGAAACCTCTGGTATTTTGGGATTTGAAGCTAAGATCCATGTACATTATGTATCAAGAAGGAGGGCCCTTGAAAGCATCAGCAAGCATTTTTAAGGTGATGCCCTAGGCAAGCCAAATGCAACTTGGCTAGGAATCATAGTTGGAAAATGAGTTATGGAGAGGATTGAGTATACAAATACCTTAATCTGGCTGCACAACGAGTAATGAGTAGGTATAACCTTGCTCCAGTCCAAACGAGAGGTCTTGAAAAGGTGTCTAAGGTGGTTTTCCATCACAACAGCAATAAAGCACTTGAAATCCTCATTTTTGGCCTAAAACTGTACTTTCATTGTATGGAAATTTTGGAGGCTAGAAAATTACAGAATCTTGAAGTACTCTAAAAAGGGTATCCAAAAATATAATTTGTTTTTAGGGTTGTTAAGAATTTTTTCAAGAAATCTTGTTTCCAGCTATTTAGGAGGGCTAATTCCTAGTAGCCTTTTTGGAGCAATTTGGTGTATCTTCCCTAGTAGATTGAATGCACCTATGAAATCAGAATTGTTTAGGGTCATGGATGTTAGAAGGAGTCTAAAAAAACCCTAGATGAAGAACTGGTACCCTTGGAGCTATAGATGGACTTGAGGGTTAATAGCGGACTGGAGCCGGCTAGTAAGAAATTTGATGTTACTTTGTTGGTGTACCCCCAACTGAAGGATTAGGATCTCTTGAGCAAGGTCCTAGTAATTATAGGGTGTGAAGAAGCCCTAGTGGGTCTAGTGAATGACCTAAGGTAGCCCTGAGAGAGAGCTTGGGGTTTGGAAGCAAGGTTGGGGTGTTACATCAGAGTGGTATCAGAGCAAGTTAAAGATTTGGGAAAGGTAGTTAATGTTGGAAGCCACTGAAGAATCAGTAGGAGAATCCATGATGGTGACAAATGTGGAGTTAGCTAAAGAAGTTGATGAGCAAAGGCAAAGAAATCAGCTTCTTGAAGAAGCACTAGAAGAGGTGAAGCAAAAACTAGATGCAGTTATAGAGGCAACCAAGAAAAGAGATGAAGAAGAAGATGGGAATGGTAAAAAGGTAGCAGAGGAAGATATTGTACCTGAACCTGATCCTATCTTGCAAGAAGAGCCCTTCTTGAAGGCAATCAAAGCCTTAGGAGGTAAAGCTTTGGAAGGATTGCCACTTTTCAGTGGTAAGATGGATATTGATGCAGTTATGGATTGGTTAGAGGGTATGGAGAACCACTTTGAGTGTGAGGGTATCTCAGAGGCACAGAAGGTTAAGGTTGCTAAGTCAAGGCTTAGAGGCTCAGCCTTAACATGGTGGAAGTATGTACAAGATGAAAGAGTCAGCATGGGCAAGAATCCAATTGCAAATTGGAGTGCTATGGCAAACAAAATCAAGGAGAACTTCCTACCTGAAGACTTTGAGATCCAACTCCATAAAAAGAGGCAAGGACTGAAGCAAAAAGATCTTGATGTGACCTCCTACACTGAAGAATTTTAGAGGTTGTGTTTGAGATCCAAGAAGCAAGAAGAGGAGTCACTCAAGGTGGAAAGGTATCTTGGTGGCTTGAAGTGGAACATTCAAGAGGAGCTTAGCTTATGGGCCCCTACCACTATCCAAAGATGTCATCAGCTAGCTTTGAAGGTAGAAGAAAAGAACAAGAGGAAAGGAGATTCTAACTTCAAAGATAGAGGCAAAGGCAGAAATCAGAAAAATCAAAGAGGAGGCTACCAAGGCAAAGGTAGTGATCAAAAGAGCCAAAGTGAAAGCAAACCCATGGAGCAAACTATTGACCACTCTTCAAGAGGTGGTTATAATAGAGGGAGAGGCAATCAAGGAGGATCAAGTAGGGGTAGAGGAGGTAGGAGCAGCTCTTACTTTGCAACAATGAAGTGTTACAATTGTGGTCAACTAGGCCATCCTGCCTATAGGTGCCCGGACAAACCCTCTTCCTCAAGCCAAGATAAAAGGCTAGCATATGCACAAGAAGATAATAGAAGTTGCAAGGATGTTGACATAGACCATATTGAGTCTGAAAAAGGTGAGAACCTCATGTTTAGGAGGGTGCTGATCAAGCAACCAGCTTCTAATGAGCCTAGACATAGAAAGGCATTGTTTAGGATCAAGTGCAAGATCCTAGGAAAAGTATGCAAGGTGGTGGTTGATTCTGGATCAACTGATAATGTAATATCAAAGGAGGCTGTTACAAAGCTCAAACTAAAGAAGATACCTCATGACAACCCTTACAAAGTCACATGGCTTAACAAAGGGCAAAGCATCCTAGTGAATGAACAAGCATGGGTGGACTTCTCAATTGCAGGATATAAAGACCACTTATTATGTGATATTTTGCCAATGGATGCTTGTCATCTTTTTCTAGGGAGACCTTGGCAATTTGATAGGGAAGTGGTCTATGATGGCAAGGAAAATACCATAACATTTAAGAAAGGAAGCAAGACCTTCAAAATTCAGTCATTGTTAGAAGGGGATGAACCACAGTCCAAGGTGCCTAATGTGCTACTATGTGGAGAGAAAGAGTTTATTAGAGACCTCAAGCATGAGGAGAGCCAAGGATTTGTAGTCATACTAAAGGCTGCAAGTGAAGAAAAGCCAGTCCAAGAACCTTTACTAGCAGAGGTACAAGAGTTGCTTGTAAAGTATAAGGAGATTGTTAGTGATGGTACACCAGCTACCCTACCACCAAGAAGAGTTATTAGCCATCAAATTGACTTTGTTCCAGGTGCCTCACTACCTAATAAGGCAGCCTACAAGTTAACCCCAGATCAGAACCTTGAAGTGGCAAGACAAGTCCAAGAGTTGATGGACCAAGGTTTGATCCAAAAGAGCATAAGCCCTTGTGCAGTCCCGGTGGTTTTGGCATCCAAGAAGGGAGGAAAATGGAGGTTGTGTACTGAATCAAGGGCCATTAACTGCATTACAATCAGGTATAGGTTTCCTATTCCAAGAATTGAAGACCTTATGGATTGTCTAGGAGGTGCTATGTATTTCACTAAGCTGGACTTGAAAAGTGGGTATCACCAAATTAGAATAAAGGAGGGAGATGAATGGAAGACAGCATTTAAGACTACTGATGGTCTTTATGAATGGCTTGTGATGCCATTTGGTCTTTCCAATGCCCCTAGCACCTTCATGAGGCTCATGAATGAAGTGCTCAAAGACTTCATAGGCAGATTTGTGGTGGTGTATTTGGATGATATCCTCATCTACAGCAAGACCAAAGAGGAACATGTCAAGCATGTAGAAGCAGTTTTGAAGAGGCTTCATGAGGAGAAGCTATCTATCAACCTTGAGAAGTGTGACTTCTTCAAGCAAGAGTTGGTGTATCTAGGCTTTGTGGTGTCTAAAGGAACTTTGAAGATGGACAAGGAGAAAGTTGCTGCTATCCTAAGTTGGCCTACACCTACCACATCTAGTGAGGTAAGAAGTTTCCACGGTTTGTCTCAATTTTATAGGAAGTTCATTAGGAACTTTAGTGGTATTTGTGCACCATTTCTTGATACCATAAAGGGGGGAGTCAAGTCCAAGTTTAGTGGACTTTAGAGGCTGAAAAGTCATTTGATATGTTAGAAAAACAAGTAGCTACTCAACCCATCCTAAAATTGCCTAGCTTTGAAAAGTTGTTCACCTTAGAATGTGATGCAAGTGGCCTAGCAGTGGGTGGGGTGTTGAGTCAAGAAGGTAGACCAGTAGCCTTCTATAGTGAAAAGCTAAATGAGGCCAAGAAGAAATACTCATCCTATGATCTAGAATTGTATGCCTTAGTCCAGTGTCTTAGGAAGTGGAGACACTATTTGTTGCCAAAAGAATTTGTTGTGTTTATAGATAATCAAGCTCTTAGCTACATCAACACACAGGAGAAGTTGAGCAACAGGCACTTGAAGTGGATGGAATATTTGCAGGCCTTCACCTTTACAATCAAGCATAAGAAAGGACAAATGAACAAGGTTGTTGATGCATTAAGTAGAAGGGTTTTAACAGTCCAAGAGATTCAGCTCCATAGCATTGGAGTGGAGAGTTTTCAGAATCTTTACAAGAATGATGAGGACTTTGCTGAAGCCTATAAGGTATGCATGGATTTTGGAAACCACTTTCATAGCAGATTTTCAGAATACACTTTGCAAAATGGGTTGCTATTTAAGGGTAACCAGTTGTGTGTACCAAGAGGTTCCATGAGAGAGAACCTAATACAAGAGAAGCATAATGGCAGCTTGAGTGGGCATTTTGGTATCAGCAAGACAATAGAACTAGTGCAAAGGTTCTATTATTGGCCTAAATTGGTCAAAGATGTAACCAAGTATGTGGAGCAATGTATGGTGTGTATGAAGGCAAAAGGAGGAATGAGCAATGTAGGTCTTTACCAGCCCTTACCAATTCCTAGCAAACCATGGGATTGTGTAAGTATGGATTTCATTGTTGGTTTGCCTAAAACTAAGCAAAGGTATGATAGCATTTATGTTGTTGTTGATAGATTCAGTAGAATGGGACATTTCATTCCATGTAAGACAACTAATGATGCAAGTCATATAGCTCATTTGTTTTTCAAAGAGGTTGTAAGGATTCATGGACTTCCATTAAGCATTGTGTCGGATCGAGATGTGAAATTCATGAGTCACTTTTGGAAGACTTTATGGAAGAAGCTTGGCACTAACATGTCTTTTGGTTCAGCTTACCATCCTCAAACTGATGGTCAAACTGAGATGGTTAATAGAACTTTAGGTAACCTTCTTAGGTTCCTAACTAAGGAGTATGGTCAGACTTGGGATGTTATCATCTCACAAGCAGAATATGCCTACAATGATAGCAAGAATAGGACTACCGGAAAGAGTCCTTTTGAAATTGTTTATGGCATGCACCCAAGAGGTGTGTGTGAACTAAGGTGTCTTGGAAACATGGATCAGATTAGTGGTCAAGCTGAAGACTTTGTACAAACCATGAAGGAGATTCTGGAGCAAGTCAAGAAGACTATTCAAGACAACACTCTAAAACTCAAAGCCAAGGTGGATGAAAAGAAGAAGGATGTTCAGTTTGCTGTTGGGGACTATGTGATGGTCCATTTGAACAAAGCAAGGCTTCAAAAAGGCATTCCTACTAAGTTACAGATGAAGAGGGTAGGGCCTTGCAAAATATTGGCTAAATATGGAGCAAATGCCTATAAGGTAGATTTACCTTCCGATTTGGGCATATCCCCTATTTTTAATGTGTAAGACTTGGTGGCATACAAAGGTGACCCATCTCAGCTCAGTCCCGATGTTCATGAAGATCTTGAACTTGCTTCAACACCTACAAACAACAAGTTGGAGGTAGAAAAGATGTTAGATTCAAGGGTAAAGAAGACTACAAGGCACAAGGTTTACATGGAACACCTCATCAAATGGAAGGAGAAACCAATTTTAGAGGCTACATGGGTTGCTGAGATAGAGTTCAAGAAGGTTGGCATACCTCTAGATTTGTTGCAAACTGATCCACCTTGAGTTCTTTGTTGGAGGGGGGAGTATGGTGCAGGAGCACCTAGGTAGGCTAAGTGTGAAACCTAGGTATTTCTTTATTTTTGGCTTGTAGTGATGCTAGCCACATCACTATTCTAATAATAGGTCCTATGTGGTCCTTAGGTGTTTTTAGGAGACTTGGCAAGACCCAAAGTGACCAAGTTGCTAGAAGTTGCCGACTATTGTCAACTAGGTGACTTAGGTCTGGAAAAGGCTAAAATGGTCTAGAAAGGTTCCAATGGCTTTGAATTGTTTATTTGAAGTCATTTTATGCATATTATATGTTTACTTTGTTTTTGTGCCAAATTTGGAGGTCTACCTCCATGTAGAACAAAAGTTGCTGAAATGTTGTCATGTTGTCATGACAACATTTTCTTGCAAAAAGCAACTTTTTGGCATTTGTGTGTTTAGAACGTCCTAACTATTTAGAAAAGTTATGGAACTGATGGAGGAGCTTTTAAAAACATGAGGACAGCCATTTTTAGGGGGTTGGACAAGTTGGTTTTGCATTTTGTACGAATTGAGCAAGTATTTTGTTGCCGGTTTTATGCATTTGAAGGCATTTTTAATAGAGGAGGATTGAATGGCCTGATTTTTGTGTTGGAAAAGTTCTGAAATATTTTTTTTAATCCTTTTGTAGTTTTGGTTTGATCATTTTAATTCGTTTGCATTAGTGTAGAAAAATCTTTTTGTTCTTGGCAAGTTGCTGATCTGAACAGGGCTGCACTTAGAAAATGGGATCTTAGGGCCACTTCCCACCATTGGAAACCTCTGGTATTTTGGGATTTGGAACTAGGATCCATGTAAATTATGTATCAAGAAGGAGGGCCCTTGAAAGCGTCAGCAAGCATTTTTAAGGTGATGCCCTAGGCAAGCCAAATGCAACTTGGCTAGGAATAATAGTTGGAAAATGAGTTATGGAGAGGATTGAGTGTACAAATACCTTAATCTGGCTGCACAGCGAGTAATGAGAAGGTCTAACCTTGCTCCAATCCAAAGGAGAGGTCTTGGAAAGGTGTCTAAGGTGGCTTTCCATCACAACAACAATAAAGCACTTGAAATCCTCATTTTTGGCCTAAAACTGTACTTTCATTGTACGGAAATTTTGGAGGCTATAAAATTATAGAATCTTGAAGTACTCTAAAAAGGGTATCCAAAAATATAATTTTTTTGTAGGGTTGTTAAGAATTTTTTCAAGAAATCTTGTTTCCAGCTATTTAGGAGGGCTAATTCCTAGTAGCCTTTTTGGAGCAATTTGGTGTATCTTCCCTAGTAGATTGAATGCGCCTATGAAATCAGCATTTTTTAGGGTCATGGATGTTAGAAGGAGTCTAAAAAAACTCTAGATGAAGAACTGGTACCCTTGGAGCTATAGATGGACTTGAGGGTTAATAGCGGACTGGAGCCGGCTAGTAAGAAATTTGATGTTACTTTGTTGGTGTACCCCCAACTGAAGAATTAGGATCTCTTGAGCAAGGTCCTAGTAATTATAGGGTGTGAAGAAGCCCTAGTGGGTCTAGTGAATGACCTAAGGTAGCCCTGAGAGAGAGCTTGGGGTTTGGAAGCAAGGTTGGGGTGTTACATCACTTTCCCTCTTTCTCTATTTTATGAGAGATTGCATTGCATTATGGACATGGGTACCTAAAATGGCCTATTAGCTGGGACCCATCATGTATATTCATCCTAGCTTTCATAAGCTTAAGTGCATTCAAGTTGCACTTAAGGGAAAGAGTTGGTGTAAATAAGTTTTTACTTATTACACTTTACTTAAGTTTACTTAGGTCAATGTATTATTTTATTATTTCTTAGGTGAGACACTTAAGAGTTTGCATAATTAACTGAGTTGTCATGTAGACAACATAGTTATTCACACTCCTAATTTAGCACATGGTGTCTACAACATAATTTTGCATGCTACACCATTGTAGACTTATCCTCTGATCATTGAACTTACTCCTGTGCCTAATGGAGCATAACCCATATCTAGTGGACATACGCCTAGTTGTATGCTTATGAAGTTTGTTGATTCCTATGCATTCTATAAGCATTCCAAAGGCTTTTATATATAGGCACTCCTAGTGTACTTTAATACATTGAATTGAATACTATATTTTTATTCAGATCATACTCATTTGGTCTACTATTGTACTTGTGCTTGAGTTCCTTGATCTTGGGTGAATTTTTCCCTAGGAAAAATTCTTACATGGTATCAAAGCTATACCAAATTCTTACATGGTATCAGAGTTATACCAAATTCTTATAGAAAGAATAGCAAAGATGAATTCATACCTAACCTTATAATAAGCTTTGGAGATATCTAGTTTAATAGCTATAATTGGGTTCTAATACCTTTCCATAGAGTGTATCACCTCATGGAAGATTATAACCACATCAAGAATCTACCTCTTGGGTGCAAAGCCACTCAAAAAGCGGCCAATGAATTTTTTGAGGAGAGGCTTGATGCAATTTACCATAACCTTAGCAAGAACCTTATAAATTGTGTTACAAAGGCTGATGGGTCTGAAATATTCTTGTCTTCAAGGGTCCTCAATCTTAGGAATGAGAACAATGAAGGTTTGGTGGAGTTTGTTCGACAACTTTTCCATTTTGATAAAGTCATAAGAAACATGGATAACATCATACTTAACAATGTCCCAAAATTCTTGGAAGAAAGGAGGAAACCCATCTGGACAAGGGCTTTATATTGATGTAGTGCCCACCCATAGTTTATTTTTCTATTATATTTATTAAACTCTTTTATGCCTATCTCATGGACATGTTAGTGTCAAGGATATTATTTCATAACTTGCACTAGAGATATATCAATGATGATTACTTAGTTGACTATATTTCATGTGTTATTTAATGATTATTGTTACTGGTGCATTAATGATGCTTTAACGATTCGTGGTTAATAAATATGATTAATTTCATAGTAATACCAAATGATGCTTTAATGATGATAACTTCATATTTGTAATGATGCATTATTTTATTTGAGCATTTGATGTTTGACTTATAATTATTATAGTACTTAGCCTATACTTACATGTGTATGGTTTGTGTTTGTGTTTTATCTTTCTATTTCCCATGTTTGATGTGGTTAGGGGAGGGAGTCATAGTCACCTACCATTTAGGATCTACATGATGTACCACTCCTTGCCATTACCTATATAGTTTCGATATATTTATATACATGTACATGCTCATCTTTTATGTAGAATGTAGGTATCGAGCATCAACTTCCTTGAATTTCTATGATGAGCATGCCCTATCACAATAACTCAACGGTAAGAATGGGGAGATAATGCTTAGGTCCAATCCCAACCATAGCTTAAATACTTGTCTTGCAAAGAGGACTCATAACTGACTTTCCACCCCTTTTAAAACCCGTGAGTTTATCTTTGTCTATGTTGTTTAATTTTGACTTTCAATCTATTTTTTTAATGTTGCTTTTATGTGGATTGCACTATGTGATTTATTTGGTAAAGGATTTAATTATAATATTTGACTTAATCATATACTATTGAGAATTATTAAATATTATTTGATTAAAAAGAAAATATTAAACAATAATATTTAATTAATTAAAAATAATAATTAAATATTTTCTTTAATTTAAAAGTGTTAATTTAGAAGTCTAAATTTAAAAAATTGGTTAAAGAGAAATTATAATATGATGATATTTATTTAATTATTAATTAATTAATTAAATATGTACTTTAATTTAAAATGTTTAATTTAAAAGTTTAATTTAGGAAGTTTGACAAAAAGAGAATTAAAATATTAAAATATTAAAGATTTAATATTGCTTTATTATAATTATTTATTTAATAATAATTAAATTAGAGTTGCATGTAAACAATGAGCTTTGATTATTATTATTAATTTAAATAATAAACCATGCTTTAATTAGTGCTTGCACTAATTAATAAGTGGATAAAAATATATATAAAAGAATATTTTAATTAAAAAGTTCTTTAAATGTGCATGAAAGAATTAAATTTAAAATTTTTGACTAAAGTTATAATTTAGGCGAATTTATATTTATTTAATTTAATAATAATTTATTTAGGAGCTTTATATTTAATAAACTCTAAATAATAGTATTAGTTAAATTGATAAATATTATATTAAAAATGTCGCATGATTTAAGAAGGGAGAGAAAGCTTTAATTTAGTAAAGTTTATTTTAATTAAATTACATAAAGTGTGTGCATGAAAATTAAAATATAGTAATTAAAGACAAAGGGTTTTCACATGATTGCATGATCAAAGCCTTGATTTTGGGAAAATACTTTTTATTAAGAAAATTAGAGCTCATTTCAGGTACAGGTTTTGGGGAGGTAAATTTGGAATTGGATCAAAAGAATCATTGAAAGTTTCAGAGGGTTTGGATTTGCATGCATTCACAGATTGTCTTAGATTTTAGCTATAGTTTTGAGGTAGGGTTGTAAAATCCATTGTAGAATTTTATTGAAAGATCTATCTACTTTGTGTTTTCCTAGGTGTTTACATATTGCTTATTAATTTACTGTATTGATTGTTGAATCAAGATTTATGTTGTAGATTTTCAAAAAGGAAAACTTATTAATCAAAAAAACTTGACTGTAAAAAATTATTAAAAAAATTGTAGAAAATTATTGACTATATTCTTATAAACCCCTTTCTAATATAACAAAAATTTTGATTATTGAAAATTGCAAGAAAATAATAAATTGAATAGTTAGCATTTCAAATTTAAATTTGTTATTAGAACTATGCAATTATCATGAATTTTCTAAATATAGATGAATATTATTCTTATATCTAAATTAATTTAATTGTGATATTTGTTTAGAAAGCATAAGATTAATTGAGAAAAAAAAATGTGGTAACTAAACTTATACATGCATGTGAAAATAAATATGCTAAAAATAGAAAACTAATTATATTAAGGTTACATGCATATGAAAATAAATAAGCTAAAAATAGAAAACTTAATAAGGTTACATGCATGTGAAAAAAAATATGCTAAAAATAGAAAACTAAGTATAGTATGTGTTGTCACTTAGGTTTGCACCCTTGTCCAAGGCCTATGCACGAGGACAACCTAGTGAAACATGGAAACAACCTCCAAGCTGTAGGACTTGAACTGCGAGGTTGAGTCTCCTGAGAAGGCTGGCTTCCTCTTACTATCAGGGTGCACCTATCTACTTCTTGGAGAGGAATAGGGAAAAGGAGAGCACGAAGAAAATCTACCTAGTCTAATCTAAGGAGGTGATGCACCAAAATAGAGTGTTCAGACTTCATTTCTACCCATATATGCACTACAAAACCAAGATAACATTCAAAAGACATACACACCCAGACTTATGTCAATCAATAACCACATACAGATCAGGAAACCAAACTGAATAACACAAGGAAAAGGATTTCACTTATATATTATCCAATAGGCCAAAAATAGACATAGTATGTAAGCCACAGATCTCAACAATACACCAATGAGAGGCAAGACAGATGCACATACACATCGATGGCTGAAGGAGATGATACAGAATGTTATACGGCTTAGAGACAAAGGGGATTTTACACTGCAGACCTGCGAGCAGTAGCAGAGAAATCAAAAAAGGAGTCCTACCTTTTAAAAAAAAAAAAAACTACAAAATCTGCCTTTATAGTTCAGGCATAACTGAGATATTTTGTTGCTGAAGTGACCTTGCAGCTACCTGCCATTAAGTCCTGCAGAGGACAATCATGGAAATATGAGGAAAATCTTATCTTTTTTGCAACAGATGTCCTAAGAAGACTGAAAATGGCACCATCGATGTTCTGACTGGGTAGATGGATCGACTAAGATAGTGGAGTGCTCTTCCTCATTTTGCATTCATTTCGGGTAGGTCAGGATTGATCATGAAGATCAGATTGCACAACAAAATCGATCACCCTCACTTCTTGGTTCATGAATCAGCAGGGTCAGCGAGGTCAAACAGCTCAACATGCTTACTGGGCCATGCGGGCCAATCGCATTCCTTCCTTCTACCGTTCTGGACACCCTTTCGATGTTTGACCACCCTTAATATTGATTGGGTGCCATGTCGCTATTGAAAAAGTCTTCAAAAATCCCAATAGCACCATAGCACCTAGTGGTCTTAACTTAACTGCACCACCTTTCCACCATCTAGCCGTAGCATCAAAATTAACTGCCATGTTGACTGTGTCAATTGCACTGACTGTCAGTCGTTAATCGTCAACCCTGGTCTAGTAGCGAGACACGCGTCAGCAAGATGCTATGTCGCTATGGTAAAGGTCACACAACTTTATCATAGCAAGATGATGCATCCCGTTGATCTACCCTAATCTAACGATCGTGAAGACTCGTCATGTTTCGTGCTTGCTTTAACCTAGGCCCATCATATCTGGTGCCATCTCAGCAATTCGCACCACACTCGAATGACACTTGGCAGTACCTAACTGACATACCTTGGTGTAACTTGGCCCCATTGATCCACGTGGCGGATGGGCGTTATGTTGCTATGGTAAAGATTGCACATCTTCACCATAGCGACATGGCATCATCCATCGATCTGAACTGATCTGGCGATTATGAGTGACCCAAACCCTTTACTGTGTTAGCTACGTGAAAATATGGTCCCACCAAGACACGTGGCACCCAGGCAATATGTCACTGTTGATATCTCTCAAGCAGTTCTTCATAGCATGATGGCGCCCATCGTAGATCAACCTCAATCTGACTGTCAGAACCACCTCACACTCTGCACATCCCCTAAAAATCACTGGGCTCATGAACCACATATTCTCTGACTCATACACTCGGCATCTCCCTATTGGTCTTCGGAGTATCAACCTGGCAGACCCAAGACTTGACCCCACAGAGTGGCCACATGTCAACAAGATGCTATGTCACTATGAGGAAATCGAGGCCAATTCCTCATAGTGCCATAGTGCCCAACTGATGACATGTCTTCTGATTTGCATGTGTCTTCCAATGATTCGCCACCATGGCACCAGACTCCACCAACTGGGTAGATGAGGTACAAAATGGGACCCAACCACTTGCCTGAACCTCTTGCCGTTGATCTTTTCTGTTGCCGTGAACCCTGCCGCCAACACTGGGACTCACCGTAGAAAATCTTTCGATCAGGCGGGCGCTATGTCACTATCGAAAAACTCGTGAGTTTTCCGATGGTGACATAGCGCCTTGCCACCTTTTGAACTTTTCGACCCGTGAACCACATATTCACCCAGTCGTCGCAAACATTTTTTGACCCACCAAAGAGTCTTGGATGACCTGCAAACTAGACCCACCGAACACGCATCAACAAGGCGCGATTTCGCTAACATAAATCTCACACAACTTCACCATAGCGAGACAACGCCCTCCGTAGATCTTCCTCAAATATGATGGTAGAGAACTTGCGGGCCGTAGAACCATGTTATAAAGCTTAGGTATTAAAATAATATTAACTTTGGAAATTAGCCATTGGACGGGCCGAACGTTTAAAATTTGAATCTTGGCGAGTGAACAAATGATAACATTATGGTTGCATGATTTGAGAGATCAAAGACATACAAAAATACTAATTGTGTGTGTATTTTTATTTAATATAATTTAATTTTCAGCTTTATTTTTTAAAAATAAATTAGTTAATTAAAAATAAAATTTTAAAATTATTTATTAATTTCTAAATATTTAAATAAATATTATTCATTTAGTTAAAGTGAATATTAGTAATAGTAGTGATTCTTTAAGTATAATTAAACTCTTAGTTACATATAAATAATTTAATATTTATTAATGCAAGAGGGAAGTTAATAAATAAATATTTATAATTTTATTATATTTTAAAAGAAATTGTGATAGAGTTTACTTTGTAATCATTTAGTTAATAACTATTTGAATTTATGAGAGAAATTCTAAATAATTAAATTAAATTTATAATTTTATCTCTAGTTGCATTATGAATTAAAGGAAAAATAAATATTAATATTTGACTTAAATAAAAGTCATATTAATATTTTAGAATTTGAAATTAATATCAATATTTAAATATAATAATATACATTTATGTTATTAATTAAATCATTTATGATTTGAGATTATTTAAATTAATAACATGACAATATTGTATGATATTTTATCTGCACAAAAAGATTGGATATTTAAATACTTATTATTTTAAATAAGTATATTAGTATCACAATTTATATTAACATATATATTCTTACTTTATTTCTAAACACATCCTTATGACCCAAACTAAACAAGAGTAATTGGTGAAAATTAAATCATGTGGCTGAAAACTATGTTTTTAAATATTTTATTTATAGTCTTCTGATGTTTATTTTCATGATGGTTTTTCTTTGCGGGTTGTTTAGTTGGCCAAGTTAAGATGTGGACTAGAGGCAGTTTTTGAGATTTTTTTTATGATTATTTGACTAGATGTCATGATGAATTTTATTATTTGAATTTGAGCCTTATGTTTTATGAGTTTTATGCTATTGAGCAATTTTGAGAACTTGAGTTTTGAGAACCAATGTTATTTTTTTGGGTTGCCTATTAAGGAACCAAATTCAATCAATATTACTTTATGTGGTATGGGAAACTATTGTGGTTTGTGATTTTTGTGAAGGTAGTTTAGGTGCATGTCTATGGGAGTGGCTTGCAATGAGGGCCGGGGCCCAAAGTGGCTACTAGGGTAACTCATTGTAACTTGTGTAACAAGTGATCACATAGTAATTAAAATATCTTACCTATCTCTTTTCCTTGAGATACATTAAAAAGATAAGTTAGAGATTTTTCCTCATCCATGCCTTTAGTGTTTATATAGAGTAAGGATGAGATGGAGATGATACCTTGAGAGATATGACTAGTTTCCTCAACATCATGAGAGGGTATTATGGTTCTGCATAGACTCACTAGGGGGCTGTGGTCCTAAGAGACTTGTAGGGTAACCCTAGAGTTGGCTAATGTGATGAAACTCCAAAGTATGTAGCCCGAGTCTCCTTTATGGCTTTTTTAATATTTCCCTTTGGTGATCTACTTGTTGGATATTACTTTTGATGATGTTTTTATTGTGATTTGTTACTAATTGATTAGATGTCATTTATTGTTGACAGTTGACTTTAACTAGTGAATGGTTTGTTATTCATTAGTGGTGGTTTTATTGTTGGAGTTAGTGATTGGTAGTTTACTTTTATTGATGAAAATTTTTATTTTTTGGTCATTGTGCTTGTGACACTTGACATTGATTTTGAGGTGGTTGTATATTTTTTCTCTTGGTTTCTCTATGTTGACTCGGCATGAGTGTCCTTTCAATTTTGATTATCTCTTCTTCTTGAGTAGTTTGTGTTACCTGTGAGGTAGATTTGGCTATCAAGATTCCTTGCCTAAGATTATTTTATGATTTGATTATCTATGTGTGGATCATACATTATCACCCATACATGGTGGGAGCAGGAGCCTAATTAGTTGACCATGCGATCAGGAGGTAACTTGTATTCTTATCATTTGGGTTCCCCTTAGATTGATAGATGTTGGGTGCTCCTTGATATAGTGGTACCATTATCCTTCTTCCTCTTATTTTGAAGACTTCTATTCATTTGATGTATCTATGTATTATGTGTTTTGAGATCCTATGAGAAATTGTATTGTATATTGATGTACTTGTATCTATTTTCACATACCCCCTAACATGTGAAGTGGATCTTATTCATTACATGTGATTTCATATTATTAGTTGTACTTATGCATTTTCCTATATGACTATGTACATGTTTATTTATTTTAAGATTATGGACATTGCAATTGAGACATAAACTTATTAATAAAACTTTCTTAAATAAGACTCAACATGAAGGAACCCTTGAGGAATTAAAACTGTATTTGTAATTGATTACATGTTCTTGATGTGTATGTATATATTTCTTTTGCATTATTGTTACTTTGATGTTGTTTAAACTTTTTTTTTTAAAGTTCAGTAAATTTTGTAACATATTAGGTTTATTTCTTTTGGATTCCCAAGCGGGGTGTTACAATTGATCCATACTAAACATATCCTTTCTAACATCCTCTTCTTTAACCTTGCATGCAATCTTCTCATTCATTTAACTATCAATCACCAGTTGAAATGACCCCAAAATATCATTTTGAATGTTGTTGTTAACCTAGGCCACCAGGGTTTATACATTTGCTAGAAATCAAAATTGACTTTATCCTCTATCTATTCCATTTTAGTGACCTTGTGGTCATTATCATCCATGAACCTATTGATAGTGTTTCTCTTTTTATGTCTTGAGGTTGATCCATGAAAAAATATTTTTGTTTTGTCTCCCTCCTTCAACCATTCTATCCTATATCTTTTTTTCCAAAAAACTTCCTCCCTATTAAGAAGTGTTCTCCATTCATCTCTACGCTTTCTCTACTACTATTGGGGCTCAATCTACACGTTGTCTTGTGCAATTTTCTTTAGGAGGGATTCCATCTTTTTCTCTACTACCTTCTTTTCCTTGGATAAAATCCCAAATGAGTATTTTCATCAATCTTTCACCTCCTTTCTAATTCTTTCAAGCTTTCTAGTGACACAAAACATGGTAGTGTCTTCCACTAGATCATTCCACCACCATGCAATACAATCACTGAATTCAATGTGTAAGTGCCACATGATCTCATACCTAAAAGGACTTCGCCTAGTAGCCTTTTGAGTCTAGGAAAGAAGCATCATTGAATGGTCCAAGATAGTCATTGGAAAAACCTTTAGGGAGGTGTGTTGAAGAATGTCCCATCCTGAAGAGATTAGGGCCCTATCAAGCCTAACTTGAATCAAAATTTTCCCCATTCTATTATTAGACTAGGTAAAATAAGAGCCTTGCAATTCAATATCAATCAGTTCATTTCTTCTCCACAAATCCTCTAAGTCCTACATACTATCTAAAATATCTTCAAATCTCCCTAGTTTCTTAGAAGGGTAGAACAAGGTGTTAATGTCTCCCATACAAAAAAAATCCCTTATCTCAAGGAGTCTTCCATAGTAGTAGCCTCAATCTAGAAAACAAGGCTACCATGGTGAGTATTAGGGGTATAAAAATTGAAAGTGGTCTAGTTGCTAGAGTGTGTGGTGAATTTTGTGACAACAAAAATAGGTGTTGATGGAAATATCCACGCCCACAACCCTATCAAAATTCTACATCATAGCAATACCACTAGAAGCTCCATTAGCTTCACTATAGGTATATTTAGCACCTGGCCAAATATAATTAGCCACTTATGAAGAAAATGCACATTCATTTTAACTTCCTATAGAAGAAATATATCAATGTCAAGTTCAATGATTTTCTATTAGATTTTGTACTACTTCTTGGGGCTATTGAATCCTCTCATGTTTCAGGATATGATCTTCATCTTTTGTGGTTTCGGGTTTCCTTTAGTGCTTTTTGTTTCCCCAATGAAATATCCCTTTTTGTTTCCTTTTGATGGATGTTCCTAGTCAAAGGTCTCCCTATCCTCGTATTCGATCCAACATCTACCCTATTCCCACCTAATCTTCCTCTTCAGGACCATCCATTTACCAATATTTCTTATGAGATCAAGGCTTGGTCCATTTGAAAGTAGGGGAAAAGACTTCCACAATACCAAGAATAGAGAGCACAAGGGTTCCATTATCAAGATACATGCTCATTTCCAAGTCAATAGGTAGGGTTCCATTACCAAGGTCATGCACTCTATGTCCACAACCTTATGCTTTCTATAGCCTAAGAAGGAGGAGATGGATCTAGGAAAAGATACTGAGACCACCCAATCCATCTATGGCTTTCTAGTGGAGGACTAGCTAAATACCATCCTAGACAAACTAGTTTAGGGGAAGTGGGAGGATACAGTCAGGAACTTTGTTGAGGAAAACAAGGAGGACAAGAAAGTGCAAGAAGAGGGAAGATAGTCGTGGTTCTAGCGTTGTATATGTGTAGTTTTTTCCTACTTAGTACTTTGAATGCTACCCCATGGGGTCTTAGCATTTAAGATTATGTTGATTAAGAGAATCATTTTGTATGGGAGCTATTGGTACATTTTATAGTCTTTTATGGATATTAGTCTAAGGTGTGATAGTACAGTTAATCATGTTGTGTCCACATATTTTTCTTTTTAATGTTTAATGATGGCATAGGATAGAAAACTGGG